>JAHDVE020008564.1:0-94894 GCA_022606495.2 Halesus radiatus | reverse complement strand
GAAAGGGTTATTTAACCTAACCAGGCGTATCACACCCCTTCAGGCAATCAACAAGTGGGGTTGGGAAGTAGTTCAACGTATATAAACAGAAACAAATATATAAGAAGTACTACGGGCTGCAGGCTGTGTATATTTAGAAGGTTTAATTCTTAGATTTCAGGAAATCAGGGCCTGATGGAAAATTTTCAGTAGGTACCTAGCAAGTAACGTCAAATTGTTTGGGTAAATATAAAATTATTATGAATTAAGAAATATTATTATTGAAAATAAAACAATAACTTTGTTTATAACCACGAGATTTATTTAATTTTATTAGGACCGACCGGTTTCGCTTAACACAAGGATCATCAGGGTACAAAATTAAACTGATCAAAAATACACAGTGTGCGTTTATATATACAAAATAGAATAAGATAGAACATAACATAGAACAACGAAAAAAATAGATAGCATGAAATAGAAATCTGACATGATAACAGAGAGAAAGAGACAGAAGTGAGATTGAGTTACTACACAACACATTTTAGTAATTTTTTTTTTAATTATTTGAACTTGAAACGGTTTTGTTGACTTTTTTTTACTTTATGATCAAAAACATAGCAGACAATTAAAAAAAGCGTAGTTTCTTATTTTATTTTCGAATGATAAATAAAACAATAGATTCATAGAAATATAATTTTTATTAATTAGAAATATTTTAATTTCTCAAAAAGCAAATCGTGAAAAAAATAGACGTCAACATGCATTAATCAAAACCTGCCTACCTCAGAAACAGTCATACAAGGTCTATCTAATTAAAAAAATACAATAAAAATACAACTTAAACTTCACGAAAAACATTTAAAAATATTTATATAGCTGACTAAGTTAAAAAATTGACTAATAAACGTCAAAGCCATTCATTTTTCTGAAACAATGAAAACATCTCACGGTACTCTCAATAACCATCAAAAGTGTAGTAACTCAAAACCATCACTTAGAAACCAGCAATATTTTTGCAAAGGCATAATCAAATAGCTGTTAATGTATAAAAAAATAGGTGTTCAAACTCTAAAAATGCATTACGGCACTCTATTCAAAGTGCATTTGCTATGCTTTCCTAAGAAATAATGCGTATAAAAGAACGACTTAACAAAACTGATGTAACTAGAAATGTCAAAAGATTTTCTCCTGAAGGGAGTCGAAATAAAAATAATTTCTCACTTACCTGAATGATCCTGTTGCAACTCAAAATCCGCCATTGAATATTCGTCGATTCGATAAAGATCTAGTCACCAAAGCAACATGAAAAAAAAAACGTTTTTTACTACCAACGTACGTGCACTCCACTTGTATGGGGGAGTCATGGGATCATTCATTCGTTTAGAGAGTAATCACGATATTGAAATAACCGTTGTGTTGATACATGCGCCATCGTTTATAGAATCCAAATAAGTTATAATCCAAAAAAAACTTAATTTTTAAGTATACACGGTTTAGATATCTTACATATTGCACACCTTGATAGGTGTACGATATGTAAGCAAATACAAACAAAAATAAATAATGTTACATCCTGAAATAAGTGCTATTGGTGGAACGTTGTGAGGCGGACGTAAACTGGGGAAGAGAAAGGACAAAGCGCAGACAAATAATAATTTTAAAATGTCCGGCTATTTAAATCTGGTTATTAAATGCAAATATTAATCAAACTTTCAAATTTGGATATGTGTTCTTACACTGGAACAATTTCCATGATCGATGCATTTTTTTTTACTAAAACAATGTTGTTTTTTCAAGACTTACCAATTTAGTAGTGTACGTACTAACCTGTCTTTGAAGAAATAAAGTTTATATATTTTGGAATCGGAAGTACACTATCTTCAGATTAATGACTTTCGTGTTAATTTTCCTTCTGGATAAAGTAAATAAAAAATATTTCTATTTATCTCAGTGCTTTTAAGACCTTCGTGTCGCATCGACCGAATACAAATACACAAATGAAGAGGAAGCAGCAAATTAAGACCATAGAGAAACCATTTCTGATCCGAAGATCAGGGTAAAGTATTTTTTTGTTTTTGTTAAATGCGTATTTTATTTCTATGTACACATTAAGTTTGCATACTAAATAATCTGATAAATTATCCATTCAGAAGTACGCTTTATTGGATACTCTTTTTCACGTACCCACCCTAATGAAATCATGTATGAAACTAATGACAACTTAAACAACCAACCTTAATTAAGCCTCACAAAGTCCATATTAGAGTGCCAACTATTAGAAAAATCTCTGACAACTGAACAATCGGCAGAAGTAATAAACAACAAGTGTGCTAATCAATATGTTTTACTACTTCTCTCTTCTGTCTCGAAACGGGAAATTTTCCAGTGGGACTGACATCAAACATGCCTTTTTTTAAATACATTGAAACATATTTTAAACGCCACGAAAATAATACAAATTGCACAAATTAAAATAAATCTAAAGTAAAGAAAATTAAACACTGGATTACTATTAGATTAATAAAAGCCACTAGAAAAAAATGCATTATTAAATTATCGGAAAAGATAAAAGTCGTTAATAATAAATTTATAGAATTCAAAACAAAAGTAAAACTAAAAACCCCACTATCAATACAAAAAAAAAAACACAGTGCGTGTCACCATTGTTTTTTTAACAATTATACGATTTTGCGACAATGTTTTCCGTTAGTTTTTCAGACTTCTAGCAGTAGAAAATGTTTAGAAAGGCTACGTAATGCAGGGTGCATTTTCTTTTGATTAGCTTTATAAATAAAGAACTCCGGTTTCAAAGCTCAAAGGGAAGTTAATTCTCTTAACAGCGTCATTTCAAGAAAGCATTTACAGAGATTGGCTCAAGATAGAAAGCTTCGTGTTAAATTCAAACGGTAAAGGAAATTTAGTTCATTGTTTACCTTTAATAGAAACGAGATACAGGAATGAGAGTGGAAGAATGATAAAAAAAAACATGAAAAAGGGGCACTAAACACCGTCCAAAAACATTAAATTTATTGTAAAAAAATACTAAGGTATTCACAATACTGAAAGAGTCTTGTTAGATAGAGTGGAGCAACTATTTTCAGACATGAGTCAAAAGATAGTGGCTGGAATGTCTGTATGTGACGTCGAAAATTGAGTTATTGATTGTAGTATTTGTTGAAATGAACAGTTCACGTGAACTCTCATGAGTATATTTGTTGAGAACGTACAAACGTACATACATCGCTCGTAAACATATTATTCGACGGGTTTCATACGTTTTGTTCTCGAAGATACCTGTTAAGAACAAGGACGGATATAGAAATGTAAAGATTATGTATTTTCTCCCGTATGAAGGAAATTAGAAATCATTTCTACATTTTACGAACTCTAGTTCCTAGAACTACATAAAAAGTTTATTTCTGTAGGAGACCATATTGTGGATCTATATTTTAGGACACTGCAGACAATCGTGTTTGGTATGGGCAAAGATGGGAGTTGACCTAAACGTTATAAGTGGTAAAAACATCAATAATAATTTCTTGTATTTTTTCGGCATTCACTATATAGCAATTTCTAGAGATTTTGCTAGGAAGTTTTATTTACTATGTACTTTTGCTATTTTTGATTTATTAAATTCGCATTTTTAATTTATTAAATTCGCACAAATTGACACGGTTGTGTCGAAACCAGTAGCGAATTTAATAAATCAAAAATATCAAAAGTATATAGTAAATAAAACTTCCAAACAAAACATCAATAATAATATTATTTTCATTGATGGTAAAGTGCTTCTTGCAGAATATAAAATTTAAGTTAAGTAGATGTTTAAAAAATATATAAATTGTTGGTCGATTAACTAATACCTGAGATATTTTTGAAATTTGAGCTTCCGAATTTTTCAGACAGTTGATGTCCATAATATGAGAAAATTAACAATAAGGTAGCTAAAGCCATTTCAGTCAACGTCAATTCTAAACAGTAGTTTCAATTAAAACTAACTAATTTACTAACCATCATGCCGTTTCCCCGCAGGGGTAGGCAGAGAGGACGGACCGCCAAACGACTCGATCTTGACATACACTTCTTGCTTCATTCATATTCATACAACGCCTCATACACTCTCTTCTTTTATTCCGACTTCTGACATGGCCCGACTCAAGTATTTGATTAACATGATCGTGCCATGTCTTCTTCGGACGTCCCCGGCTTCTTCTTCCATTCACATTCGCGTCATTTATTCTCCTTACACTCCTCTCTTCGTTTCAATTAAAAAATTGAGAATATCTACTATGATGAAGAGAAAAAAGGCTGTACTTTCAATAATTGCCATTTTGATGGTATGTGAAAAAACTCGCTTACGAAGCCAAAACTAATGATCTTACCGTTCTACTATCAGCAATTATATTTCACAGCAAATGTATTATAAATGTATAAATATTACATTATCTTACATCTCCATCAATTGATGTATTACATTTTACACAAAAATATTCCAAAATTTTTACTCCAACCATATAAATTTCACGTTAGAAAATTAGTCGTACGACAAAACTATTCGGGGAGTTTTTTTAACTTTCCGGTTTGCCTAGTAATTCTCACATGTTGTGTACCTAACATTCTGCTATCAAACACATTACCGTAAAGTGTACCACGTGTTTACATTTCGTCAGCCTGGTGGGTGGGAGCAGTGATATTGATTATACTAGGTGATCTGTTAGGGACCAATCAAACGAAATAGTTCTCACGTGTTAATCGTGTGTCCCGCGACAGAAGCGAAACCATTTGAAACTACTACAACGTGGCTGAATTACTGAATCGTTTTACCTATAAACCCTTATTTAATAAAGAACCAACGATAAGAAAAGCACATTTAAAACTTCATAAAAAAACAATGACTTTGCAATAACGCCCATAGTGTACGCGTCGTAATTATGGTACAACGCGTTAAATAACCGTGGGACTGCAAGTCCCAAGCTAAGGAATGAAGAATTAATTTCGTGTCATAAAGGAAATCAGGTCGAGTGGGTCAGGAGATTGAAATTCTTAAATTAATTCTTTCATTCAATTTCGACAATGCCTAGTGAATACTAGCTAATTTAGCCGTAATTTCTAGATGATGTGAAACTAAGCAATTGTTGAGTTTCATTGCGACCATCGAGCAGTGCCACAGACGGAGGAAAAGTTAACAACGAAGAATTCAGTCAGGAAATGTTACAACATGTTTTTTTTCCTCGCTCTATGATTCTGAAAGTGTAACGATCTTGGTTATTTGAACCTACGGAAATTTTTTAATAATATTGTTTTAAAAGCAGCATATTTTCCAAATGCAACACAACTAACAATGTAAGAACTAGAGGTGGGCGTTTCAGTTTCTTTTTTAAAATAACCGAAGCCGTTACGGTTTCTTCAAATAAACGATTACTTGAAACCGTTTAAAAATAACGTACTAAAAAAAAAAAATATTTGAGAAACGTTTATATATTTATAAAAATTGTTTATATCTAGTTATCTAGTAAGTATTTTCCAAAGAATAGCTACTCATATCCAGAGAAATTATTTTTTGACATTGCCGATCAGAATGCCCGGGTCCAACGGGTACAAATTTTTGCTTTCCGATGGGCAATTCCTGCGCACTAAAAGTTAAAAACGAATTGTGTCAAAAGAAGGTACTATTGTACATTAGCTAATATGTTTCTGTATCTGTTTGTATATAATAAGACAAACAAAAATTTGTAGAGCGCCCTTGGATGATTTTTCACAAATACGGCGCTATACAAATCATCCAATTATTATTATTAAGTTAATAAAATATGGGGACGGGTTCGGGATCGACTTCGGCAATAATAATAAATAAACAAATAAACGTATAATACGTACATAATTATGACAAAAAAAAACCACCCGCCCTCACATTTATATAAATAACGAAATGCGTTTTCAAATTAGATACCCACAGCAGATTCAAAAAGATATACTCGTCTTACAAAATATTATACAATATTATCCCCAGTACTTTCAAAATGCAACTGACTAACCAGTAAAATAATAATAACCCCTTTTCAAGAAATAATAATAAATATTATTATTATTTCACTTGAGAAGAGTCGGCGTTCTTGTAAACATCAGTTTTTAATTACCTAGCCAGCTAAAGTGAAGGCTGAAACCGTTATTAAGCGTTTTGGTTTACGATTCTGCGTTGCGGGCGGGCGTTACATTTTTTAAAACGGTTTACGATGAATCGTGTTCTGCGTTGCGGGCGGGCGTTACATTTTTTAAAACGTTTATTGAAAACTGGTTACGGCGGATCGCGTTCGGGGGTTTAATTTTTTCCTAAAAAAATATTTTAAACGGGTTACGGTATATGGAATTCGGCGTTGCGGCCGGGCACTTAGTTTTTTCGTGAGCGTAAATTTGCAACAGTTTACGACGGGTATGATGAGTTTGGTAAAGTGTTGCGGGGAGCTGATTTAAATGTTTGCGTAATTCTCAAGCGAATTGTGCTCTACAGGAATCATTTCGCGCGGGTTTACTGCGGACCTAGTTATACGTTTTTTTTAAACGGTTTTTCTAAAATCCTCGAAACGGTTGCAACCGTTTCCGAACTTAAACGCTTTCGAAAAAACGGTTTTACGTTTTTTTACTCACCTCTCGTAAGAACCATTACACGGTATCGTGATATAGTTTGCATATATGATTTAAAAGTAATAATAATATATAAACCGCAGTACTAGTCAGCTAGAAACATGAGGGGTATTGCGAAGCCCTAGCTAGTTAGAGGATTACGAAAGAATCCATTAAAAAATATATATAATATATCTCTTCAAATTGCTGTTAATTTCGGTGTCGCCTGCCCGTGCGGCTCTTTTTATATTATTCTTTAGTGGAGAGACACCCCTTTTTAGGTGGTTATTTCACTGTATGCACAGTATCGGTGATGTGTTCATTGCACGGATTCATGGCTCAGAGGGCTTATGTGCGAATAGAGAGAAGAATTGCAGGAAATGGAATATATCTTGAATCCACCAGATGTACCGTAAAAAGCTTACTTTAGTAGGTTACAAATTGTCGTAGCTGCTTTAAGGCTTTTCCATAAAGGTACCTCGATTATCTCATGTGAGATTATTTTTATTCACACAGGTTTTAGTATCCGGATTTATCCACGGATTTCAACATTCATTCGTCGATTTTTTTTCTTCTTATGAAAAATTTAAAAACGGTTTTTTTTCTTACTTTTGGACACAAAAAAGATATTTCAAATATTAATAGCTCACGATGTAAATGTCTTTACGAGTTTAAAATAGTTGCGTTCATCTAGAAAATCCGTCTATAAGAGAATGTCAGTTATTTTATTTCATAACTACGTTTGCATCGTGAGCTATGGAGCTTTAACATATTCAGTTAGCTGTCACAAAATCAGACAATACGCCGTTCATGTGATAAAACATGAAAATAGTTTTGAAATTCATGTTAAGTTGGTAGGTGTGGTAGTACCTAACTACTAATATTTATAACAGTGGTTTAGTTTTTATGATATTAAAGTTCAAGTAAAGTCAAGTTTAAATTGGCTACAGAAATCTGTAAAGGCGGATGTCTACTTATTTTAATGTAGATAATAACACCCTTTCCGATCTTCTCCTCCTCGTGTACTTGTTCAATGGTAATACAATACGGCCCAGCTAACGGCTTACAACCCTCTCATGGACTCACTCCCATGGGGTAGATTCACGTTAAAGTTACTAAAAAATTCTGGTTCAAAGATAGTTACTTCCTCTCATACTTCCCAACTTCTTTCCTATCTGAAAGTTGTTAGAAAAGTAAATGTGTTTATTTTCTGAAATCTCAGATTGAAAATGTGCCCAAAATTTTCCAACCTTTTAAAAATCTTCATTGAGCACCAGTTACCATCATTGTTATCATCAGTTACCACCATTGAACATCAAACTTGGCCCTTTGTCATTATTAATGGACTTGTAATCTCTTGTGTTCTGTGGTATATAAGTAAGGTACTAAATACCAGGTTTTCAGGTATAGGGTGTCCATTTGAAGTACTTTAACGTGCAGGATGAAGGGTCAAATGCGAATAAAATCCCTACCAGCAGGTGAGTGCAAGGCACCCTGTGGCCGTTGTATGGTGACAACGGGGAGCTGAAAACGGTGTTCTCAGAACAAATAATATAATAATGTGAACACATTCGGAATGGCAGATAATTCAATAAATCTTGAAATTTTTAAAACTTTGTTTAACTATATATTCCTAAAAACCATAAATATCCAACTTGGTTTTCATCAAATTTAATAGCCACATTACAACAAAAAAAAAACTTCACAAAAAATTCAAAGAAATTCACTCAAAAATTGACTATTCAAATTTCAGTGAATCTAGAAAAAAATGCAAAGAACTCTCTAAAATCTGTTACAAATCATATATTAATTATATCGAGAACACAGCTTTAAAATCAAACAATCTCTGGAATTTTCTTAAAAAAAATAAACAATGACAGTACTGACTATCCACCAGAAATGCATATGGATGATAAATACGCCAACTGTACACAAGATATTGCAAATCTTTTCTCAGATTTCTTCAAAAATGTATATGATGATGAAACACCAGAAGAAAATATACCCTCATACACTTTTAAAAAAACCACACATTTAACCAATTGCTTCATCACGGAAGAATCTGTTAAAAGGAAATTATGTTCCCTAGATATAAACAAATCTGCAGGCCCGGACACCATTCCGCCAATTTTCCTAAAAAAATGCTCCTCTGTATTGTCTAAGCCACTGAGCATTCTATTTAACCATCTCCTATCGCCTGGATATTTTCCCATCTACTGGAAATCCAGCTTTATTATCCCTAAAAAAGGTGACCAGACTGACATTTCAAACTATCGGCCAATATGCATACAATCTGTATTACCCAAAATCTTTGAATCTCTGGTTCTGGATGAAATATATCCCACACTAATAGAAGTAATAAATGACCAACAACATGGCTTCATCAAAGGTAGATCAACTACAACAAATTTATTACTTTTTCAAAACTATATATTGGAGGCATTTGCAAAAATAAACAAGTTGACTGTATATACACTGATTTCTCGAAGGCTTTTGATAAAGTATCTCACAAAGTACTGATCCGGAAACTTCATGCCCTGGGAATTGGAGGAAATATTTTAAAGTGGTTAAGTAGTTACTTATCAGATAGAACCTTGTTTGTTAAAATAAAATCTTTTATATCCAAATCGTTTTCCGCTACTAGTGGCGTACCGCAAGGTAGTCACCTTGGTCCGGTTTTATTTCTTGTCTTTATAAACGACATAGTCAACGGCTTTAAAGGTGTCAAAGTTTTGCTATTCGCCGACGATATTAAATTATATAGAGAAATAACTGATTCAAACCACTGTCAAATTTTTCAGTTTAATATTGACATGCTAAATAACTGGTGCTCACAAAATAATTTATATCTAAATGTTGAAAAATGTAAAACTCTAACCTTTTCCAGAAAGAAAACGTCTCTCTTTTTTGACTATTCAGTAAATCAAATTAATCTACAAAGAGTTACAGAAATGAGAGATCTCGGAATTATAATGGATGAGAAACTAAATTTCACTGCTCACATTCAACAAATTGTAAATAAAGGTATGAAAACTTTAGGATTTATATTAAGAACAATAAAAAAATTTCAATCGTTACAAGTAATAAAATTATTGTACATATCCCTAGTTAGAAGTTTAATTGAACATAATTCCATAGTGTGGTCGCCTTTCTACAAAATACATATTCACAATATTGAAAGAATTCAAAGAAAATTTTTGCGTTTCATAAATTTTAAAGTAAACATACCTTTAGATCACATAAATTACCCATCGTTAATGAATATTTTAAATATTCCAACATTAGAAAACAGACGGAAAATTAACGACCTAACCTTTTTACTAAAATTGTTAAACTGTAAATTAAATTGTTCTGAACTCCTGCATTTAATAAACTTGTACATACCCAATCGAACTACAAGACAGACATTAACTTTATACATATCTTTATCCCGTTCTAACTATAGTTTGAATTCACCAATTCAACGCTTACACAGTCTTGGTAACAAATACTTAAATGATATGGATGTATTTGACAATAATCTAAACTTGGCAAATTTCAAAAGGAGGATGAGTGATTTGTTTCTGTCTGGTTTATAAATTATTGTTAAATACAACTTTTTACATTATTTTCTTATTTGTTATCAATGTCAGTATTGACTTGGTGGATATTGGACCCGTTATTTTTTATTTTTTCTGTTACTGTGTATTATTATTTTTTGGAGCAGTTACTGAAATGTGTTTTGCACCTGTGTGAATATTATAAACTAAATATGTAAAAGCCCATATAGGGTGTATATAATATAATAAAATAAAAAATAAAATAAACTCTCCAATTTTTTTTTGTTTGTTTGTGAATACAGCACACGAATCAAAACTGCTCCCGACCGTTTAGAGCCAGTGGATCTATAGCATCTCCAATTGGGGTGGCTGAAGTAATGGGAAGGAGAAGGAGATTTGGAAGACGAAGGTCGGAAAGTACCCGACTATTCAGATCTAGTCACCAAATACGGATTAAACCATTTCAAGCAACGCAACGTATCTATTCTGATTTTTTTAGTCTTTCACCAGCGCAATACTGAAAGTACCTAACACACTAGGTATTTTATTTTGTTTTAATTGGTACATAGGTACAGCGTGGTATACAGGTAGTCAGTTTATAAATTCACGATCTACCCTTTTTTAAATCTACAACCATCATGCCGTTTCATCACAGGGGTAGGCAGAGAGGACTGCCCTTCAAACAACTCGAATTTTTTAACTGCAGCCGGAAGACGGGAATGATTTTACGCCGAAAAGCAACAATCTGTACAAGAAAGTTATTTTCCTCCAAATTTTCCATCGAATTTTGCGGCGTATATTCTGCAACTAGAATTTTCAATTGCACTCAAGAACATGAAAATGGTTTTTCTATCAAATTTTGCAGTATGTTTGCAAGTAGATATTTATAACTGCGCTCGGAACACGATTATGGTTTTCCGACGAATTTTGCAGAATCCGAACTGCGCCTAGAATTTTCAATTATGGCAGTCAGAACATGACAGTGGTTTTCTTCCGAAGTCTACCACTAGAATTTAATAACTGTACTCGCAACACGAGGATGGTATTCCTCCAAATTTCGCAGCATAAGAATTTATTCATTACACTTGGAACACGATAGTTTATACACGCATTTGACACATCGTCAAAGAAAGCCGTTCTCGCCTTCTGAATGGAACTGTGTTATCATTTTTTTTTGTGGTGTTCTTACCAGGCCGGATTAGAAATGCTCGCAGGCTGTACCAAAAAATCTCGCAGGTCGGAGGTTCCCCACCCCCGTTTTAAACAGATAAAACCTTAAAACACATGCTAGCAACAAAATACAACATTTAGTATGTTGCTTAGATCAATATTTCTGGAAGGCTTTCCGATTTTAATAAGATTACCTTTTACATGAATTTTTTTCTGAAAATATACAGCTTCTTAAATGGGTTGTAATATATCCTAATAGACCTACATTCCTATTGGTATTATATACTAATATAACTCTATGGACTAGTTCTACAAGTTAGTCTATGAGACATAACCTCTGCTGAGTCACTTGTAAAATCAGGGTCAAACCGAATGGTCAATAACTGTACATTTCATTTACAAGTGCGTTTTAATACAACGTGTTGTCAAGTGGGTTTTTATAAAAAGTATTTTGAGTAAATTTATTAATTGTTTTTGTGTTTAATTCGTATAACACCTTTTCATTTTTTTTTTTATTTAATGTGAATCAAATTTAATAATAATATTATTAAGTTTGATGTACATTAATTTTTTTTTTAAATGTGAGTAAAGTGAAACAGTCAAGTTAACAACAATAATTTGTTACAGGAAACAAATTGTCTCAAGTGTCAAAATGTCAAGTCATATTATCCAAATCAGATTGTGCCAAATATGGCGGGTGAGTGGAAGTGGAAGCGTCATTATTTATTTTCCCGTCAATAACCCGCAAACTCAAATTCTTTCCGATGGTGATAACATGACTCTGAAACAAGAAATAAGCGACTCGAAACCCGAATATTGCAATATAAAAATGTGTTTGGGTTTAATCACATGTAGAATAGACTACAAAAAAAAAACAAGAATATCGTAAAAACCTTGATTATATATTTTTTTCAAGTTTTGTTAGCTGGCTTCCTCATTGGGACCATTTTATAACTACTATCTGTAGTCATTACGTGTGTATAAAAAGCTTTTACACAATTTTACAGAGGTAATACATACAAAGTTAACAAAAGGGTCTAGATTCCCCATTGAGATTCAGGAACCCGCAACAATGTAACTTGCATGTACCCGTTCTCAAAGATAGTCATGTTAAATAATTCAAACGTCTAGCTAGCAAGTTTTACGACAGATTCCCGGACCATGTTAAAATTACACAAAAGGTTTCCGGAAATAATTAGAAACCCATTGGATGACATTACCTTGCATTTGATGATTCTTAGGCCTAGTTTGAACTCCCGTTGCATTTAGCATTGTCATCAAGTCGGCCAATATCATAAATTTGAATGTTTTGGCATTTACCACAACAAAAAATGTCCAACTCCATTTTTTTACCGTTATTGTGTTAGGTTATTTGATCTACCGTCAAACATAACATTTATCAATATTTGAGCAAAGACTGACGGGCCGAGAATCGACGGTTATCAGAAACGTTATTTTAATAGCAAAAATTAATAAAAAATTCAATACGGTATTGAAGGCGGATTTGATGAAAGTACGACAGAGATAATATCTAGGTCTTAATGTTGTATGACATCAATGTTATTGATTTGAAATTACGATGTATTTTTATATTATAAATATAAATACTTTTCTTTATTACGCCTTTCTTCCTCGTTCGGCTGAAACTAGTCCAAATATAATATATCCGATTTCAAATATTCTCTCAGATCCATTTTTATCACATGAAACCCAAACCCTTGACGGATAATATTGTTATTTGGATAAAAATAAAAATAAATATTAAACGGATTACTGTCTATAAGCAGAACAATATTTGGCAGTAAAATATTCATTACCTCTAGGATAAATGACGTCAGACTTCGTCATAAGTGAAACATTTATTATTCTGACGTAAAACGTTTCTGTACATCGTTCGACATTACTAAATGCGTAGTAACCCGACATTTTAAAAACGTGTTATTAAAATACAAGTATAAATCCAAATTAAGTATATTTTTTTAATAACCTATTGTAGCTTATAAACCTCACTGTAACATATTTTTTATGATTAAATATAATATTAACAACTCTCAAAACGAAACATGAAAGCGAAAATAAAAATGTAACAGTAGCAGCTGGGACTCGAACCCAGGACCTCATGGTGTATCCGGGAACTTGCGTTCTAATCCACTGAGCCATCACGTCATTTTTATCGGTATCATACTTTTTCTAATAACTGTTAATATCACCTTCAATAAAATATTTCAATATAATTAAATAAATATTCAAACAAATCGGATAGGTTTATCCGACAAACTATCTAACGATTAGAAATAAATTCAGGAAGAATCTTGTAGTCACAAAAAGGTAGCAGCGAAAAATATGTGGGAATTAATTGAAGAGGAAGTTCGGGGGTGTATTTCTTGCAGAAAACATAAAAGGTCTAGTTTTTAACTTACGTCAGGAGTCATAAAAAATTTAATCAAAATGCGAAAATACGAATTACATTAAATTTCTCTGAAACAGGCGAGAAAATAAGTATTACGATACGTTTACATTCCATTTAACTTTTTTTTTTCACCGAACAATCCCATTTCGAAACAAACCAAGAAAAATAAAAGACTTTTTTATAAATGTAATACAGACAAAGTATCTGGGTACTTAACAATTTTCTCTTCAGCGAACTATGATGCATAAATAACTTGAGAGAACTTGTCACTATCCCGCTTCTCTTCAAATACTTTTAACGTATAATATATATGTTGACTAAAAAAAAAAAACAATATATTAAGTAGGATAAGAGGAAAATTGGATCTTAACCCTCCCTTCCCTATGATGGATATCTTCTACACGTGCTTCTAATAACCATCAATATCTCTATAAATATAATAAATACAAGGTTAAGATTTTAGGTGTTCCTCCATAATATATTTACGCATTGATTTAAAAAATAACATTAATAATAATCAGAATTTATCGGGTAGATCGAAGGTATTTTGGGAACATCGGAAACAAATTCGAGTATAAATAGCGGTGTGAGTGCCTTAACCTTGGGTTTCGACGGTACATGAAGAGTGTGCAGGAAGCGCGACACTATATTCGCATCTCGC
Organism: Halesus radiatus; assembly: GCA_022606495.2. Classification (NCBI taxonomy): domain Eukaryota; kingdom Metazoa; phylum Arthropoda; class Insecta; order Trichoptera; family Limnephilidae; genus Halesus; species Halesus radiatus. The sequence goes on along the minus strand of JAHDVE020008564.1, from coordinate 80,511 downwards.
TCTTACATACTACACTGTGGAAGCGCGAGGAGATCAATTTCCTCGGTCGGCTGCAGCTGTCGGGCTTGCAACCAGAGTGAGCTTTGCCAGATGGTTTTTTAATGTTTTCAGCTAATAAATCTCAATAATTATAATTTTCGACTTAAATCATAATTAATTAAGGGGATTAGCTATGAATGTTCTTATTTTTCCGATTTAAAATGAAAAATCAACACCCGAACGCACGTCTTTATTTTAGCACCGTAAGGGGAAGGTTAAAACAGTGAATTTGATCTACAACATCACTGTAGCATCCCACCTCAATTACTGCACGAGTGTATGGTTTTAGCAACAAAACACAAGTTAAAAGACGAGAAATAATTCAAAACAGAGGCATGCGGTCTATATTGTACTGTTGAAGGTATACGCCGATAATAACGAAGCAACGCCAACTAAATATATGCTAAGTGTGTGACAATGTTTTGTCTATGATACCATACTATTTATTTATAAGTTAAAAAATAAAACGTTAAGTGTTTAAAAAGTACCAGTATTGGTAGTGCTGTTCATGGCTACCCTACGATTTTAACAGAAACCAAATTAATCTGAAACACAAAATAATATTCATTATAAGGGTTTTTAAATGTTCAATGAACTCCCTTTAAATGTAAAGGACCCTAAAAGCCTGGCATTTTTTGGAATCATGTCTTATTTTGAGTCCAAATTTTAGTACATAGGTAATATATTGTTATTGTAGCTTTAAAAAATGTAAAACAGTGGATACAAAATATCATTTTTTTAAGTAAATAAAATATACCACAATAAAAACAAAAAAATATTTCAAAACTATTATGTTCGAAACCTTTTTAATATTGAATTAAAAAAATTGTGATTACCTATTTAAAAAAATGTGGCGTACATTTCAAAGCTCCACGAAGAAATAATATAATAAGTATTTTATAAGTATACTTTTTATATATAACGAAGAGATATTTTCCTTGGTTAACTGGAAGAAATCATTTTTATAAACAAACATGTCAATTCAACACAGAGGGGTAACCCACAGTGAGGTAAAATAGAGTTTTCTGTAAAACATATGTTATTTATTTTTATTTTAGCACATCGAATAGGCTATGTGCCCAAAACGTATGCACGAATGATAAAAAATTAATAAAAATTAATAGTTGCTGTTATAATTTATAATTTTTTTCTCTGAGAAAAAATACAACCTCTTTGTGCTTTGTACTAATCCTTATCGGGACCTAAACACTTCCGATGCCGTACTCAGCAAAATTTAACTCATTCGGTGGTCCACGGCACGCAGGTTCGAACTACGGCTAGCTTGGGCAGCGTGACTCATCATCTCAGGAAAAAGCTGGAAGATTCGTTACCGATCTGGGTTATCATCACCATTTTAAATGAAACGACAATTAAGTTACATCAGACATGTATATTGAATTGTTTACAAAAGGGTGAAAAAGGGGTGGGTGGGGCGACCATTCTTGTTTTAATGACATATAACAGCGCCTTAAACAAAAATAAGTATCTCAGTTAGTTAAACGTTAATTAATGGCAAACAAGTATAGGGTAGAAAACATTATTACATAAGCTATTCGTATGGCAGAAGGTTATAAGTGAGAAATTATTCAAATTTGGAAAACAATTCATTGTTTTTTTTATGCATTTCTTTAAATTTAATAATACGTAACAATTGTAACATAATATATTTTGACAAACTAAGTTCTTACTTTATTGCATTAACCAGTGAAGTTTCCGCTAACAATATGCCTGTAATACCTGTAAATGAAGCCTTGTGGCTCATAGTGAAATTGAGATTCCGAAATTAGTTCGGTTAACCAAAAACATCCAGACAAAACAGCTGTGCTAATTACATGAAGTTAGAGCTCACCATTTGAGAGTTATTTATCGAGGCCATGTGAACTGTTTGAACAAAGTTTTTGATTCTCAGAGGAAAAATATTATTTTCATTACTTTAGTTTTTAATGGTAATCTGTATCGTCGTTTTACACTTCTCTATCGTTAAGTAACCGCGGGTCAAAAACAAGAGATGGACAGTCTTATAAATATATATTACTATCTTTCTGGTGCAGACATCAATAAATTACCCGCAAGGTCCCGTCAAATCCTCAATTCCTCTTGCTGAAACTCTTTGACCTCGAGTTTTTTTATATATCCTGGCCGAAATCATAAGATATCTATTTATTTTGGATTATTCCCTTTCATTCCCATATTATACTCTTTAATTCTGTGTATATTGGATGTTATTTCTACTTACGTTCTTGTATTTTTCTTTGAGTTACAGATTGTCATAATATCCCAGAAATTTATTCAAATTGTATTAAAAAACCAAGCTTACACACTTTGTCTTTGAAATTTGTCCTCCATTTTCAAATTTCTTCACATTCAAGTTTGACAGTTCGTTTTAAGGCGATGCAATTCAAAATCACGTGTTTTTCGTTTAAAAATTTGATATCCTAAAAATATCATAGGTGATATAATTAAATACTGCAAGTAAAACACACCTTGGCCTTTGGTTTAACCTGCCATTTTTCTGGTGAGACTTTTTATAAGTCTAGAAAATAATAAAGTATCAGAGCTAAAAAAATGTTTAAAGTGCCAAATCTCCTACTTACGAACCCTTTTTCGGATATTATCGTATTGTTCATTGTGGCAAATTAAGTTTTTCATAATATTACATTCAATAAAAACGTTTTAATATTTATACCTGAGCTTTACAAAATAAAAACGAATGTGATGTTTTTTGCGTAAATCGAGACATGCGGTCGGTGTAAAGCGGGAATTTAAACCTTTTCGCCACTTGAATAAGGAATGCGTGATTTCGTTGGATCCTCTTGCATACATCAAAGTTCAAAGAGAAAACACACTACGTAACTCGATTATGTTTTGATTTGTGAAATAGATTTTGTTATATTCATTAATTAATACTACACGACTATTTTGATAGATAAATTTCAGAAATTCAAAATATCGTCTTTTCGTGTAATTATCTTCATTGCAAAGAGTTAAAATATTCTTTAAATTAATTAAAATTATCTTAGAATATGATGTAGAATCATGTCCTTTCGGAAAATACCACCAATTTCTGAACACCGTTTAGTTAATATAAAAAAAATATGGACGTAATGTTGGTAGCATCAAATTAATACCTACTTACTAATATTCCGTGCATTTGTTTCTCGTATTTAGTAGCCAAGAAACTCTCATGGTATCTAATATGTATTTTTTTTAATATGAATACCGCATAAGAGTCCAAACTGCTCCCAACCTTCTGAAGCCAGTGAGACTATGGCACCCCCAATTGGAGAATGTTATGATGGTGAAGGTATTGGAAAGGGGATTGAAAAGGGGAAGGGGAAGGGGAAGGTGGGGAAATACCTGACTATTTAGATCTGGTCACCAAACGCGACTAAAATCCATTTCAAGCAACGTTTCAATTCTGAATGGTGGACTTTCACCAGGGCGATACTGAGAGTATCTTCCACTCTGCGACGTGCGCGAATATACTATATATTATTTTTAAATGAATTTATTGTGAAACAGCACAAATTAATTACATAAAATTTACTTGCGCACGCCGGGATTAGAACCCGCGACCTTCGGATTCGTATTCGAGAGCCTTACCCCTCGACCATCTAGGCCGTCTGTATATTATAAAAGGTAGGTATCTATTTGATTTGTACATTTTTTTACGTCTAAATCCGGTTATCGTTTTTGGAGAACTGAAAACGCAAAAGTTTTTGGTCGAGATCCAAATCGATGCCTTCCGTTTCCGAAAATATCCATGGCCATCATCGTAACACTTATCTTTTTCATATTCCGTAAGAGGGTATCTAACCGTTAAATTCTATTATTTAATAGAAGTATTTCACAAACATACCTTTTCAAAACTGGTTACCCAGCTAAAAACAACAAGCGGCCTTGGGGTGGTTTATTCAGTAACTACCGCTATATAAAGTTGACCATTTATGTATTTCATAAAAATAAATCAACTTTCAACGCCACCTTGCTGAATTCTTTCTTATAACTATTTTTGAACAATAATTTATTGTCTTTACAGGATTCATTTGTCTCTTGAGTATAGATAGAGCCAGCACACAACATTTAAGCTCCAATAATCTCCTTTAAATGTCATGATAAACTAACATATGTGGATGGATGTGCTTTAAATCAGTAGCGTGCAGTTCATAAATAAAAACGAGCCATTAAAGAAAATAAACGATTTGTATATATCTTTTCCATAAACTATTTGAAAATTATCTATGTTACAGCCGATCTACGTTGATAAAATGTTTCTATAATATTATGACAAATAATATTTTCTTAGAATGATAGTAAAATTTAAATGTTCAAATATGCAATGCACAATTCGTACCCGAACTTGAAAACTACACATACCTTTGGTCATAGATCAATAATGAACGCCACTGCTTTAAACCGAAATAAGATGGAACCCAAAGACTTTTTTTTAATAATTTCTCCAAAAATGTTATGGTTTCATAACTCCTACAACATGGGGTTTTCAAAACCCAGGTTCACTCCTTCCTGTTCTCAAAAGAACCTCCACACATCATCCCCAAAGATGACATAGGCCCTGATGGAAATTATCTCCATCAGGGATTCATGTGAAGTTACTATAAAAAAAATATATTTTTTAAATGTTATTAAAAACCATTTGTTTTAGTAATTTGCACTACAACCCGTGAAACTAATGAGCTCATGCTATTATTTCATCAGGAGGCCTATTCTGCTTCTTTTTAAGGAAAATTCCTTATCCTTTTCCATAGGCTTAAATAAACTTTGCTTAACTGCGATTCCGATTACATGTCAATGACAATACATTTTTATAGGAGTTTGTGATTTAATTATCACATTATTATAAAAAATTATAGGTGTATAAGACGCGTAGTTTATTATTACTTACTTTACAGGTGTAGTGTATTATAATATTTATAATTTAAATCACTCTTTCTGACATCCAGGGTTTTGGTATAGGTATTTTACAAGTATCGTAATTTCGTCACTTCGGTTCGTTCAATGGCATTACTATGCGATAAATCACTCACTAATAATGAATGTATCAATACTAATGGTAATGTTAAGTTTTTCTTTTTAAAACCTACTAATTAAGTAAGAAAACTTCCTTATCTACCGCCCACTCTAGAGCCCCCCCCCCTCATTTTTTTTACTTATCGTGAATATTTAAACGTGTAATTACACTGTAATATTATATAGTTGTAAGATAGGATATGACTCCTATCCTATTTATGAGTTTAAAGAAGAATGTTTCAATGAGAACAATTAAAATGCATACTTAATTATATTGAGAAGTATTTTTATTAACATTCAAGATGCATTGAATTTATAACTTATCTAATGAGAAGGTGGAATTTGATACATTTTAATGAGTTTGTTAATATCAGGCTCGATTTTACTTAAAACACGGAGTAACACGGAGCCGATTCCTCGTTTTAGTTAACGTTGTTATAGCACTAAATCCACGTTTAGCTAAATAGGACGATGCGAATTCTATCAGAAAACGTTGAACCATAATCCTGGGTACAGTTGCGAAATCGGCTTCTGCAGCCAAAATTCTTGGCAGCCATTCGTAAATTTAATTTTTAATTCCTCATTTGTCGTCAGTTCTATTAGTTCTTCTTCTAACTGGGATGATCCTGATGTGTTAACATCTGAAAAAGGATCCAAAACTTAGTCTGGGATGTCCATGTTTAAAATATCCTGGAATCTTTCCTTGAAATCAGTGTTGCAAGACGTGATAAAAATTATTACAATACATACGATGACAAAAATTAACCAATATTAAAGTTTACTTTGCTTTATTAGTACGTGATTAGCGTGCTTTTTTTCTGTTTTAGACTATATTTTTTTTAACTGTCCACGCTCTCACTGTGCTATCTCAACGCCCCCTAATATTCTGTGGGTCTTCTATTGCCCCCTGAAAGTCTCAAACGCCCACAAGGGGGCATTATCGCCCACGTTGAGAACCTATGCTCTAATCTCACGTTCGATTAAATACCTCTACAAGTTCTCCATTCAATTTTCGAATCATTGACTAATTGGCATTATTCGTTTTGTTTTATTATTTTAGTAGGCGAAATATCCAGGGTTGGTAACTTACATATTTGAATGCAAAATAATATGGTACGTCAAATGAAAATTAAGTTGATAGCTAAAATAAACTTAACCATAATTAAAAACATGAAAAATAATATTGAATCACTTATAACTTATAAAACTCATGGGTAAGAACTTTGCAATCATACAAAAAGATGGCAGCCAATAATATGGAAATTAATTGAGGATAATATAGCTAAGTTTTAAATTTGAAGTATGATATCGATAAAAATTACGTAAAATAAACAGACCTCATTAACTCAGTGGTTAGACCGCTGTCCTGGTAAGACAGAGGTCCTGGGTTTGATTCCCAGATGATACTGATGCGTTTTTATTTTCTGTTTCATGTTTCATTTGAGGTTTATTAATATTACCTTCTTCAATGATTAAATATTACAATGAGGTTTAGAAGCTTCCATAGGTGGTTCCAATAAATAGAATTTTCTTTCTAGACTTGTAAAAAAGTCAGTAGATGTCCCATATAAATAAAAATCGGATAAATATTTCCGAGACACTATCTAGATTGCAAATATATTCGGGAAGAACATTTCAATCATACAAATTACAGCCGCCAATATGGGAATTGATTGAGGATATAAGTCTTAAATGTGATGTATGGCAGCGATATAAATGAGGTAAAAAAACAGGCCCCTTTAGCTCAGTAGTTAGAGCGTTGTCCCGGTAAAACAGAGGTCTTGTGTTCGATTCCCTTATATGGGACACATGTTTTTCTGTGTCTTTTTCTGTTTAATTTTTTTTATTCGAATTTTGTTAATATTATATTCTTCAACGATTAAATAGTGAATCAGTTTGATTTCACCACTATTTCCAAAGTGGAAGATACTCTCAGTATCGCCCTGGTGAAATACAACCATTCAGAATTGAAACGTTGCTTGAAATGGCTTTTAGCCGTGTTTGGTGACCAGATCTGAATAGCCAGGTATTTCCCCACCTTCCTCTCCCTTCTTCTTCCCATTCCCAATACCTTCAGCCTCACAACATTCCCCAATTGGGAATGCCATAGTCTCACTGACTCCAGACGGTTGGGAGCGGTTGGGACTCTTGTGCGGTATTCATATAAAAAAAAACTATTAAAAAAATAACATATATATATATATATATATAATGAAATAAAACATGATAACTCTACTATTGTCATTCAAGTCGATGACCCTCCGATGCCAGAAAATAGGCAAGCAGCTACTGAGTACTCATTCTAATCGGCTAGTACTTAATTTAGTAAAGTTAATTCAATCCAGCTGGAAATAAGTACGTAAACTGTCATTTGTATGTGGCAAATTCAACTTGCCAGAAAGGCACTTACTGGCCCGGAGGTCAAGAATAAAACGGAATAAAGGTAATCGATACCTAATGAATTTAGATTCAATCTTCTTCTGCGAACCATGAGGAAAACAAAGGTCACGTTGGGTCAATAATAGGTACCGCTTTGGTTTTTATTATTGAAGGCGTAATTTTGTAAGCCCACATGCTACTACAGTATGCAACGCTAATGGCGGAACGTTAGCAAGAATCCAGGAATGAATAACTGATAATGAAAATAATACTTAATGAATGTTGACTTTCAATTTTTAATTATTGATTATTTTTATTGAGATTTAAAAACCTCATTTTAATATTTAATCATTGTAGAAAATAATATTAACATGACCTTAATGAAACATGAAAACGGAAAAAAAAAACAACAGAAAATATAAAGGTTTCAGTTGCATCTGGGACACGAACCCAGGACCTCTGCCTATCCGGGGCAACCGCTTAACCATCTTATCTAATGAGACCAGTTCAATTTATGTCATCTTCATCGATATCATATCTTAAATTCAAGATTTTGTTAATATTATTCTCCATTTTTAGGATTTTAGTCCCAGATGCGACTAGAATCTTTTTATTTTCTGTCGTTTTTTTCCGTTTTCATATTTCATTTAGATTATGTTAATATTATTTTCTAAAATGATTAAATATTGAGTTTATTTGGCAATGCAATATCAAGAATATACGGAAATTATACAAATTGGATTTAGCGAAGATTGTGGTTAACTCTGCGTCGACATTCCGTTGAGAATGTTTTAGACGATTAAAAAAACAAATACAGTCGTCCAACCATATTTATCTCATTCAACTATATCCGCATTTTATTCTATTGTTGCTTAATTATCGTTTTGCACGCATCTCTTGAAAATAACAGTTCAATTTCAACAAAATGGTGCACGTGCGCGAAACTCGACGGACACGAGCGGAACACCCGCTCACAGTTCACTGTTCGACCCCTTGGAATGACAAGGTTTCATCTGACACATGCGATAATGTGCTCTACATAGGGTTACTTTAAGGATAGAACCTCGTTATTCCTAGAGGTCGAGTTGACGTTGGCTTCATGAGAACGGGTCGTTTTGCCCACTCGTTTTTGTGTAAGTCGGCTCTTGTGTGAAACGAGCTACCGGCATCTGTCATTCCTCCTACATTTAATCCGGGTATCTTCCAATACCGCATTAACAAATCACGATATTGCCCAACCGGGTGGCGATATAGTTCCCCTATATGTGCTCCGTCCAGACAGGGGCGCTTTTGTGAGGTGTCACATAAAAAAAAATTAAAACCCTTGGTTATTTATTACAAATAATCGATTTGGAGATCCATGAATATAAGCTCCTTTCTATACAATGGTAATAATCTGTCTGCCCTGGCCTTGAGAGGCTCTCAATCCTGTAATGGCTTACCGACAGTGCCATATATATGAAACAATCAAAACTAAGATATTAAAGGTATAAATTAAATGAACTGGTCTATCATTTAATCATCTGAGTCTGAGTAAATACGAAAATCGTCGTTCACAATACAAACAGGCTAATCTCATATGTATAAACTTTCCAGGATGGCAAAAAAAACTTTTTCTACCGGATTTTTACACATTTTATGTGTCAAAATGTCTCGCTAATGGGGTAAAAAAATAGCTTAATTAAAATGTACAAGAATCCAGCAAAAGAAAAGCAGTTTTCTAGCTCTCCTGGAAAGTTGCCAGATGTGAGATACGCCGGTTTGTGTTACAGAACGTGACGAAATGGATTCAAAACATGAACGAGTTTCCACTAGGTTAACACAATAAGAATTTTCCCTATTTTTAATCTATATTTGATAAAAATAAAGATAATAATAAGAGATAATTTCTACAGCGCAGTTTTGTGAAGGTTCTAACCCAACCTAATGTACTTAAATAACAGATTTACTATATATATGCAAATTAAAACTATGACTTAAAATATTCATGAGCAACAGACTCACTTACATGCACAATTTAAAATACTCTATAACAATTTAGAATAAACTAGGGATATAAATAATCAAATGTAAAGTACAAATGTTTTCGATGTTTGAACTTTGGGGAAGCCGAGTGTGCCTCGTGTATCTAAAACTGTCAGAAAATAGGAATATGAATGACGCAGTTTTATGGGTTTAGCAGACATATTTTTATAGGCTCAATCGACAATCATGACCAATTTTCGGAGGGCTTTCTTCTTGGAATTCGTAATTGACATATTTATTTAAACATATTGAAGGGTTACGAATGAGTTGAATTACCATTCTTTTTTTTCAGTTCCATTTATCTTCAAGACAATTTAGTAAAATAATAATAGAAAAAATTCCATCGCTAAATTAGCTATAACTCCTTACATTTGCTGTGTGTTATATTATTTTCAAAGCTTTAGATTATATCGTTATCTACGAGTATGCTAGTATTTTAAATTTGTTTTTTTGAGAAACTAAATCATTTGTTTGATAGTGTTCTTTTTTAATTTCGCTACCAAAACATTGTTTTTTTTTTTCGATTATTTTATCATGATCATTTTATTATTGATATTTTTTATACCGGAAACTTCACTGATTAACAACAAAGTAATAACTTTATTTGTAAAAATGTATATTAAATAACAATATGATTTCAACATACATTTAACTATTTTTTCAAATTAAATCACGCAAATACATATTGTGGAATAGGAGAATGTTTCCCTCTTTTAACTTCTCTCAATAAAAGGCGCATTCTATCATAATAAAACAATCGCTTCAGTTATTTCAAATTCTGGTAAATATTTCCACTTGGGATCATAAAAACTGATAATTATTGAAAAAAAAGAAAAACTCTATTAGATTCATAAAAATGAATCAAAAAATATTTGCATGTGCGGATATAAAATAATAAGTTCTTACTTTGGGTTTTTTTCTTTCTTAAAAACCCAAAACTAAGAACCTAACAGCCTATATTTTAAATATTCGTTTAATACAGTTGGCACTTCCGATAAATGTTATATCATCAACAACGTTAAAGATGGCGTCAATTCTCCTTCAATATTTACGCGTATATAAAGAAAGTTAAAAAAATATAAATACATTACTTTGTATTTCCGCATATGCAAATATTTTTATGAATCTAAAGGGGTTTTTTTTGAAAATTATGAGTTTTTGAAGTGAGTCGCAACTGGATACATTTACCCGAATTTATTCCAATATAGGAAGTTTGACTTCCCCCACCACAACGGTATAATTTCACCTACACACCGAGTAAAACAATTTCACACATGGCGAGATCATTTTAATGGCATTCGATTTACTCCTTGCAGGAAACTACACTACATTAACTTTGGTAATTGATTGAATGGTCGCCAAATAACAAAGCTCCATTTTAACAACACGTTAAAATCGATTCTGAAACGAATTCGCAACAAATTTTCCATATCGGTGATGCCGATGATTGAAATGAAATAGGGATTTTTTCTAAATCGTTTAAAAGCGACAAATCAGTGTAAGCTCGTAAATAACCTGACCGTTCTAGTGAACATAGTTAAAGACATTTCGATCAAAATTTCACATCAATACGATTCTGAAAAAATGTCGTTGGACGTGTAGTCTTTGTAATTATTCGCATTATTTTATAAATTATAACTGCTCACATTATTATTCAAAGCAGGACTGAAAATGTATTTTTTTCCAGACATGTATAATGTAGAACGATTCAAAAATCACGATATTTATGATATTAAACTTCTCAAGATATTCAATCGCCTTATATTTCCTTTATATAACCTGTGCCCTGGGGATATTCCCGATTTTCATTCCAGTTTTAGCGAATTCCTGGGGCTATATTAAGGATTTCGGTTGCATCACGTTCTTCCCCAGCTCTTAAAGAAACTTCCTGAAAGGTTTTCCTCGTCTTTTCTCGCTTCTATTATGAATTATTGTCCGAGCGAAGAGTTCTGCTGGAATTATATTTGATATATAACAGAACAGGTCCTGATTTAAATTATACATTGAGAATTTCTCAGCTTTTCTTTCCCCGAATTAGGCTTTTGGAATCGACGCATCCTTTTTAAGCTTTAATTGTCTGACAAAAGCATAACTCGTTTGAATTAAAAATGAGAAAGGTTTGCATTGTTTATATTGTTGTAATTTTGAACATTAAATTAATCGATCGACTGTATTAGTTTAATAAATAAATTAATAAAATGAACGTTTATAAAAAGGGACTAACAGGTGGCACAATAAATCAAGAAAACATTTTTTTGGAATAATTTTACGAAAAACGTGTTTTTTTTTAACTTAAACAATTTCAGTCGCCTGTCACACATGTATTGTTTCATTTTTGGTTACAGTAAAAGGATAATTGTTTTTAAAATGTATGACAGTTATAAGAGTCTGCAAAATGTCTAAGCTGGGAGTATTTTTTCTTAAACTTTTAAGTACCTGCTTGAATAATAGTGGAGCCTGTTGACTTTCCAGTACTTTTAAGAAGGCGACGAAATTTAATCATAGGATTTTTTAATATTTTTGCAAGCCATAATATATTATTAAGAGTAGAAGACACTTAGAGAGGTGCTCTCCGCCCTAATTGCACTTAGAGAAGTATAATAACCAAATACTTTTCAAAGTCATCTATTCAGTTCTCTTTTCCCTTCCCCATTTCACCAAAACCTGTTTTTTTTTGCCACAACCATACAAAAATCAGCGGCCAGGAAGTTATTATACGATTTAATAAGGTATTTATGAAATTTCGCGTTATTAATTAGCGGTTCAAGATCTTTTTACATGACACCGTTATTTTGCAAAGGGGCGGATTGAAAGTACACACTTTACTATTTGTGAAAAAACTTTCTATAATTGCGCTTACTCCAAATGCATCTCCTTTACAAAAGTCGTTAGAACCATTTAATTTAAGGTGACATAAAAAAGATTAAAAGCGAGGACTGAATTCAAATCACGAGCTTTTTTGTGCGAAATTATGCAAAATGAGCAATAAACGTCATCATTTGAACATCACGCTCCATTTACAAGATCATTAACCATCTAGAGCAACAATTGTTTTATGACAGCTGAGGTTTTTGATTATTATCTTTTCTGCGTCAATATTTTCCTTCAGGTTTCCGTGGTATACAGAAGTGAACTTTTTTTTTCTAATCAGTGAAATATTACGAGATGAAAAGGATCAAAGAAGATTGATTTTCTGAGAGATTGGGGTTTTGTAATAAACCCTGTGACCTTCATTTGTCCCCATTACGAAATTAATCGGAAGATAATCCGTTGAGTACATTAGAAGAGGGGAACTTATTATAGTTCCGGTACTTTGATGGAAAAGTAGGCCAAAGATCAAAGACTTGAATACTGGTATTTACAGCGAATCAACAAGGATCACGTAGGATATTATAGTTTTCACGAATATTAGCGGTAATGGCGAAGTTTGTGCTCTAACGGCGTTTTTTCAAAGGATGATTTTCTGGAAGGTCTTGTTGCTTTTACTGTAAACTAAAGTTCTTATTACAGTTTACACCGTTTAACTATGCAAAAATGTTCCCTCAAATTTCAATTTGTAGGAACATGAAAATATAGACTTGGAAATCTAAAATTTATCCGTAAGCTCGAAACTTTTTTTTATATGAATACCACACAAGATACCCAACTGCTCCCAAACTTCTGGAGCCAGTGAGACTATGGCATCCCCAATCGGGGAATGTTGTGAGGCTGAAGGTATTGGGGAGGGGAAGGAAAAGGGGAAGAGGTAGGTGGGGAAATACCTGGCTAATCAGATCTGGTCTCCAAACACGGTTAAAAGCCATTTCAAGCAACGTTTCAATTCTGAATGGTGATCTTTCAACACTGCGATACTGAGAGTATTTTCCACTCTGGAACGTGCGCAAATATGCTTTATATTATTTTTAAATTAACTAATTGTGAAACGGCACAAATTAATTAAATAAAATTTACTTGCCAACGCCGGGATTTGAACCCGCGACCTTCGGATTGGTGGTCGAGAGCCTTACCCCTCGACCATGGAGGCCGTCAATAAATAATATTGTTTCAACAGAACTGTAGCAGCATGCACTCTCTTACTAAGTTACACGTTTCTTTCTAGAATTTCTACTTGTACGCAACATTTACATCGAGATAATTCCTTTGAAATGGATAATTTATTTTTCACAAATAAGACAAGACATCATATATTATCGTTTTCTTCGCATTTGAATGTATACAATTAAAAGAAAGGGAAAAGCTAAACTAAAAAAAAAACTCCAAATAAATTACTAGTTTAGGTTAGGTTACCCGATTACAATATAAGGAAAAATGAATTGAATGCCTACGTAGGCACGAGGAGTCAAATCACGGGCGAAGCCCGGTAGTAAAGAACATTAAACTAAGATTATATACAATATTAAAGCATATTAATCTAAGATTATTTGCTCACGCGAGTTTATTAAAAACTACTGTCAATCAGGTGCGATTGCGAAGTCCCCCCATTCATTCCCTTCCTTCTCCCTCCAGTCCTTGCTTCCCGACTTGATCAATTGTCCAAAATTCATTACAATACGAATCATCGCCTCGACAACTATTGAAGTGCCGCACCGCATCCATTCCGAATCAAGCCGCCGCCGGGACCACTAAGGAGAAGTAACGCGCTATCGGGTTCGAACCCGAAATCATCGCGATGAGCTGCCAGTGAGACGCATCCCGATATACCCGGGATTACCCGGTTGACAAGCAAGACGCAAGCCGCCATGGGAGTAATCAGGGATAATTGGTGAGTCCTTTTTTCCATCCATATCACAATCCTTATTTCGCAATCGCATCATCATTTCCTGATAATTGATATCGGGAAATTGAGTAATCGCCGCACCATTATTTAAAATATGAAGAATATTAAACTAAGATTATTTAAAATATGAAGAATATTAAACTAAGATTACATGAAATATTAAAGACTATTAAACTAAGATTACATAAAATATAAATAATATTAAATTAAGATTATGTAAAATATTAAAGAATATTGAACTAAGATTACACGAAATATTAAAGAATATTAAACTAAGATTACACGAAATAATAAAGAATATTAAGCTAAGATTTGTTACATAACGCAAATAACCCATAAAAACTAGCCGCTCGTTAGACAACAGCGCCCCTAGCGGCAAGAAATCAACACTCTCGTACGCGGGTCCGTTTCCGCCCGTGCACTCTCGACTCCATCATTCTCCCCGCGGACCTGCCCTTGAAAGCATCATTCTCCCCGCGGATCTGGCCTTGGAAGCATCCTCCCCGCGGACCTGCCCTGGAAACATGAAACGCCGCCCGGAACCCGCCTAACGACTGAAGATGGCTTCCTGCCCGGCCACGCTACCAGCAATTGCCTTCACCAAACACTTCTCGCCTCTACACGAAAAAACCGTGAGCCGTATCTTGCTTTTCCCCTTCCGTTGTGTTGCATTCTATTCAAATCACATTTAACCATGCCCGTTGAAGAGAATTTCCAGAGAGAGAGTTTTACCCAACATTAACATTATTGTGAGTTTTAGGTTAGCCTGTTCCCCTTGTGTAAATTAACTATGTCTGTACCTTTCCCCAAGTAAACTACTGAGTTTGAAAGCATCTGAGTGTTTCATTTGATAAAGTATTGAGTCGAATTCCCAACTATAAGACCGCCTGTCGATTCACGATCCTGCAGAAGAGCTCCGAGGCCTGCCGATTCTGAGCTAGTCGAAGGTCCCGAGCCGAGCTCCCTGGAAGAAACCCCTCACCGGGTAAGCCTCCACTTACACTGTCTCCCGTAAATGCACCTACCCAACCTTCCTCCTCTCCTTCTCCCGCATTCCCGCCTTTCCCCGGTCAAATCCGCAAGTTAACAGATTATATAAAATATTAAATAATATTTAATTAAACTTTTAGAATAGGAGGTGCTGTGGTGCAGGGCCCGCAAATACTTTAATATTGCACAACTGATGACCCCGTACAAATCTCCAGTGTGCCCCACTGTTGAATTTGGCAGCCACCTCTGGTGTGGAGCCCAAAATACCTTAAAATATCCCAGACTGTGCATACACGGGCGGCCCGTTTGATAGATTTCCCTATCTTAACAAACGGATTACTTTCTTTAGAGCACTGGCATCGGGTGGAAATGCTGTCCTTGTTTTTCCTGTATTTCAATGGAATATGCTCTGAAAAACTAGCATCATTAATCTCTTTGTTACAACATTTGTACATACTTGGCATTTGTCACATGAGAACGCGTCGTTTCTACGACTCGTTCCTCAGTTATTGAACTGAAGAACGAGTTATTGAGCTCAGCTTTGGAATGATTTGCCGGCCTCTGTGTTTCTTCCCTCCTTCAACGTTAAGAACGAAGTTTACTCTTTCCTTTCCCCAAAAACATCCTTCACGCAGCATCCCCAAAGATGGCATGAGCCCTGAAAGAAATTATTTTCCATGGGACCTCCTGTGTGGAGTTAATATAAAAAAAATATATTTAAAAGTTATTTCGTGACATTATTATGAAGAGAAAGGTGAGGAAGCACCTGACTATTCAGATATTGTTACCAAACACGGCTAAAGCCATTTCAAGAAACGTTTACATTCTGAATAAGCGATACTGAGAGTATCTACTACTCTGGAACGTGCCGCAAGTATACTATATATTATTGTTATATGAATTAATGTAATTTTTTTAATTGCGCACGTGCGGCCCCTGGATTAGTCATCGAGGACATTTTCTCTAGACCACAGAGGCCGACGTGTTATACAGGGGTATCAGGATGTGCCCGACAGACTTTTACCAGTGATTCTGACGAGATTATAAGGATTAAAAAACGTAGGTGGCATTTTTTAAAATCAATTATTGGACAGTTAAGGCTTGAACGATGAGTTGGGCGCCTACTCAGCTTAGTGACTAGTGACGACACTTGGAAGAATTATGTTTAATTTTTTTTTTCTAAAAACAAAATACCTTATTTAAAAAAAAAAAACGTTATTAATTTTTTTTTTATTAAATTAGTAAATAAATAAATAAAATAAAGCATTTACATTTTTTAATCCAAATCAGCTCATGAATCACTGGTTCAAATTTGCCGTGAACGCGATTCACCCTATATACCCGCCGTCAACTGAAACACAATAAAATATGTACTATTTCAGAATAATCCTACTGAAACGGAAATTTAAAAAATCGTCTTGGCAGGCGGCAAATATTGCCAATAAAACTGTGACGCAAATACACTATGCAGAGATGGGCACTATAATGGCCACTGTTCAAAGAGCTGGCCTTTTAGACAAATGAATAAATCAACAGTCGACCGACTCTAATGAACGGTCAGGTGATGTCTGCCGTTCCATATTTGACGTATCTAATTCTTTGACGACATAGTTTTAGAGATAATTGATTAAGTTTTTAAGTACATATATACACTTAATTACAATTGAACGGTTTTAATAACGCGGTTTAGTTAAGAATGTCACTTCAAGGGAGCTTAACAATTGTTTTTTATGAATTTGATACTCGATATTTTTAATCAGCTTGCTAAATAATGAATACAATATGGATTAATTAATTAAAAATTTACTTTATTTACACCACTTTATAAATATACATAAACATCTACATGTTTAAACAGCAATGCTGTCATCATCGGGAATACGAGTATATGAATACTAAAAAATAATTTCAAGTATAGACAAATGAAATATAATTTATATACATAAACAAAAATTGATTAAAGTAGGTGAGTAATAAAATCAAAAATGCTAATAACAAAATAATTATAATTTATTAATTTCTAATATAAATTAAATTAATTAATTTGCGTAAAAAAGGTATATTTTATTTTTTTATTAATTAATTAATAATGACGCGACAGAGTGAATACCAATCGTTTGAAGAAATTATAATATAATATGAATTGAATCCTTTTCCACGCTGGCATCTGAATTGCAACGGCAAAACTCGACCATGGGTATGAGTATTTTATTGTTTATAGTACTGAAACAAAATTTATGCACAAAAGTTCCAACATCGTTGACACAATTCATCATTAATCTGTACAATTTCACGTTTGCTAAAATAATTTTATAATTTTCGCCTTTCTTACGCAAAAATAAAAAAGCGGAACGGAACATTTCGTTTTTGTAATAAACTCTGGTTTTCACAGGGTTAATAAGTAAAAAAGGGATTAAAAACAAAACTAGTTTTTAACCTAGTAAGCTAGAGAGGAAGCTAGTAGGCTAGAGAGTAAGCTAGATAGTAAGCTAGAAAGCTAGAGAGGAAGCTAGTAAGCTACAGAGAAAGCTAGAAAGCTAGATAGGAAGCTAGTAAGCTATAGAGAAAGATAGTAAGCTAGAGAGGAAGCTAGTAAGTTAGAGAGGAAGCTAGTACGCTAGAGAGGAAGCTAGTAAGCTAGCGTCTCAAGACGGGATAGATTAATAGGATAGGGTTTTTATCTATTCTAACTCTGTCGCTAGCTTCGTGTGGCCGACCCTAGCTAGTATATGATTGGCTAGTGTTCTTCCTAATACACGATACGATTCTTAAAATGCCATAACTCGGTAAAGTTTATATAATTGTATCGTGATAAAGTATGTCTGTGGAATGCTAGTATTCCATATTATAAAGATGAAAGTCTATTCGTAATTCAGCACTACAAAACATCAGCGCCGAATTAATGACAATCGTCATAATGATGACCACTAAAGACATTAAAAAAATAAATTTAAAATCTACAGTCTTGTCCAAAAAAGTTTTTCTAACAACCATTTTGACATTTCGTCATATGCCTCGTGACACAGTTTCCAAAGCAAGTGTTTCAGTTTTGTGTTTCTTTCTTTCTACGTAAGCTGTTATTTTTCCTTACGGACGGACGCGGACGTGTGGTTACCGTAGTCACCACAATTATACTGACTTAAAATTTCCCAGCATCGTGTAAAAAGCTCTAGTTAGTCGGGTTAGTAAGCTAGGATCTTGTCAGGACAGGACGCCGGCAAAATATCTTGTTATCCTGGCTTGTCATACTAGCTTCGGGTTCACAGGGCATAATAATAGTCTATTATTGAACAAAGAATCTTATTTCAGTATTTTTCTTGATAATTTTTCATCACTTTCTTGACTAACTAACTAACGGTGATTTTAGACTACTTTTATGACGATCATCCTCGTACAACATCAACATTTCTATAATCTGGGTTTTAAACCGAATTAAATTATTCATTCGACGCCATTAGCAGTGAGAGCCGCGGGCGGGCTTTCGGTTTTCGTGGTCACATAGTACCATCCACCCACCCTCAAATGCCAACTGACAAACATAACAAATACCCTGAGCACTCCTCCCGACTATGTATGTGTGGATACTTCGCACTATGCGGGGGTGCAATGGAAGCTAAATCTAATTGAACTTATATATTATTTGAGGATTCGAAGAATGTTGCCTGTTGTATGCTGATGATACAGTGCTGATTGCTAACAGTATGGAAGATCTACAGTCCCTCGTACCTAGGATGAACGAAGTATGTATGAAGAATGATCTAATGATGAATGGAAGCAACTCTAAAGTCATGGTGTTTGAAAGAGAGAGTACGAAAACAGTGTGCAATATACGAGGTTGTGAATGATGAATACTTGGGGCAGGTCGATGAGTTTGTATATTTTGGAAGTATGTTTACGAGAGATGGAAAGGCTGATAGGGATATTGAAAGAAGGGTGAATGCAGAAAGCTCCATTAATGGAGGACTGAACGCGGTTGGCGCAAACAAAAAGTTGTAAAAATAAGCGAAATTAGCAGTCCACAATGGAGTGCTGATACCAACCCTGATGTATGGCAGTGAGGCATGGAACTGGCAAAGGAAGAATGAAATTAGACTGAACGCTGTAGAAATAAGATCTCTCAGACGAATGTGTGGTAAAACCATATACTCGTATGATCGTGTGAAAAATGTTGAGATTCGTAAAGAAGGCTGATCTTTGCATAATGAGCAAGATTAAAAAAGGGACGCTTAGATGGTTCGGCCACGTAGAGCGAATTAACGAAGAAAGGAGTGTAAGGAGAATATATGACGCAAATGTGAATGGAGGAAGAAGGGACGTCCGAGGAAGACAAGGCACTGTCGAGTTAATCAAATACTTGAGTCGGGCCATGTCAGAAGTCGGAATAACAGAAGAGAATGTATGAGACGATGTATGAATGTGAATGAAGCAAGAATTGTATGCCATAATCGAGTTATTTGGCGGACATGACTGTGTCGCGTGCAGTTCCACTAAGGCCGCTCTCTGACGGTCCGGTAAGGAATCGACATAAATCTCGTTCGTGATACCGATAGCGCGCTGCGCCATATATTTCCATTGACGCTAGCTCACGACTCGGGGAGAAAGCGGGAGCCATGGGAACATTGACTTATTAGGTTTCCATGTATACCGGTCGATTAAACTCCAACCTCCTTCCCATCCACATAGCACGTGTTCCAAGTCCTAACAAATCAGGGCCCCCTGGTGTACCGGTCGCACCGTGACAGGAGTGCTCCTGCCTGTGGTGGTACATTCGTATCGTATTGTTATTGCATTTGGAACTTGGATTTTTTTAGAATTTGAAGATCTCGTGTTCTTCTGTAGGAAAGCATGAATCAGTCGATTTTGGAAAATTGTGCAGACTTCGCCCAATTAACGCTGCCTCTTTCTGACTAAGTATTCAATGATACCTCCCTGGAATACATTTATTCTAACGGGCATAAATTTATGAAAAATTTATTTCAATTGTATTCAATACAGCACAGATAAACGAAACGAACACCACAGAAATTGAAAAAATTATAACCAAAGCTTTAATAACAATTTTCTGTTGTCAATTGTCACCGGTCACACAGTCGTAAACAAATTTCAATTTTCCGTTTGCATCGAAAAATACTACCCGTCCCTACAGAAATAATCGTTTTTTCTATTCGATTGAACATTGAACGCTTTTCTGGCAAATAATTGAATAAACGATTCTTTGACAAAAAAAAACACGTCAACCGCTTTTAGTGGTAGGTACTTTTCTGGGAAATGAGTTTTTAATGTTTCATTAATTTAAACAGGTTATTTTGCTGTCTGGTGGTCCCAAAAAGGTACAGAGTTGATAGTGAAATCAAAAAGAATCATTAAATATCCTTTTCAACATTCATTCCGCACATGAGGTCTGAGGAAAATAATATTCCTCGGGACGTATATCATCTTTAGGGAAGCTGTGTGGAGGGAATTCTGGAGGACAGGATGGATTGAACCTGTAGAAGGGGGATAATACAAAGGCCGGCAAATCATTCCATAATCGAACTGTTGAATGATTTGCCGTTTTCATGTAAAATTTTCAACCATGTGCATACGTTGGACGCGCGTTTGGCGTGTTTCCCGACAGGGGGATCAATGATGCTAGTTGCTCGGTATGTCTTCCATTGAAATACCAGTATAACAAGGTGGAGAACAAGATAAAATAATTACAGATAAAAAATGACACTTTTTTTTTGCACTCATACTTTTTATTAAATGTTTTTCAAATGGGTAAAAATAATGTTTAATTAATCCCCATTAGTGTAACATATATTAAAATGTACAAGATTCCGACAATAAAAAAACAATGTTTAATGAAACCCCATTAGTGAAATATGTATATATAAAAATCCATGCAAGTTTGTTTGTTCTCGACATTCTCGAAAATCTTTGGACCGGTTTCACTGAAAATAGTACAGTTTGTTTTTATTAGTGCCGGGAAGGTTAAGAGAGTACTTTGAATGAAATCCAATATGTAAAACTGTTACTATAACGTTTTAAAATTAATATGAAAAACATTGAACCCGCCATGTTTTATTTAGGTTATCCCGTAGATATAACACTATTGTTAGCCACAGATTGCATATTCAAAAGAAGAAGGTACTTAATAACTTTATGATTTAGATATATTTAAAAAACGTTTGGAATGAAATAAAATATTCAAATGCATGTTTCTTTATTTGAAGATAGTTACTTTCGCTGTCAAATCAATTACTGTACCCGAGCAAGGCCGGGTACACATCAGCTAGTATATAATAACACGTATGAGAATCCGGCAAAAAAAGAAACAGTTTTTTAGCTCTCCTGGAAAGTTGCTAAATATGAGATACACCTGTCTGTGTTGAGAGCGACGAATTTTGATTATCGGCTTCATAGCAATCCTTATGGAGCCTTACTTGGCATATTTATCTTTTGTGCATATTACATTATCTGTGACTCCGCCGTTCTATTCTTAACTGGCTCGTTATTTGAAAGGCGGTATTGTCAAGGGAAGCTGTCTGAATCATTCGGCTTTCAGGTGTAGTCGGCGAGATAACGCGGTGCGGGGAATATGAATAGATATGATTGTTAAGTACAACGTATTAGAACGCACTTTATATTTCCCTTTCAGATATGGACACGTGTATATCTGAAACTTATTCAGATTCCAGTTTTCCAATGGGGAATCTGGCAGTTTTTTTATATCAATACCGTACAAGAGTCCCAAACTGCTCCCAACCGTCTGTAGCCAGTGAGACTATGGCATCCCCAATCGGGGAATGTTGTGAGGCTGAAGGTATCTGGGAGGGGAAGGAGAAAAGAAAGAGGAAGGTGGTGGAAATATCTAGCTATTCAGATCTGGTCACCAAACACGGCTAAAATCCATTTCAAGCAACGTTTCAATTCTGAATGGTGGTATTTCACCAGGGCGATACTGAGAGTATCTTCCACTATATATTATTTTTAAATTAATTAATTGTGAAACAGCACAAATTGATTATATAAAATTGACTTGCGCACGCCGGGATTTGAACCCGCGACCTTCGGATTAGTAGTCGAGAGCCTCACCCCTCGACCACGGAGGCAGTCAAAAGTTAGGCTCTATGTTTATTTATGTATTGATTATACGCCCATCTGGGCTTTTAGTCGAAGTTGATATTTAATTATAAGGATATAGAGTTTTTAAACCATAACGAAATTAATGTAAAAACATAGTTAGTAATCACCACTTTATAAACATACATTGTTTCGAAAGCAATGCTTTCATCATCAGGAATATATTATCAACATATATATTAGTATTCATATATTCCTGATGATGAAAGCATTGCATACTAATATATATGTTGATAATATATTCCTGATGATGAAAGCATGGCTTTCGAAACATGTAGATATCAATAAAGTGGTAATTACTAAGTATATTTTTAAATTCATTTATTAATAATGACGCCACAAAGTGAATACCAATCGTTTGAAGAAATCGTAAAGTAATTGTTGAAAATATATTTTAAAAGATTAACAGTAACTTGAAAGAGAAAACTAAAACAATAATATAACACAAATCAATAAAGCTACATTATCCAGACCACAATAATTAATTGTACGATTCATCAAAGTGCTAGTATAGATGGCGCTTTATTTTATAAATGGAGTCAGCGAATATATAAACAATACCCCCAAACTTGTTGCCAAGATCGTGCATCCTATTGGTTTGAGAGTGTGACAGAAAGTTAGCTATGTACCATACGTGTTACAGAAAAATGTTATATTTTGTCTTGTGTTCATCGTCGGTACATGTAATTTAATAGTGGCGACGATGGCAAGGCTGTCAATCAGGTGGTTAATGACTACGTTCTAAAATATAGCGTTGATCCACAGACACATCATAGGATAGACAAGAACTATGAAAAATCATTCGTCCCATTTCGTGATGTAAAAAAATGGTGCGCAATAATTTTTAACTCGCGACGTTGACCTATCGGAGTAATTTGTTTGAATAAAAGGACATTCTTGTAAGCAAAATAAATACATACCACAGTAAAATTTATCTCAATTTCCATCATTATGCTTTCCTAATGATTGCTGATGTCACCCCGAAGACCCTGAGAAGATAGTAAACCGAATCTAACACAAGTCCCCATGGTCCAATTTTTTTTGAAGTGTGTTAGTTTTTGCTTATTTTCTTTCTGAATCATCTTCACACTCGTCAGACCAGCATTCTACGGATGCTTTCAAAATGTCATCCGATTAATTTTCACCAAAGTCAACAGGTTGCGAATGTCAAATTGGACCTTTTTATAATTTTCTTCTTGAATCGTTTTCATATCATATTATAATCATACTTATGAAATTTCGTCCAATTCGAACCCATCCCAAGAGTTTTAAAAACCTATTCGCTATTAAAGTTATGCATTTAATACTATTGTACGAATCTATCACTTTGCGGCTATTCAGTATCATTAAATTAAACGATATACCCGAGACACTATCTAGATTGCAAATATATTCGGATAGCGCTTTGCAGTCGTGCAAAAAGATAAGAGTCAATAATATGGGAATCAATTTAGGATGATATTGGTCAATCCTAAATTTGAAGTATTGTATCGATAAAAATTACCTAAAATAAACGTGTATCATAAGTTCAGTGGTACAACGTTGTCCCAGTAAGATAGAGGTTCTGGGTTCGATTTCCAGAAGCGACTAACTCACTTTTTTGTCTGTCTTTTTCGGTTTCATGTTTCATTTAGAAATATGTTAGTATTGTCTTCTATATTGATAAAAAAAATTATTTAAAGGGATCCACTTCGTAAAATTCAAACGAAATCACGCACTCCGTAGTGAAAGGCTTTAAATTCCCGCTTAACACCGGCCGTATGTTTTGATTTATGTAAAAAAACCGTGTTTTACTTTATTTTGTAAAGCTCAGGCATAAATATTAAAATGTTTTTTTTTGTAAAAAACTTAATTAGCCACAATGAACAATATGACAATATCCGTAAAAAGGTTTGTAAGTAGAAGATTTTGCAAATTATATTTTTTCCTAGGCTTTTAAATATTCACAGCAAAACTAGGGGGCGAGGTGTGTTCTGCTTTGCAATATTTAAATTAATCATCTATGATATTTCTAGGCCATCAAATTTTCAAAACAAAAACATACGATTTTGCATTACATCGCATTGCATCGTCTAAAACAATTTGTATTTTTCAAACGTCGACCGGTTTCGGAACAACCGTTCCTTCATCAAAGCAAAATAGAACCAAGCATGAATAATATTACAGAATCATGGATATATTCACCCATAATTTTGCGTTTAACAAAATGGCGCCGATTGGTTACATGATTACATTACATTTGAATTTCTGCGATAACTTGGATTTCTCCGTCATTTTATAAAAGTTTCCTGGTAGTTTCAAAAGAATATAAAATTCTGTTATTATTTTGTTCATCGCTGACATATTTCTTTGAATATTAAACTCTTTCGTAACCTCTGGGTGAATTGAATTACCCCACCATTCCATTTCTTTAAATAACAGAAAACATATAAATAGTTAACGTTTGCATATCATAAAGGTGTATGGAATGCAATTTTATGATAAAATTATTGTTGAAATGTTACTTGAAATGAACTAAAATGTTACCTTCCTCTTCCCCATCGCCGTCCTTTTCCCACTCCCGTCAGTCCCTCAGCAAACCGCAAATGAAGATTCCATGATCACACTGGCCCCAGATGGTTCGGAGAAGTTGAGAGAAGTTGTGCGGAATTCACATGAAAAAAAAAACTTGTAAATTAATTCGTTTGTGTTTGAATCATTTTTAACCTCGTTTCGCCCACAACAGGAATCTCACAAAAATGTTTTAAATTACATATTTTTTCATTCATACTTTTTATTATTTATGTTTTATATGGGTATTCGTTAATCACGATAATTTTAATTAAACCATAAAGTCTTTAGTGAACTTTTATTAAATTAATAAATTTCTTCCCAAAAAGTTTGTTGAAACGGTGAAACCTGTTTCAGAATACAGACCGCATTTTTTAAATAAAATAAGTTTCCTAACAACTTCCAATCTCATGAATTCTAAAAGTAAATTGTTCTGAAGATGATTTTTAATTTCGAGATTCCTGAAAGCGAGTTAGCAGTTTTTTTATAAACGAAACCGACCAAACTTTAGTTCATACGCAGCTACCTTACGTTTATATGACATGATGTTATGATTGTTCCATGAAAATAAACATTTTTTCTTTTAATTTAATATCTAAACAATGTTTTGCAATAACTAAGTTTTGCATTGATGTTGTTTATCATAAAAGAGCACGCGCGTCGTTTCGCTCTTCGAAAGCATTATCAATCTGAGGCTAGACCATTTACAATCCACTTTTTTATGCGAGTATTATCATCACTTAAACACTATTAAATCCGTTATTGAATAATATTAATAAATTGTCAATTTTTCTGAACGTCATTTAGTGACTAAAATCACCTCAAGGAAGCTTTACACCTTGTTAAAGTTCATAGCATCTTTTCAATAGATAAGTTTTTTGACTTTTCTTAAAAAATTCGAAATTGTTTTCTGACCTCAAACCAAACGGAAGGTCATTCCAAGAATGTGAACCCAATACATTGAAATTTGTCTCCAAATTTAGCGGCATTCGTACGAGAGGGTTCAACCATTCTTTTTGACGCATAATACTTGGCTGATCTGAGCGTGAGTTGCCTCTAAGTAAGTTTGTCCCACACGCAGAGATCAGTCAAGTATGATGGTGCCAGCCCGTTCAGTGTCTTATATACCATAACACAAATTTTAAACGAACTCTTTCTGCGACTCGAAGCCCGTATAGGCATTTACGTAGAAGAGGTGTGATTTAACAGTATTTGGTGACACCGCATACTAGAGGAGCTGCTGTGTAGAACACTCCTCGCAGTTTGTTCAAATGTAACTCGACGGCCTCCGTAGTCGAGGGGTAAGGCTCACGACTACGAATCCGAAGGTCGCGGGTTCAAATCCCGGCGTGCGCAAGTAAATTTTATTTTTAATTCACAATTTTAAAAATAATATATAGTATATTTGCACACGTTCCAGAGTGGAAGATACTCTCAGTATCGCCCTGGTGAAAGACCACCATTCAGAATTGAAACGTTGCTTTGAATGGTTTTTAGCCGTGTTTGGTGACCAGATCTGAATTGCCAGGTATTTCCCCACCTTCCTCTTCCCCCTCTCCTTCCCCTCCCCAATACCTTCAGCCTCACAACATTCCCCAATTGGGGATGCCTTAGTATCACTGGCTCCAGACGGTTGGGAGCAGTTGAGACTCTTGTGCGGTATTCATGTAAAAAAAAAAAAAACATTCACGTATGTAAGTTTTTGGCATATTGCCTGTTTTATGTACTAAAATAAAAATAAAATAAAAAATAAAATAAATGTTCATTAGGCAGACCAGCATACAAACTATTACAGTAGTCCAACCTGGAGATTACAAGAGCATTTACCAGAGTCGTAGTAAAATCTGTAAAATAATAAAATCCTCTTATGGATTTCAATTGTCTTAGAAAAAACACACTAGACTTCTGCAAGGCACAGAAACTTTTTTTTTGTCATGTTGCGTATTATTATGAAGAATCCTTTCAGTTATTTGAGAGACAATCCCTTCAAGGAAATTATTGTATTTGATGAAATATTAAAACAGTCGAACATAAACATCAGACAAGAAGTACGAACAGAAATGAACTTTCTGTTCCAACGAGGAACACAATGATCTATCAAAAACTATTCTCTTACCTCGGACCGAAGATATATAATAAAATCACTTCACATCTGAATTTGTGTGAAATATCAGTCTAAGGTCCAAAAATAAATATATGGCTAATAGATTTAGGAAAGACAGATTCAGAAAATTTGTTAAAAAATATTATCTGATAATTTATTATTAGCAGTCTTTCCTACTTTTTTTTTCTTTTCTGTCTTCTTTTATGTCATCTCTTTTTTTCTGTTCTATTTTAGTATATTATCTGTATTTAATTTTGAAACTGTCAATTCATGGTGGAATTCCATCTTAATTTTTTTTTTCTTCTAAAAACCTTTATTACTTTATTCTACTTATTCACCTCAGATCGGACCGGTTTCACCTTACAACGGGCATCTTCGGATTGGTGTAAGTTACTTTAGTTTAATTTAAATACAGAAAATTAATATTTTAAGTACTTCAGAAATTTAAAAAAAAAAATAAAAATCATTTTCGGCTTCAACAACATCAATCACTTCGTATTTTTCAATCTAAGCACTCTAGATCACTCAAAAGTCACGACCCGCCACTGCTTGCATATAATAATAGTATCTAACATATGGATGTAAATGGAAAATACGTATAAAATACCAGAATTATAAAATAACCATTTTTTTTAATTAGCGTTAAAATTTATTTTCATTTCAATCTTTAAAACTTTTAAGTTACATGTGTTTACAATTATTTGGAAAAAATTAAAATCAAAAGCCACAGAAGATACCGACTTTTCTATATTAATGAGTTCTACAACTATATTTTTCCAATAACAAACATAAATTGAGTTACAAAAGCAAAATGCTTGTCTAAGCATAAGATGCACGTGTTTTCATGGCGGTTAAATGTGGTTTATTCTCCTTAGGCAAATTGTAATTCTCTTTAGTCAGTTTAGATTTTTCAGTCGAACAGAATCCAAGAAAGTTAAATTTGCGGCACAGGCTTCTAACCTGTGGGTCGCAATCCCAATAAGGTTACCAGCTTCAAAATCTTTAGTAATTTCTTTTTAAAGTGTATTTCCTGTGATGGATGAATTTGTATTTATAATGGTTGTAGTGATATTTGAATAATATCAGATATTCATTTGAAAATACCAACAAGAATTTGATTAAATGCTGAGAATGACAAAAGGTTTCCTTTGAAAAACTTCTCGCGCGAATTTTAAAGCCGGTTGCCAAGACAAATTGTCGAATGTCAAAAGATTTCATTTAAATAAGACCATTTAATTCCTAGACCACAGACAGGCAAATAAAATTGATAACCCTTACAAGGAAAATTTTGGATAGAAAAAAAATAATAATAATCGTATTGACGCACGCATACATATATTTTTTTAAGAAGAACAGGATGCAATACATAAAACAAGCTTCATTGATTGTCGCTGTGAAGAATACAAAAGAGACTGGCTCTTTTGGTTGGTGTCGTATGGGACTTACACATAACTTGCTTATACAACTGTTTTGATTAATATATTTTCTCTAATCATTGAAGATAATACTAAAAAAAATTCAAATGAAATACGAAACAGGAAAGACACAAAAAAATAAAAAAGTGACGGTCGAATCTGCGATCATGGGTGGTCGTTACCTTCTTATTTTGTGTATTTTACGTGGCCATGTCAGAAGTCAGAATAACAGAAGAGAATGTACGAATGTGAATGAAGCAAAAAGTGTATGCCAAGATCGAGCTGTTTGGCGGTACGTCCTCTCTGCCTACCCCTGAGGTGAAACCGCGTGATGGTTAGTTAGTTACTCAGTTAAGAAAATCTTAGCCTTACCTCGGTCGCACAGACACGCCTACAACAGACGTCTGTTGGTTGCCTTTTCCAACCGTTTCGGGGTTGCAAGTCAATTGACTATTTTAAAGATTGTATTAGTATTTAGGACATTGTGTATGATTGAAATATCTTAAAAAATAAAAAGTAGTTTTAAAAATTCCACGAATTTGAAAAAATTGGGAACCTCTGCTTTATAAGATAAAATATTTAAACCCTAATCAGAATAAGATTGTTTCCATGTTTCACCTTTCTTGGAATTGAAGGGATGTATTTCTCTAATGATAAGTTATTCTCGTCTGACGATGTTTTAAAAGCGTATATTATGCCCTACGGTTATTTTCTTAAATTAACCTTTTAGAATTTTGAATGAACGCTACAACAAAATCTTTTCTTTTGTTGTACTCACCCACATAAAATTTATGTAGATTGTTTTCATAAAATTAATTTTAATTGTTAACGTGTTTAATTCGTAGAACTCTATCTGATTTTCTTTAAATTTCAAGAAAATCATATTAAAAATAAAGCCATTCAAATCAAAGTAAAGCCATCAATAAAATGTGAGAAAACCGATTCAATGGTAAATACTTCACAGAACAAAGAATTTTGATTATCACAATGTATTTCTAAGCAAATCGGTTTTTGCTGAAAATATTAATAAATCATTTCAAACACAAATAATAAACGGTGGGGGCAAATAAAATCATATAATTTAGTTGTCTCAACGCGGCCTAACCACAGTATGAAAATTGCTTTGAACGCCGAAACAGCTGTTACAATAATATCAAGGTAAAGTACTTGCAGAATTAAATAACACGTACGGACAAAGACATTACCATCATTTGGAACCAAAATGTTTTAATTTAATTGAAAAAGAGATTAGCGATATTCACTTGATAAAAATGAAAATTCCAAACTCAAAATTCACACATGGATAGTCAAAATGGGAATTATATGCTGCAGACATATACTAAGAACATCTACAATATAACATCAAACTATACGTGTATATTTGTCACTCTTTTCTCAGTTCACAAAACTTCTACGAAATAACGACAAACTTCACGCTATGTTTTTCAATTTTTTTTCTCATTTTTTTTTAATCTCATCTCCATATAATTTAGGATATTAAAATTCTTTTAATTTCTACCACTTCGGCCGTGCTTGTGGTAGTGTGCACCAAATATTTTTTTTATATTTATTTACACATTATTTTTTCTAGATGTATTTCTTACACTTGCTGTAAAATTTATTGAACACTGTATCTAACTATGTGTTATTGGTTTCCAAATAATAATAATAAAAAAATATATGAAAACAAAAATAAGTAAATAATAACATTGTTAAATTTGATTTGATTTAAATTTAAGTAAATAAAAAATAATCCTTAATAAATGCACAAAATCTGTTTGTTCGTTCGGAAGTGATCTTTTGAACGATGAGCTCTGGTATCATGAAATTTGCATAACTTTTCTCTCTGATATTTGTAGGTCAATGGTACTATTTTTAGCACTGGCCCGTTAAAATGCCTTACATTTATATTTTCCTGTGATGTTGCGGATGGCGGAATATGAGTCAATCCATAATCAGATATGAACTTCTGTCTTGGGGAAGTCCAACTAATATTTGTATAGACGCACTAAGTGGGAGAGGGATGTCGAAGAGGAATTATTTATTATTTCGAAATATTGATAGTATTATTACGCAATGCAATAAACATAATGTTTTTAAATAGAAAAATATTTATTAAGTATTTTATAAATTTAATTTTAATTTTATCAAAATCCAATCAGAAATATTACTTTTTTCTGACCGTTCCATTGTATGTTTTACAAAATATTTAAAATAGGAATATGATTTTTAAAGTATGTTTAATAGTATGTTTAATCCTTTCTCGTTACGGTTTTGTAAATAAACTTAACCAAAAATTTGTAATCCGCATTAAAAAAAAACATTAAAGTTACCTAGTGTTTATGGAAAAAATAAACTACACACTGTTCTTTTTTTAAATTTATCTTATCGGCATGTTAAAGAAAAACCTTTACAGCATTTTTTAAGGATATTCAACTTTTATATGTTTTTTATAAAAGATGCGTAGAACGGTCGGAAATGTGTAATATTTCTGATTTTATTTTGATAAATGCTAACCCCATGCAAATTTTTAAAAAAAAGTTATTAGTAATTTTCTCTTTAAAAACACCATATGTTTAGCGTATGGCAAAATAATATTATCATTACTTTGAATTAATAAATAATAACTCTCCGACGTCCCTCTCCCCGCTAATAAAAGCACAAAACAACAATTAAAATTATTCTTCAATTACCATACTTTGTGGATTCCGCTGAAAATTTTCAAGCTTTTAGACGTCATGACAACTAGACATCTTTACGCTAAATTTGAAATCTTTCCTCTCTTCAAATCTATTCTTCTTATTCCCCTACAATCCCAGTCAATTATTTTAACAAGATCTTCAACAACCTCTCATAATATTACAAAGACATTTTAAATACTATGCAATTAATCTATATAATCAAATGTCCACATATTTAAAACAAATAATAGATAATATACCAACACATTTAAACTTTAACTTACGTTTTAAACGTACACATATAAAGTTATATGTGTACGTTCCTGATGAAGGTTGTGTTCAACCGAAACCGGTCGATAATGCATAAATATAAATAAAATAATGTGGCTTAAAACTAAAAATTTCTTTCATTAAATTATAATGTCAAGCCACAAAATGATTGGTTTTTGCGATAAAAACTTAATATCTCGATCTGGATAAAAACAAAAGGTACAGATTTTCATTTTCAAAATTTAATTACACCAAATGAAACTTAACATAACAACATTTACGTTAAATATAAATAATTAATTTTCACTTTAATTTTGTCTTTTTTACATTTTAAATACATATATTTATTTTTTATTATTCTTTTACATAAATATATATTAATTTTATAATAATACTGTGTCATAAATACGTGAATACCTCAATACAGGTTCTCTTAGTAAGGCGTTCAAGATAATAATAGTAATAATAAAAGTTAATTTATATAGCGCAGTTTTGTGAAGGTTCTCCTCGAGTGCGCCTTACACTAACTAACCTAACCTAATGTAATTGTAAAATAACAGATTTACTACATAGTATTTCTGTTATAATATGCATGCAAATTAAAACAGTGACATTAAATATTCATGAGCAGCAGACTCACTTACATGAACAATTTAGAATAAACTAGGGGTATCATTAATCAAACGTAAAGTACAAATATCATAAGAGCAAGAAAATCTACACAAAACAACCTAACCCAATATAATTAGAAAATAACATATATATTACATGCATGCAAATTAAAACCACAATTTAAAATATTCACGTGTAGCAGACTCACTTGGATGAACATTTTAAATATAATAATATAACAATTTAGAAGCTAAATGTGTAAATAATCAAATATAAATTAGGTACAAATTATAACAGAGCAAGATAATACTATGTGCTATTATATATTAATTATTTACATTTCATACACATAATTTTATATTGTAATTACTTATATTATAAAAATTGAAATGAATAAATAAATTTCAATTGGTATATCAGTTTTTATACCTAATCCCTGTCATACAAGACTTCAGTTGGACGTTCATAATAAAATAAATTTTGTCTTATATAAAAGCCGTTTGTTTTTTTATTATTTAGCCTTACTGGGTAATTTTAAAGACTTCGTTCAATTTGAAAGTTTTTCCTTCCACTATCAAACTAATTTCAATGCAGTCGACACAATTACTATTTCATTTCTTTCAGGCAAAGCAATAAAAAATTTTAGCTTGGTCTCGTAAACAAGTGCTGACAAAGGTAATTTGTGCAACCTTTTATGGACATCGCAAGCAGTGGCTTTGTCTCTTCGTAATTGAAAAATAATTGTTCTTGAAATCTTAAAGCAATGTATAAATGATGAACGGTTTAGATTAATGTTGTGTTTATCTTCAAAGGTTTAATGTTTTTAAAATTTTAACGAAACTATTTTTATTTATTTGAATACCGCAGATCAGTCCCAACCGTCTGGAGCCAGTGAGACTGGCATCCCCAATTGAGGTATATTGTGACGCTGAGGGTAGTTGGGAGGGGAAGGAGGTTGGGAAGAGAAAGACGGTAAAGTACCTTGTAATTCAGATCTGGTCTCTAAATACGGCTAAAGCCATTTCAAGCAACGTTTCGATTCTGAATGGTGGTCTTTCACCACTGAGAGTATCTTCCACTCTGGAACGTTCCGTAAATATGCTATATATTTTTGTAATTAATTAATTGTGTAATAACACAAATTAATTATCTAAAATTCATTTAACACGCAACCTTCTAATTCGTAGTCGAAGGACCTCACCCCTCGACCACGATGGCCCACATATTTTTTTCTTATATTATGTGTTGTTATTTCTATTCATGTGTTATTATTTTCACATATGGAATGTATTGAATTCAGTGGAACAGAGTTTCTAAGGAAGGTGAACAGTGGGAAAAACAGTGAATTAATTCATACTAAAAAAACTTACCACGGACGTGTTAAGTTTTTGCTAAGAATAGCGAAGCTGCTGTCTTTAGCCGATGTTGCTAGGAATTACTTGCCGCATCAAATTTCGATTAACCGCTTAATTATGCATACAGGTTACAAGTCAATTGGTGGTATAAAACCTCTTCATTTTTTTCGACCGCACAATTGCATGAAAGAAAACCAAAAAAACATAGTAATTATTTCGTTGGTAAAGTTGTACTAATTAGTCGAGGTACTCACAGATGGCACTGATTGCTACATTTGTGATTTTTACCGAAAGGCACGGCCTCTTTCGACACTAACACAAACGAGTCTTCCATCGAATGCGCATTGCGCACACACTTACATTTTTGTGTAGAATACAACAAATATTTGAATGATATGTGCGTCATTTTGCATACTTAATTCCTGCTTTTGATATGTTATAGTAAGGCGGCCGGTAGAGCGCGCGCCTTGCTTTGGTTCTTGGCTAAAACTTTGAAAGTTTTAGTTTAAAAGTGCATAGTTTTTAAAGTTTAGATAAGATTAAACAATAATTTTAAAAATACTGTTTTTTGTGAGTATTGTAAGGGTAAGCAGTTCTTATGTGCCTGTGTGGGGTGCACTCATCCGATTGCATTTCAGTACCCCCGGGACAAATAACTATTAATTTTATGAATCTATTTTCTGATAAATTTAATCAATTCCGTCAAAGAAAATTTAGAAGCTTTGCTGGGGAAACAGATGCCTTAGAAATGGACGCTTTTGGTAGACTATTATGATAATGAATTTTAACTATTCATATATAGCAAAAAATTGTTTGTCGGATTTTTTTTTGATAAATTGGTGAACAGGGTACCGGGCCAGTTAGGCACCCGCTCTATCAAAATGGTGATTGAGTATAGATTTATGATTTTTTTATTGTTATGATACGATATTATACCACTTTTTCAAAAACGGCAAACTTATTTTGTGGCACAATCAATATAAAAAATAAATTTACTTTGTTTTAACCGCTTTCTTGTTTTAATACAACCAATAATAAATCAGAAAAATAAAGGATAGGAAAGTAAAAATGATAAAATCTGGGGGTCTATAACTTAGATTGTAATGATTTTGATTCTTCATATAAGGAAAAATCGAAGAACTTAAGATGTTTAAAGAGTTATAATTTCTCGGAGTGTTCTATAAAGAGTGTAAATAGTAATTTAAAAATTATAAAAATAAAAAAAAAACAATTGAATAACCCTGTGTTAAATTTGTTCCCAATGGAGCGATGTGCGTAAACCACGTCCACTAACTACATTTACCTTCCAAAGCGTGAAAACACATAACTTGTCGGTTTTATTATAACAACAAAGTGATTAAAATAACAAGATGATTAAAGAAAGAATAAAGTGATCGACCCGTCAGTGGCTGAGTTGACATCGCGTTTGGGTCTCACCCAGACGTCGTGAGTTCAATTCCTCGGCTGTCAAAGCCTCCATCACGATACAATCAACATCTCCCGCTTACTGTGATGGTAGTAGGAAATTTTCAAATAATCAGGTTATTCATGACCCGGGAATGTTTGTCTTTCCTTAAAAATAAAAAGTTTTATTTCGTGCTGAATTGCGGTAATATCTAAAAAGAGATGAACCTTTTGAACGATTTGCTTCGGCTTTTTAAAGTTATTTGAACACATGCCTCGTCATACGGGACAAAACTGTTTATGGAGGCGTTTTCATTGGTGGGGATGCCCGCATAGATATTTGTCTGTAGCAGCAAAAACAGTCGAGTTGTTAGCTATGGTACCTTGAAATTTGGACAGCTTTTTATGCCTCTAGTTTATACATTTTATCTAAAATAATTACTTCCATAATGAGCTATTTAGCTTCGACATAATAATAAGATGTGGCACAATATTTTTGATTCGATTTTTTAGATATTTATTGATTTTTAAGATGGGTGGAAATGTTTATTTATTTTATTTTTTTATTTGGTACATGTGTGCATACATATTGTAAGATTGAAAAATATAAGTGTTAAAAAATATTTTAATCTTACAAACAAACTCGGCTAAAAGCCATTTCAATCACGTTTCAATTCTGAATGGTTTACTTTCACCAGGGCGATACTGAGAGTATCTTCCACTCTGGAACGTGCGCAAATATACTACATATTATTTTTAATGAGTGGAACAGCACAAATTAATTAAACAAAATTTACTTGCGCACGCCTGTATTTGAACCCGCGACCTTCGTATTCGTAGTCGAGAGCCTTACCCCTCGACCATGCACGCATATATATCCAAATTCAGAACGAAATCGGCGAATAAAACTGGTAAGCTCATAAAAAATATAAATTACTTTTACAATTTTGTACCTTCAGTAATAAAAAAAAGTTACTCCCGTAATATTGTACTTAAGGCAATAAAAGTAAAAATAAAATCATATTTAAGATTACGCTTTAAAAAACACGGAAAATCATTAACACTTTATGTCCCATCAAAGATAATTATAAAACGCACCGGAATGTCTGAAGGGGCTGTTGTTTATGCCTTACTTTAAAAGTACAAGAAGGAAAGATTTACGTTTTACAAGCGCCATCATTATCTGCGCAAACTTTCAAGTTTCAGCTTAAAGCTTCCTTTTCCAGGTTTAAGCTTCGGTATGTTAAATAGCGGGAATATCATTCACTATTTTTTTCCAGCATTAAAGGGACGTGTTGTTTTTTTACTCAGTGGGGGATGGCAATCTTTCATATTGGTGAAATTTTTATCGACTTGATTAAGTTCCCTTAAATTAATTCCATTGTGTACTAAACCAGTGGTCGGCAAACTTTACAACGATTAAAAAAAATTTGAGAGCCAAATCTGTTTACAAATTTAGTAAACCTTTATTATAATTTTAGACCTACGGGTACACTGAATAAAACTTCGTACTTAATAATGATTTTATTTATTGATAAAAAATAGTATAAAAGTAAGGTGTCCATAAATTTAAATCAAGACAATGACTGAAAAACACTTAATGCAAACAATGTTCTTGAATCTCCTTGGAAATTTTGAGTATGTCAGGTTTGTATTTTAGGCACGATTCCGGGTTCTCATCAATAAGACGACTTCTCAGTTTACTCTTGATAAAATTCATGCTTGAAAAAGATTGTTCGCATGAATATGTAGAAACAAAAAGGAAAAGAAGAGCAAACGAGAGTATTTTCAGCTGATCATAAGAGTCATACTATTCCAGGGGTTGAACATGTCTTCCTTCTCCTGGTCTCTCAAAGCAGACCAGTATTTCCAAATCAACATAAAGACGTTCAAATTTAGAGCTCCATAATTCCTAGTTTTTTTTGTTTTTTAAATCCAGCCATTGTATTTCAAAGTTACCAATGTCAATGCCAAAAGGAGAAAATTTCAAATCTGTTATCGTAGCATTAAGAGGGTTTTAGACACATGCTAAGGTCGCTCTACTGTTTTTTAAATTCCTGAAACCTGCTTAGGAATGCTTCCCTCATATTTAAAATGATTGTTTTGAAATAGTGTTTATCAATGGAGGAATTATTTTCTTGGCGATGCTTCAGCAGGCTCGGAAAGTGAAACAAATTGATGACAAAAATACCTATTGGATGTGCAGCTGAATGGAGACTAATTATTCTTCAGGAAGGTACCTTTGAAAGGCGCCCGCGATTTACACACACGATAAGCTCCGACCACTGTAGACAAGACTGTTGCGCCTGCTCGCGGATTTTAGTGCCAGAGCCGCACTTAAGGGGCCAAATAGCCGCATGCGGCTCGGGAGCCGCACTTTGCCGACCACTGTACTAAACGATAATCTGATTGATGATTAAAGTAGGTACCCATAGTTTCTCAAACATATTTGCATCACCAAATCCCACTTTTCAAAGGTATACTTTTATAACTCTATAAAAACTATCGATTGACGTTGTAGTCAAGAATCTTGAAACAAAAAAATTAAAAACATACGAATATATATTTTTTCACGTGATTACCTCAATAGGTCCCAACTGTCTGGAGCCAAAAGGCTATGGCATCCCCAATACGGAATTTTTGTGACAGTGAAGGGAGGGGAGTGGAGATGTGACATGACTATTCAGACCTAGTCATTTAACACCGGTGGCGTTTTTCTCTAAAGTGCGTTTGTGTAGAGAACTTCCATAAAAAATATAAAACAAACTTGTATCATAATTTTACAGCACTTTGAAAAGCCCGCTTTTCTAAATCCGTGCTAAAAATCCCATCCGTTATAATACTGCCGAGAGCGAATTTTAAATTAATTTCATTTGTGCGTTATGAATTCGGCGACTATGGAACTTTCTGTCCTAAGAAATAGCTCATACAAAACATTCTAATTGCACTTCGGCGGGAAATCAAAGTGTATTTGACAAGAATCAATCGATTTATTTGTTGTTGTGAATATTGTGTTTTAAGTTGTTATTAAAATAATTGAATTACTGTTACTATTACTAATGGTATTTTATATATCAAAAAACCATAGTTGTTGTTACTTTCTTCCACTTGTTTATTATACCAGTCTGAAGATGTCCATTATAAGGTGAAACTGTTTCGGTCAACAAGTGGAAGAAAATCACAACGGATTATTATTTGAAAAAATATCCTAAATTGGAAATCCATCATAAATTAGCGATGTTTTTTGAAACCTACGACTAATTATATTTAATGAAAATAAAACAATGACTTTGTTTATAACCACGAGAATTTTATTTAATTTTATTAGGACCGACCGGTTTCGCTTATCACAAGCACAAAATCGGGGTACAAATACTAATTTAATCATTTTAGTTTAATTTGTACCCTGATGATGCTGTGTTTAAAAGGTTTCTCAAAGACAAACATCATGGTTCATCAGTTGATAAAGTCACATACTTTCTCACAGTGTTGATAATTGATATTCTATTCACATTTCAAGGTCTTCCCGAACAAAGAAAGCTTATAAAAAAAAGCATTTAAAAAAAACTTATTTTTACGAAGATTCTTTATTAGGGCGGACTGGCTATCATAATATGAGTAATGCCGTTTCCAGAGGCCTGCTTTTCTTCCGCCTATAAAGTTGTAAATTCTTGACTGGTATACTAAATAAATAAACCTTTTCTTTGGCGAATTTTCTGTCATATACACAAACATATATGAATTTTCTTTAAGTAAATATGATATTAAAGTTTGTTTTTATTTTATGTGTCTGTGGGAGAATATATCGAACTCCTACCTTCCCTTCCCTTCTATGTACGTTGATTTCTCCAGTCGACCATCAATGGACTAAGAACACGATAGGGCATTTCGAAAATTTGACTAGCTTGTCGGTAGAGTAATAATGTAAACTTCCCAGAAATATCACATAGCAAAAGATTTTTATACCTGCTACCCATTTATGACTCGATTTCGTTCTCTACCCCATGACAGACAGAAATAGTCGCTTATCAACAGACAATAAATTACCCCTATACAAGACGACCATACGGACGGGCTTTACTTACGCTGCTCCCATTTGGGGATACGCAGCTCACCAACACATCAAAAAACTTCAAACCCTGCAAAACAAACCCATTCAATTAGCATTGAATGCGCCTAAGTGGATCAGGATTCACACTCTACACAATGACACAAACATTCCTCTGATAAAGGATCTTATAGTAACACATTCTGAAAAGTTTTATCCTGGTCTAGCCGGTCATGAAAACCCATCAATAAATACTCTCGCTAAATACAACGAGAATGAAATATATAAATACAAGAAACCAAAATCAATCCTTTGTAAGGAGTAAAATTCTGCCCCTAAAATTGCAGTATAGTTATTAAGTTTCAACAACAATAATAAAAATTCAAAAGGAAATAATCATTAGATAATCATTTTTAATTATGCTAGAGTTAGAAAACTTTTAGTTTAGGAACTCTGTATACCAATCAAATCAAAATCAAATATTTCAAGGAAGTTTACATTGTTATTCTACCGACAAGCTGGTCAAATTTTCAAACCGAAAACGTGGTTTGCAATGTTTTTTTAAATAAGTAAGTAACTTATATTAAACAAAACTATTACGAACGTATACGTAAATATACTTATAAAATTAAGGAACTTTAATAAAATAAACGATTGTAGCTTTAATATTTAGAATTTCTACCAAAATTATCTCGCTAGCTGAACTCCGATAAGAGAGACACTATCAGTGAAAGAAATTAAATGAAAACAAACGATTTATAGCCGTATTTTTTTTATTTTAACAATTGAAATTTTCGCAAGTGCTAGTGATAATTCACGATGTCGTCAATTATAAAACACGCGTGAGATGCCTATCGTGTTCTCAGTCCATTGATGGTCGACTGCAGAAATCAATGTACATCAAGTTTTATTGTAAGATTTGCTTTTTCTCATTTCGATAGCTCAAATCCTAATATAGATTCAACCCCACTGCCCACTGCTATGTTTTAAGTATTGAAAAGATATTCATTTTATTATTTTCCCAATACCCTCCAGAGTTTTAAAACCCCAGCGATAAGTTTCTTGGAATTTGGGGGTTAATGTGAAAAATCACACAATTTTTAAATTTTTTGTCGCTCCCATTACATTGATGTGTAATGAACCAGATGCCAAAAAATCCACCCTACACAGAAAACCGTTTTTGTTACTGTTACAAAAAAAATTACGATAGTAATAGCATTTTCAAGTTGAAAAATTTTTCTACAACGATTTAAAATATACCTTTAATGATTACACGAACTTTAAGAATTATTTACAAAGTACTAACCCTATTAAGTAGCAGTCTTTTGGAATCCTGTGATTCGTCCGCTCTGTATGATGGTGTGAAAATTTTGAGATCCCAAGAAAGGCACACTTAAATGGTTTGGGCATGTAGAGTGAATAAAGCAAGAACAGTGTTTTACCATATTATCGACAGTGTTTTACCATCTAAAACAGTTGACCCAGCATTATGCTGACCGACTACTAACTCAGAGACTTCAGCAAAATAGGCTACACGGGTTGGAGGAATTATCAAAAAACCAGTACGCTTCTCCTAATACGTTATATTTAATTCCATAATTCGTATATAAACAAAAAAATTGTACTGAAGTGAGAATCCAAGATTACGACTGCAAATTTTTGTGAAACTTAATAATTTTATTTCCAATCAGTGCAAAATTCATTGGTTAAATTATAAGCTCATAAAAGTTTATACGAACAAAGGTACAATATTCTATACTTTTATCAGAATCTCAAAATTCTTTCAATAAGAGAAATTCTGTGGTTCCAAATTACTTTTCAGTATATTATAACTTTAGAGTAATAATACACCTAGAGACCTTTCTAATCTTCCCCAATAATAATACGAATAGTTGACATACTCGCAAAATATAGCTCTTTCTTTATGCTCGGTTCTATAAACATATGAGAAAGAGAGACAAACAATTTTTGTTCAAAACATTCATTTGTGGGGGGGGGGGTTTTAGCTCTTGAAAGCAATTTCTTAAAACGAACGAACTTCGCTTCAGTGATATCTGTCAAATATGTTGACAGTCGGAGTGCGATAAAAGTGAAATATTCACGTGAATTGAGTGAAATCCACAAAAAAAACTATGGCTATATCTGCAGTTATAAGGTGCTTCAACCGAAGTACTAAAGGACCAAAAAATCAGTTTTCACAGGTTAACCAAGAGCAGGGTAACAAAATATATATACGAGTATAACTAAGCATCGCGTAAATTTGTTACGTTTATTAAAGTACTTCAGAAGTTATTCCGTTTACGCATTTGAATAATATTTTAGAACTGAAAATTTTATTAGATATTTGAGACTGACGTTGAAGATTTTACTAGAATATTGAAACTAAGATTAAGAGGTTGGTTGAGATTTTATCTGCATTTTGAGACTGATGTTAACGGTTACGTATTTATCAAGGAATTCGTATTTTTTACTTTGGTATCAAATATTTAATAATCTACTCTATAAAAGAACTCGAAACCTCCTCCAATATTTAAACAACCCTTGCACTATTTGTATTATTGTAAAAAAAACATTTTAATTGAGTTTTAATGCATTTTCAACAATTCTGCGTAATTATGAGAATGCAAATTACCAATTTCATTTTGGCATCTCAAAGTAACTTTGCCTCTTTCGCTCTCATGTTAGCATTGCCAAATGTTGTTAAACATATGCTGACAGATATATCTTTGGAATTTCCCTTTGTTTCCACCATGAAAAAATCAGGGCTGTGCTAAAGGCAACGAGAAGAGTAAATTGGATTCAAAAATACCACAGTACAATCTGCTTAGCTCATTTTTTAATTGAGAACTTCGACATATCGCTTACAAAGGTCCGTCTAATGGATTTTGCGGTGCCTCGGTGTAATTCAATAATACCCTTGGCTATACAAAAGGTATTTATGCTTTTTAGGTGTAAACTTTATTTATCTTTAATACATTAATTATTACTTATTTTTGTAATCTGCGCCAAAACTAATAAGGGTAATATTTTCAGATAATACCAAACTCAAAACGGGCGCTTACAATACAATGCTTTATATTACTTTTCTTTTTAAACAAATTTTTAATGCAACTTTATTTCGTATTATATTATGTACCAATACATTTTATTGGTTATGTTCCTTAAATAAACAAATAATATTAAATAAATCGTTTTCAAGATTTAGACCTACTAACAACAAAATACCTAATTTATTTAATTTGTAGCAACCCTGTTAGCCATGGTAAGGCCACGCCCCTGTGGTCACCCTTGGTCAAGAACTGGCTTCTACATCTCGCAAAGAGAGCTCTCTAGTATATTTCTACTCTAAGATTATAACCCTATTTACTATATAAACAGAGCACACTTATGATACTCGTCTCAATTTTAATGGAGGACTAATTGTTAAAATATATTTATACATCTATATGTATGTATTTCTTATTGTATTCATGTTTAATTCATAGAACTCTGTTTTTATTTGTAAAAAGTTCTGCTGGGTAATTATTACTGCGCACGACAGCTGTTCCGCTTTCCAGGCTTTATCATAATTGTTCCTAAGCATACAAATAAATACGGACAAGCTGTTTAAATATTAAAATATAATATATTAAAATAATGCAATCAATGGATATATTGAAGACTTGACTAGGTGAAAGAATTTGTATGAATTAAATTATCGGGAATATTATTCAATGGTTAAAGATTTATTTATGTTTTTTTTTTATAGATATAAGTATAGTTTGTATTAGATTATAATGGAATATTAATGGAATAATGTTGTTACATATGTATGATTTTATTTTATATAAATATCTGAGTACCTAAACTGTAAACTTAGAATAACAATACTCTGAAATAAAAGAACCCATTAGCTACTAAAAAATAGTTAATCCCGTATTTTTTCCTATTTTATAAAATTTCTTTAAAGTTAATTAAAAAGTAAAATTAAATGATATATTCATAATTTTTTTTCTCCGGTTTTTAATGTTACTTTTTACAGATGTGTTTTTATAAAATATTAACAAAATAATGCCAATTCTTAAAAATTACCATTTCACTATTTGGGCAGATATGTGGCGGTTACGTCACGTTTCACTCTACATACCTAAACATTGTCTGTATAACTACTAACTCAAGCAGTCAATAAATATACTAGCTCCTGTACAGTCGTGTGGTCATTTCTTTAGTTCCTTCATTCCTCGGAAAGGCTGAGGCGGCAGCCAGCAGACTACTGAGGTCAGGATATTTCTTCTTCTATAATAGGAATATAATAATGGTAAGATTTGGAAGACCAAGTACTTAATAATAATTATTATAATTGGATGATTTGTATAGCGCCGGTTTTGTGAAAAATCACCTAAATCACATTTTTTAGATCCGCCTCAGAATATTTCCTAATGAGTAAAAGAAGCCTAGCTGGGCATAAAATTAAATAAATGCAAAATAAACATTTAAAAATGATTAGTAAAAAAAAGAGATTTAATAGTATGAAAGTTAGGCTCTGGAACGGCCTGACAACCTTCACCATTTATTCTAGCCCACAAAATGAATCTCTTCACACTCAGAATTATTAAACCCCCATTAAAAATAACAGAATTTTTCAATTTCCCAAGGCTTTAATGGATAGACTTGATTCCCTACTAGGCCCCATCTTGTACATAACATATCAATGAATCTGCTTCATGTTTTTTAACCGAGTTTTTTTCCCATCATCTTTTTTATTGCGCATTCTTGAATTATAGATAGCTTTTATATTAAATTTGTCTCCTTTGATATTGCTATGTTCATAAAAGATGTTTTAGTCGAAATTCACAATTTTAAACGGCCCCGGAGGAATGTGGTAAACCAAGAGTACGGTAACAAAATATATATACTTGTATAACTAAGCATTGTGTAAATTTGTTACGTTTATTAAAGTACTTCAGAAGTTATTCCGTTTACGCATTAGAGTAATATTTTAGAACTGAAAATTTTATTAGATATTGGAGACTGACGTTGAAGATTTTACTAGAATATTTACATTAAGATTAAGAGGTTGGTTATTGATGTTAACGGTTACGTTAATATTTCGAGACTGATGTTAACGGTTACGTTAGTATTTTGAGACTGATGTTAACGGTTACGTTAGTATTTTGAGACTGATGTTAACGGTTAAGTTAGTATATTGACTCTGATGTTAACGGTTACGTTAGTATTTTGAGACTGATGTTAACGGCTACGTTAGTATTTTGAGACTGATGTTAACAGTTACGTTAGTATTTTGAGACTGGTGTTAACGGTTACGTTAGTATTTTGAGACTGATGTTAACGGTTACGTTAGTATTTTGAGGCTGATGTTAACGGTTACGTTAGTATTTTGAGACTGATGTTGAGAATTTATTACCATTTGGAGAATAATTTAAATGATTTAATTAGCCTTTTGAACTGATGTTGAAAATTATATTACTTTTTTGAGACTGGTGTTGAAGATTTACTAGCATTTTCACATTGATTTTATTAGCCTTTTGAAACTGATATTGAAAATTTTTTTTATGTTTTAGATGATATTGGAGTTTTACTTTCCATTAAAACTTTTATTATGTTGCCTTCCTTATCCAGAATATTCCTTGGTGAGATGGCATCTCTGTTTCTATCCGATTGCGGCTTCACTTCTCCTTTCAACGTTTCCTGTGTTCAAATTTCGCGCCATTTGTCGCACGATTCATTTCCTGTAAGCACTGCCGCCAACAGTTAGGCGTACGTACGCGGCATCATTTTTTTCAATTGTAGTCTCACCAGAGAGGGGATGAGGACTATTCTGGATAAGGAAGGCAACATAATAAGAGTTTTGATAGATTTAGGTAAAACTCCAATATTATGTAGTGCCGTTCCTTATCCAGAATATTCCGTGGTGAGAATTGTCTGTTTTCGTCTGGTGCAGTGTTGATGTCACTTGATCACCTTCTTTATGCAGGAGCACCGGCTGGAGGTCGG
The DNA here is from genome assembly GCA_022606495.2 of Halesus radiatus. Classification (NCBI taxonomy): domain Eukaryota; kingdom Metazoa; phylum Arthropoda; class Insecta; order Trichoptera; family Limnephilidae; genus Halesus; species Halesus radiatus. The sequence goes on along the minus strand of JAHDVE020008564.1, from coordinate 35,715 downwards.
CCGTCGCCCCGATCGCTTCTCCTTTTTACTCCAGAAATGTAAGGCCTTTGGGGGTCTGCCCTCCTCGGACGAATGATTGGTCTGAGTAGGATTGTCAAAGATGACGAAGTCCCCGGCTTCTGAATATTGGACTGTCTTAACTCTTTTGTATAATGTCTTGCGAAGGTATTTTCAACCTGCCAATTTCCTTTTCCAAAATTTCCTCTATTGAACACTTTTCAAATCAACTAAGTAAAGTGATTCGCCAACGGTCTTTAAGATCTCTCGTTCTCTATCAGACCATCCTTGCAATACTCGTACATCATCCCGGCCCCAATTTTCCACACTTGCAGCTCCAGTTGAAGTGTTTGCCTGTGGTGGTGTCTCTCCGGTAGATACTTGATCTTCCGAGGTAGGCTCAAGGCTCTCTGTTTCAAGTCTGGTAGCCAAAATAATATGATCCACTTGGGAGATACTAGCGGGTAAATTCCTGTGGACTTGTTGAGATGAGCTAGCACTCGGAGAATTAGACAAGGTAGTGGATAAATCCACGCCAGAGGAAAGTGCGAAGGCCTGCAGAAAGCATTGCGGAATATCGCCGCTTTTTCTTTCCTGTCTATGCATATACATTGCTCCACTACATGAGCTGGGGAAGAGGCAAACAGGGTCACAATAGATTTGCCCCGTTTGTGAAATATCTGTTCTGTCGCAAGACGTAGAAACTGCCACTCTGAAAGACGAGTTCCTCGGGACAAATGGTCCGCAAGGCCGTTGTACCATCCTGGTAAGTAGTGAACTTGGAGGGTTATATTACATTTGTTTACTAGGGACAAAATCTGAAAGACGCAAGTATTTCGTCCCTCCTTTGTTCTTCAAATAAGCGAAAAATATTCTATTTTCCGAATGTATTAAAACTGTAGAACTCTTCAAACATTTGTTCTTGTATTTTAAAGCATTTAAGATAGCAAACATCTCTTTCAAGTTCCTCTGCCTATCATGCTGTTCCCTGATCCAATTCCCACAATTCTAGTATCGTACACTTGAGCACCCCAACCATGATTGGCTGCATCCGTCAAGAAGAAATAATAGGCATCGGGGACGTGTAGCGGCATAAAGACCTTTACATGTTGTGCTCACCATGATATGTCTTTTATTACGGGTTTCTTTATGAGAATTCTCGTTTGTGGGGAGTTTCATCATGAAGTGAATTTGTAGTTGCATCCTTCAGCAATGAAAACGACCTCTTTTCATTAAAGATGCAAAATTTAGTTTTCCTCGAATTCTCTGGACCTCCTTTAAATTCCATTCTCCATTATCTGGGGCCTTTGAAAGGATTGTTGAAGGTCTTCGCACTTCCTCTTGTTCAGTAACTTCCGACCTCGCTGCGTGTTCCATGTTACACTCAGATACTCCACTACACGTGTCGGCTCGCTGACGCATTTTTTCCAAATTGACGCTCCAATCTAGGTCCCTTAGTATGTCCAAAGTCAATTTTGTTTGAACCTTCAAAACCTCCCTGTCCTGGTGGGCCAGAAGAAAATCGTCTAGGTATACAACGATTCTCACTTTTTGATGACGAGGATCTCTGCAACCCAATTAGTCACAATGGCAATAATATGTCTATTTTTGTCACCCAGTCTAGTGAATGGAGAAATTCGGGAACTTTCTGATGGGATATTAAGGACAATTTTATTACCGATAAGAAGTGATTGAGACCTTTTAGATTGAGGATAGGTCTGTTGCTGCCATCCACCTTTTTTACATTTGGGAAAGAAAGCCGGTGTTGTTGACTGCCGGCTCCAATATATTCAGCTTTTTCAGGATTTCTCCTTCTTTTGTCATTACTGGGGTAGTTTTTGTGACAAATCTTTTTAAGATTGAAGCAGTTGGGCATAATAATAGGGGCGTTGTTCAGAAGGGTATTTTATATCCCTTATGACGTTTAGAACAACTTTGGGAGCATTTATAGCTGTCCAATTGATTCTGTAATTTAGAAATTGCCCCACCCGAAATTGTGGAAGCCTCCAGTTATGCCTCCCTGTAGAAGCTCCGATTAGAGGTCTATCTTCGCATCGGTCGCTTATTACTATCCCTTCCCCCCCCCCCCCTTTAACTCCAGAAGTGGAGGGCTGGGGGAATCTCTGGGGGTCTGCCTCCATCGGGCGAAAGGGATCTCGGAAAAGAAAGATATCTCGGGATGGAAAGAAATCCCGGGACGGAAAGAAATCTCGGGATAGAAAGTGCTGGACTGGACCTTTTGATACATTTTTCGTACCGGGTCCCTCCTTCGGTGGAATATTTGAGGCATTGGGCTGTGGGAAGAATCGAAAACAACTCTTTACTCCTCCCAGTTTCTGCAAATGGGTAGAGAGTGCCTCTTCATTAAACAGATGAGGGGAAGTCGGAGGGATCTGCATCGATATATTTTTGTCAGCCTTCTGTCTGCAGGAATTGAGGATTCGGTCCCTTCTAAATTCTATCAACTCTGCTCGCTTTCTACATGTGATCTGCAGCATTTCATCAGAACATTTTTGGAGATCGTTCTGACCCCCAAACAACTCAGAAACTTTTTCGGACAGTGTTTCTGGGGAGACATCTTGTTCCTCGAAACCCCATTGGACCAGTTTGCTGAAGAGAGTGCTACAATTACTCCCGTACTTGAGAGCTGCACGTGTTATAGCTGCAAAGGTTGGTTCCGTGACGGCATGTTGGACTGATACAGAAATATAAGGCTCCAACTCCAATTTCACCTCCAGCTCTTTGAATCCCGTATCAGCAAGGTGCTCTTTGATGACCTTATTGTATCATACATTTGTCCAACTTTCTGTTTAAACCGTTGAAAGCGCTCTAAGACTTCCAGTCTGTTTCGAGGAGTTGCAGGTATTAAGGGTTCTTTAAGAGAAATGGTGGGGGCCAACATCTGAAAAACACGAATATTATGAAATAGTCTCCGAAGCTGCATTTTCTGCGAAGCCTGTCATCTGTGTTTGCTGGAAGATGAAATCTTGAAGCCTGTCCACATTTTCCGTTAGTTCTCTAATAGAATGGGACATTCCCTTCTTCCCCCTTCTGGAGCGTGAACCTGTGCTTGAAGAGCTCCTGGCATAAGAACTGTCGGAGCATCTAGACCACTGGTGATGCCTTCACCGTTTTTGATTTTTGTCACGCTTTACAGATTTACACGTCGAGGAATCAGAAGTCGAATGCCGACGATGCTCCTTTTTACATCTTCCGTCAGGATTTACATTCGCGTACGCGGGAATCTCTACCGCTTCGAGGGACAGATCATTTTCCAACATTGCGTACAAAAATAATTAAAATAAAACACAAACGAATATCAAGTCTTTGTCAAAAAACTCGATGTCAATTAAAGAAAACTGTTGGCGGCAGTGATAGTGGTCACAGGAAATGAATCGTGCAACAAATAACACGCAATCTGAACACAGGAAAACATTGAAAGGAGAATTGAAGCCGAAATAGATAGAAACAGAGATGCTATCTCACCAAGGAATATTCTGGATAAGGAACGGCACTACATAATACGATTCCCGCTCATTCCCGCGGTGTAGGTACTAATGCTTTGGGCATCACGCCATGCTACTGAATCAATTTGAAGAAAAATTACGCCAGTTTTATCAAAGTAAATATTTTTCTACGTAACTAATAAGGTTAGGTACATTTGAATACCCCGTTCCACAAAATATGACGCCAAAACAGTGAATTATTTATGTAAATGTTTTCAACTCGGTTAGCGTTCCCCGAAAGTCGTAAGTTTTTAACAGATGCTGTAGAAACGTTTGATGAAAATCTGCTTAGCGTGAATACGCTTTATGTGTTTGAAGGAATATTGGAAAAGATAAGGAAGACTGGAAATAATCGTTTCCCTGACGATCCATAAATTTAACGTGTCATTAATACGTCAGTCAGATTTAAATGCTTTTACGTAAAACGCCAGATAAAATAAAAGAAGATATTAAATTGCTTTGCGCTTTGCACATTAAATATATTATTCGAATTCGAACACGAAAACATGTTATTATCTCAGCTTATGCTAACGCCATTATATAGGCTCCGTACTGCGTGTTGCTGAGGTGCCGCATTTCTCGAGGTTATCTTTAATTCTAACTACAGTGCTCGTCCACTTTAGCGGCCAATCACGCCCAGTGGTCATAAATTAAAATAAAAACAAAACATGCATTTTTTTGTTATGTGTGAATGCGAATTAAATAAGTAGCGTGTGTCCAGACAAATTAAGAGTCTCTGCCTACCCATGCGGAAAATAGCTCGATGGTTAGTTAGTAAGCACTATCACAGTTTACAAAAGGTTACCCCTAGTCTAAGATAGAGAAGTTGTGGGCGTGTCCGTGTGTCGGAAGTAAACTCAATTATTCTTTACTCCTGCAGCACTCCCACAGTCTTACATATTCAGTCATATAGCTTCCGTGTGGAGTGTAAACATATTTAATCTTTAACATACATGCCCACAAATGTTTTGATATGATTTTCCTAGTGTGTAACAAGCTCGTACACGTACCCGACCGACGCATAAGGTAGCGCCCAGAACCTTCCGACCGATGTCTTTTTCAAATTTAATCATTTTTATACAACGATTTATTCATTCTACGTATTATTACATGTAATTAAACTTTGATATTCAGATTCAGCCTTTATTGATCTACCAAAACATAGAAATCGAGGTTTTTCTTACGATAACTCCACGCTGAGGGAAATAATTTCCCTCAAGGGGAAATCATCTTTGGGGATGCTGTATGGAGGGTCTTTTAGAGGATAGGAAGGAGTTAATCTGGGTCTTGAAGAGACCCATGTTGTAGGAGGGAGGAAACACAGAAGCCGGCAGATCATTCCACAGTCGAGCTGTTGAACACAAGAACGAATCGTAGAAGCGACCCGTTCTCATGTATGATGCCGATAAGGATGATGGGACGGATTGGGTTGGCCGTAGCTTAGTGGATTAGAGCGCAAGGTCCCGGATAGACCATGAGGTCCTGTGTTCGACTCCCAGCTACTACCCCAACTTTTTCTGTGTCTTTTCAGTTTAATTTTGGAAGTTGTTACTATAATCTGCATTAATTATTAATATATTAGAATGAGGTTTATAAGCAAGTCATACCAAAATTGAACATTTTTTTAGACGTAATATTTTTCACTGGAGTTCCTCATTACGAATTTCTTAAATGAATAGATTCAATTTCCTTAGCCTGTTAGAGGCCTAAGATCTTATGCAAATTGACGACAACAGTTTTCTATCAAATCGGTATATATCACACTGCAAGGAATTATTCAGTTGGTCCTATTCAACTATATTAATATTATCATAACTATAATATAAACACATAAATTGGTTTTGAACCACTTCGATTCAATAGAATGAACGACGGAATTTCGGAAATACCCTTCCTTCTTCTTTATATAAGTTTTAATACAGTCCTGACCACAGAACAAAGAAGGTACTGACGAAGGAAGAGTACTAACTACTAAGAGTAATAAACGTACGGAGTTTTCTTGTAAAGCTCCTCTGTTATATAATAGGCTTAGTGACAACGTTAAAACTATAGATACACAAAATTTATTTTTTTAAAGGTCAACAAGTCTATGTTAGCTGAGAGTGGTGATTTCGCTTTATCCATGTTATCCCTTATGTTGTAATCAGTGTGGAAACCTTATGTATGCTCGATATTATCATTATTATTTACTTATTATTACTTGCTTATTACTATTTACTACCTACTATTTTATTACTACTGACTTATGACTATTTACTTATTATTACTTGCTTATTACTATTTACTAATTACTATTTGCTTATTTCTACTGACATCACTGTTTACTTTTTTTTCCTACCAATTATTATTTACTATTTATCGTTTCACTAAAATTGTAAAGCGGCTCATCTCGACACAGGACTGTCTTAGTGAGATGAATGGCTAATGTTTTTGATTTGTTTTTAAATATAAGAATAAATAAATAAAATATTATAGTTATGGAAGCCACAAAGTCGACAAAGTAAATGCTTTTTTACGAATATATTACTATAACTGCTAATTTATCTTTTCTAAAACTATTCCCTTTATAAAATACAATTTCTTTAACGTCGTGCTTATTTTTTTTTGCTAAAAAAACAATTGAAACTTTATTCCACTCAAAGCTTTAAACAGCTTTCTATTAAAAGAAAACTTTTATTGCTGAATTTTTTGAACATTTAAAAGAACTCAAATGAACCACTTGTTGGGAGATTCTGCGAAATAGTAATCAGTGGCGGCCGTTCGTGGTCTTTTTCACGGGTGGTTCAATCAGAAATGCAAGAGATATTGTATTTCATCAAAACATACTTACCGTCGTTGTCCTTCTGCGTATCGTCGAATACAACGGCAGTGGCATCATTTAAATGATGTTGGTGGGAGGGTTACTACAATAACTAGCGACTTGAGATAATACGACGTTTGTCGAAACTTTCTTAACTTATGAAAATATACCTATAAAATGAATACATTTTGAATACGAAAACAAAAGCATGCATTATAATCTGTACGTTTTTATTGTAAATTTGCAAACGTTATTAAAGGCAAACGGTTAGAGAAATGCAGGAACAAGAAAAAAAATTTAAAATATTTACTACTAACTATAGAAAATAAAATAATAATATTTAACTTGCATCCTTATTGTGCAAAGTGACTACAGGGCCATCTCGGTGACACACGTCAAACTTCTGAGGTCACATTCAACTAGTGTTGGGAACAAACTTCGACATGATTCGGCATAGGTTATTTAATTTCACCGTCGGGGTGATTGTATTGTTTTTTTTTTTCGTATGAAGTGTTTGTTGCGGATCGTGAGCCCGTATCTGCTGAATCCAATCAGCACAGCACCTATGGGAATATCAGGTTACTCTTCGACCGTAGTATTCGGTCGCGTGGATTTTAAACGCGGAGTTTTAACGGCGGACTGATTACAATGTGCAAATGATAATACAAGTTAGTATTATTTTCTCACACATTTAGTTCACTACACAATCACTCTTTAGAGAAAACCGCCACTGGTGATAATATAATGTGGGTACATAGCAATGCGAATAGATTTTGTGTTTGCGGTGAAAACGAATTCAGCGAGCGACTGAAGGGAGAATGGGTATATTAAAAATAAGCTCAAGTCTGAATGAAACGAAATTCAAATTAAAATTGAATTCTCCATTTTGCTCAATTCTACCACCGTATGTAACAGTAAATTTTTAAATCTTTTTTCTGTCGCTAATAAAATCAACAGCGAACTCTGGCATCAATACGTAGACAAATATTTTCCAGCTTTCATAGTTATTTGCAACACAAGCTGTGGATCTTTGAAATATCCATTAAACTGTCATAAATTGGATCCAGACGTCGGAAACGTCCCACAACTCATAACATACATATATATATATATATATATATATATATATATATATTTTTTTTTTTTTACTTTATTATTATGTACTTACATCATTTTATTTACTTATTATTATTTACCTATTTTTATTATTGTGTACTTATTACTATTTACCTTAGTAATATTTACTTAATATTATATCTGTATTATTATTTACTTATTACTATTTACTGATTATTATTAAATTGTAAAACCGCTCATCTTAGCACAGGATTGTCCTAGTGAGATGAGTGGGTAATGTTTTTGTTTTTATATTTAAATTTAATAAAAAATAATTATTTTACTATAATAATCGTTTTCAATCAACTGTTTTCTGTAGTAGTGACCTCTCCGACTGCATGTGAGTCTTTACGCATGTTCTTTTTTATGTTAACATTGCATATGAGTTCAACTTTGCGGAGTCGGTGATGGTACCGTGGCGTCCCTAGTTACGGTACGTTGTGAGGCTGAAGCTGGTGAAAAGGGGAAGGCGATGGGAAAGGGAAGGGTTGAAAAGTACCTGCCTCTTCAGATCTGGTTACCGAACATTTAAGGAACGTTTCGATTCTGAATGGTGGTCTTTCACCAGGACGATACTGAGAGTATTTACCAATCTCGAACGTAACGCAAATATACCTTTTTTTATATTAATCAAATGAGAAATAACCCAAAAGCATAAAAAAATTTATTATTGAATATGTTATCTTTGTGAAAGTGCATTATTAATAAATAATTTAGTTTTCATTACTTTTAAAATGTCAACCAACGATTTTTTTTTTTAATTTTTAAAAGTATTTGAGTTTTTATTTTTATTATTGCGACAGTTGTTTCTGCGTTCAATGTCATTTTCAAACTGTGGTTAGGCCACATTGAGACGACTCTTATGTGATTTTAATTAGCCCTAACTAGTTTTTATGGCGTTTTAATGATTTATTATCATTTTCAGAAAAAACCGATCAACTTGTAATCAATTGTAAAAATTTATATTATTTTTTCTGTGAGGTATTTATAGTTTTTCTTAATTGTTTTATAATCACGTGAATGCTATTTAAGCCAATGAATTTAAATGTGTTTAGTAAATCCCAAGTATTTTAAGGATAGAGGTAGAGAGGGTCCGTGAAAATAAAAAGAAGTAGAGAATAGATGTTTCATAATCCATTGGAACATTTGTTATTTTGTTTATCTCTAGTCGCTCCAGTAAATTTAATCTAAGACCCTGCTTTCTTTATGTAAGGATTTAAGTTCACTGTTGCCAAACAACGCCCAATTTGAATTAGATTTTCACAATAAGCTAACACATTGTGGATTGTCATGATGAATTAAATGAAAATTAAACGGAAATATGTCCAAAATTGGACGATAAGTGATGATTATTTAGTAGATGACTGCTATTCGTTTTTACTATTTTTTTTTTTCATTTCCAGAGCTTCTAAGTTATTTAGCCGTTGGTCTACTCCATTTGTGTAAAATATTAATTGCTGTAGTTTAATCATTAAGCTCTGGAAAAAATCGATAAAATTAGGCAAATGAAACACGTTGTTATAAATCACGAATATATTTTATTTTCACCAACCGGTTTCGCTTAACTCAAGCTTCATCAGGGTAAATATAATAACTGACAGTTATTTACCCTGATGAAGCTTGAGTTAAGCGAAACCGGTTGGTGAAAATAAAATATATTCGTGGTTTATAACAACGTGTCTCATTTACCTAATACTATGTCAAACCACAAAGTGATTGCTACTTATGAAAATCGATAAAAAATAATCTACTAAATAAACTATTTTTATTTACTTATAATCTAATTTTTGACACATTTCCGTTCCCCTCCAACTCTCCCTTCCCTCGAATAATCCACCACCTAACTTGATGTTCTGTTACCTTCTTTGTCTTTCGTGGTTTTTCCCATCGTCTTTATAAGTATTTATTGAGTGTTTCTATTGTTATATTGTTTTCTCCCTCTTAGCGTTGTATCTCTCTTTTCCCCATTATTACCTGTATATATATACATTCACACCAATGTTATTTAATTAGTAAATTATAAGTCCTGAAAACGATTCGCTCGAGTCGAAACTAGTCGACGTATTTAAACAAAAATAAAATTAGATTCAAACAAGGTGTATTTTCATTTTAATTCAATTTGGCTTACTTAAAATTTTAAGAAGCAAAATGGAATTTGTACGAATAAACACAGTAATAATAAACAAACATGGTTATTAAAATTATTAGAGTTCGCCTATTTTGAACTCGCGACCTCTGGATTCATAATCGACGAACCTAACCGCTTGACCACGTAGGTCATATTGCTATTTGATCGTGACATTTTAAATGACCAAATAAAAACACAAGGCACATTTAAAATTAAATTGTTCTCACGTGTTGAATATTTAGTAAATTTTTCATTTAAATGTTTATTTACTCTCTGTTAAAAACTCCTCGGCCCAATTCTGCCTAGCGCTGTATTAAAAATGTAGCAACATCGTTCTTAAAGTCAACATGTGAAACGCGATCCGTATATTTACATAGTACACTCACACAGCCGGGGGAAAAACGCCTGGTGAAATAATTCGGCTTCGTCGACACGATATGGACCTAAAATATTTAAGGCAACGGTTTGTAACAGAAACGATTGTTTGAATTTTCACACTATCTTTTAGGATGCGTTTCAAAACCCTTGCATAAAACTACCCCTATATTGTGTTATAGTTTGTGTTGAAATGACTACTTGGCAGTAGCGTACATTGATCTATGACCAAAGGTAGGCTGTGTTATTTATCATCTTCCAGTGATTGTTGTGGCCAACAAATGAAAGTACAAGTTTCTTACTGAATTCATGGAAAAAATACGTTTTCGTCAGATATTTATCGTATTTTTGAAATATCTCTTAATTTCTTTTTATGGCACGTTTTCTTAGAGTAGGCGCAGCTTTTTAGCCTTTATGGACTGCACGCCACTGTTACTGTGTGCATATTGTATAGGTCGCGTTATAATTGAAGCTAACAATAATAACAACATAATAGGATTGTGTGTATTGATGAATATTTTTACACTTTCGACAGTGATGTCTTACGCCTACTTATTGTTATTAGCAGTGGCGTGCATTATGGCCAAAGGTAGGGTGTGGGAAGTTTTTTATGTTTCCATGAAATGCGCATAAAATATTTTTATATTGCCATTTCATTATCATATTCCGCTGATATTTGTGGCCAACTGAATAAATGAGCGTACAAGATTACCGAATTCATGAAAAAATACATTTGACAAACAATCTTTTATATTCTTTTTATGGTTCTTTTTTATTAGGGTAGGCACAGCTTTTCAGCATGTATGGATTACACGCCACCGGTAATTAGCGACAAAATGGGACAACAAGTGGTTACGCTTATCAACATGTAATATTAAAAAAGTTTACAGATATTTGAAAACTTTTATGGTGTATTTTTATAATGCTTTCTGTTTTTTTTTTTATTTCTGGAGTTGCATATGTGTGAATACTGTATTAGTCTTAAATATAGTTGCAAAACAGCTTTTCAGCTGTCGTAAAGAAAAACATTATTTATTTATATTGAATATTAACCCCCTCCGTCTCCGCCCAAATTCCGAAAAAAAATACCTTCCGTTTCCATAATGAGCGGGCTTAAATATAGGATTTTTATCAACAAGTGTCGCTAGCACATAAAACAGTTTACAATTCTTTGAAATAAAAATAAATAAAAGCCCTACAGTAGCAATAGGCAGCCCGCTCACTGGGTAGAGAAGATTATCTCCAAATGTATGCACCTCTAACCACAGTTGACACAGGAAGAGGGAGAAATTCTCCCTGGCACTTTACACAAAAATATTACAGTACGATATAATGGATATTAAAAGATTTTCTTGGATCTAAGACATTTGATTTTGTCAGACACAGAGATTATTTCACATTTCTATAGCTTACCATTTAAGAGGAACGGCTTCGCGGCCAGTTTCATTCAAAACTTATTTTTAGATTTGAGGCCAAAATAGTCACCTAAACCCAATGATCTTTTTTTTTCATCAAAAAGTATAGTAAATATCTAGCACGGATTAGAAGCAATTTATTTATTTTTATTTTACATTGTGAAATATAGCCCATTAAAGAAATTGATTTTTCGCGATTTTAGAGGCACCTTTAACAATTATTGGGGGGCTAACGGCGATTAAAAGATAAAAATTTGCCCCGTCTGCTTTGAAAATATAATGAAATATAAAATAAAAATAAATTAAAAAATTAATATTAAAATAAGCAGTATGGTGGACTATAAATTAAATTAAAAACGACCAATTTACGTTGAAACATAAATTTGACGTTTATAATTTAAAATATATACCCGAAAAAACATTTTTTTTATGTTTTGTTTTAATATTTTTATATACGTAATCATATTTACATATCAAATACGATTTTTAAAAAAAATACAATAAACCCTCAAATCATTTTCTAAGTTGCCTCTAAAATTATGAAAAATACTTTTCGAAAAGTATTTATTTATTCATCAATATCCGTTTTCTCCCCTTCAAAGCAATCCCCCTCAGGTATAATGCACTTATGCCAATCCTCGAAGCACTTCTGGAATGCGATTTTCGGTATGGCCATCAGCTCGTTCTTCGATTCTGACTTTATCTCATCTATTATGGCAAAACGCTTTCCTTTCATTCGGTAATAGGAAAAAGTTGCAGGGAGCCAAATCTTTTGAACACACCTCGTACATCATAATTTAAAACAAAAATATTATATATAATACTTCTCATCCGCGCTAGATATTTACTAAACCATTAATTAAAAAAAATATATATCATCAGTTTGGATCCAAATTGGCCTCAAATCCAAAAGTACGTTATGTATTAAACAGGCAGCGCAGCCGTTCCTTTTAATACAGAATTGTTTGCGTAATTATAATCTTGTAGTTCTATGGGGGACCAAAGAAGAGCTTCCTAATAATTGAAGGCTAATAATTTTATTAGGAAAAGGTTTCACAGAACAGCGAATAACTCAGCCTTAAAAAATTAAGGAAAACACTTAATGAAAACACGATTTTTGTCTATGCACAAAAATCTTGTCTTAAAAACTTTAGTTTATCAATTAATAAATATTTGACAAGTCAAAGCATTTTTCACCAATAAAATGTAGACATAATTTGTCTCGACGCCATCTATTGAGGGATTTAGCCGTTACTAGCCTTTCTCATACTAATAAAGTTGGTTGTTTACAGGTGAAATATAATAAAAACATTAATTATTGAATGAAACACTAGTATGTATTGATTAACTTGGCGGGTTTGCGATAAGTCGACGTAGCTCAACGGTAGAGCATCTGACCGGCAATCAGAAGGGTGCAGGTTCGAGACCTGTCAGCGACATTTATCTTTTCTCGGAAAGTTTTTTCAATTGTGATGAGTGTTTCAGGCTAATAATTATTGTTTATAAAAATAATTGATACCCTTTGCGCTATGCACAAAAATCTTGTCTTAAAAACTTTAGTTTATCAATTAATAAAGTAATTGTTAATCATTCAATAAATATGAATCCACGAAGTAATTTTACATCTTCTGAAGAAATGCTAAAATCTTGTAGTTGATATTCTGAAATATGAGTATATAATACAATTTTCTATTTGACAGATTGTCAAGATGAGGCGTATTTTGGCTGAGCAATCCATCTTTCTAAATTGAACATTATTTATTAACTCGATTCACACTTTCATACGAATTATTATAATACATGCACACAATTTATCAAAATACACCTATAGAGGTGTCTTTATGATATTAGAAATACTGGATAATAACAAATATTTGCCACAAGGAAAAACTACGCAATTGATTGAAATTGTATGGTTTTTTATTGGGAGAGTCAGATTGTATGTTTTATTATATTGCAACGTCACTATTTTTCTGAAAACAAATGTGTTTTTTTTTTAACTTCTGTCTCTGTTTTCCAGTTTCAAAGATTGAATAATTGACCAAAATTTAAAGTGTTCGGGAAGAACTTTGCAATTTTCATGATGATAGCAGCCAATAATATGGAATTTAAAATTGAGGATAATATTAACAAGTCTTGAACTTGAAGTATGATGTCGGCGAAGATGGCGTAAATTGTACTGGTCTCATTAGATAAGTCGGTAAAGCGGTTGCCCCGGATAGACAGAGGTCCTGAGTTCGAGCCCCAGATGCGACTGATACCTTTTTTACTTTTCTGTTGTTTTTTTCGGATTTGTGTTTCATTTGGGATGTGTTAATATTATCTTCTTCAATGATTAAAAATTATAATATGTTATTTAAGATTCCGGTGATATGTTTTTGATCATTTGAGCTATTTTGGCGCTCTCGTAGCAGCCGGCAGCTTTTTATAAGCGATCCAGTTTATCTGGGAAATATTGCTAAGTTCTTAATTTTTCCGGAGTTAAAATAGCGTAAAATAACCGCAATAATTTATAGGTTTCATTTATAAAAATCATATAATTTTAGTCTGGCCGTTTCGGGATTAAATCAAGTTTATAATAAAAAATCAAATAAAAACCCAAACATTTTAAGTTCAAATCTGTCACGTTGTTCTAAATTAACCCAAAAGCATCGGTCATCGGTCGAAGGTATTCGCCACATGTGCTTGTTAAAATACCTTTGCCTGTTAAAAGCCTAGGGAAGTGTCCAAAGAGAATGGTTGATTTACAATGTTATTCTTTGAACTATGGTGATTGTAAACAATATCGTTTACGACCGGGCTACACAACGCAAACTTAATAGTGAATGTGTTATTTTGGACCATTTAATAGCTGCAAAGATATCGTTGTATAACCTTGAACGTTGTACCACAACCGCAACCAGTAAAATTAGATTTCGTGGCTGCCGAGAAAGGCGCAATAGGAAAAGACATTTGACGAGAAGATCTTCTGCTGTCACGGCGACCTGAGTTCTGACCTCCAGTCTACAGAGCAGATCCGGTGCATCATGCGGCCCACGGACGTGCCCGGCCAGACTGCTCTGCGATCTGCTGTGGTCCGACCCCGACAAGGACACCACCGGCTGGGGCGAGAAATGGACGACACGCTGGTGTGCTCTTGCCAGATCCTGAAGCCGGCCGACAAGCGCTACCTGGCGTACAGGCAGACCAACACCAAGCGTCCCGTCAGGCTGCCCAGGGGCGTCACCAACAAAGACAAAGAAGATTGGATATGGATATGGATCAGTTCCCCCGGCCCCCGTCCTCACCCGCCGCCCAACTTCACATGACTCCTATCATTTGTATTAGCGTTTTGGAAAAATATCGTAAGGAATAAATACAGTTAGCATTTTTATTTTTCTCAATTTAACATGTATGAAAACTTAGATCAAGCCGTATTTAGTTTTGATAATTTAACTGCATCTTCTTATATGGTCTATAAATAATGTGTAATGATAGCCAGTCCAAAAAAATGTAATAGATGTAATATAGGAATAATGTAAGAATAGGAAGTAAGATTTGTACAGCGGCCTTGAGGTGATTTTTCACAAAAACGGCGCTATAAAAATCATCCGATTATTATTATTATTATTACCAAAATCAAAAACAAAAAAGTTTGTGTTGTTTTCCAAATCAACACAAAAGTGTTACAAACGATAAAAAAACCGTACTTGGCGCAAAAAATTCAATTTTCTGACGTCAAAGTGAAACATTTGTATTTGACTCGTTCTTGATGATAACGATAATAAGTGAAATAATTACAACTCAAATTTCACGTAAAATCTTTAAACTGTCAAGGACATGCCATGTACCTATTTGTTTAACGTTTCATTTTGCGAATATGTGACAATGTGACCTAACCACAATTTTCATCAGACGAAATTAAATTATTTATTACAGAACTGTAAAATGAAGTCTTTTATAATTTAACCTTTCGGTACCTGAAGGTAAAAATGTAACGTGCGATCCGAAGGGGGGTCACTTGATTTCACTTTTATATTATCACAGAGAAGATTTTTTTTTAACTAGTGGGGATACGACCTCAAATTGATGCACCTTGGGGGGGGGGTAATTTATTCGGCATTCGATATCTAAAAAAACAGTAACGGATTTTTTTTAATGCATATCGATTACCGGATAGTTTTCTCTATGATAATCTAAATTTTAGAGTGTGTCATGTAAAAAAACAACTTGGATATCGCACAAAACTCTCGTCTGGGGCAAGTGTATTACCCCTCTTCGGAACAGGAGTATCAACATCGGCTATAGATCAAAATCGTCATCTCAAAAATAACGACGTATCATTACCTGATACTACAAATATTAAAATGAACTCAGTGACTAATTTAAACTGACGTATGTGAGTGTAGCTACATCAGTAAATAATATAAGTAAATAACATCTTTAAAAAGATTGGCGAAGCGTCTCCTATAAATTGAATTCGTGAGTGCTCACTGCTCAGTGCTCAGTGCCAGGCTCCTGCTCCCGGCAAGATTGCTTGTCAATTATAATGATGGATGGACCAAATTGTCGTGGGAGACTGCTGGGACAATAGATTTAATAAAACTCTACTTTCACTTCAAAACTCCAGCTGAAACTTGGATATGGGAGATACTCCTGTATACACTAATGTTGTCATTAGACACTGCGTGAATATGAGATCTATAGTGCTGTCCTCTAGCGGGTTTTCGGAAACCAATTATTGAAAAACATGAATTTTTGGAAACCCGTTGTTAAATAATGTCTTAGATAACCTTTCGGTTGTCGGCGATGTGTTGGGGTGTTCCATGACAAAACTGAAAAGCGACAAAACGGAACATGTATAAGGAAAGCACCGAAAAGTGATTGAAAAACCTACCCCAATATTTAATCGTTTTCTGTTTTGCCATTGTTATCCGACTAACGTGTTGGGGAGGTCTATCTGGTTCCTGGACGTTTGAGGTCATCAAGTGGGTTTGTAAACACCCTTAGTACAAAATTAAAAATGTACGAAGGTATCTGGATAAATATTATCATAAATAATCTATTGCTTGTCAGGAATGTGTCGGGGCTGTTAAAACTGTCAAAGTCTCGCTTGCTCCGGACTGTTGAGACTTCTACTGACAATAGTGAGGAGATTTTTTTTAATAGTAGCTCGTTCTTATGTACCGATAAGGTTCTGACTCCTGATTGTCCACCTGTAATTTTTTTTATTCCCGATACAACTGGTAATATTTTCATTGAAGAGGATAATATTAACATAACCTAAATGAAACCGAAAAAAACAACAGAAAATAAAAAGATATCAGTCGCATCTGGGACTCGAACCCGGGACCTCACTATTTCAAATGCAAGATTTTGTCAATATCATCTTCTTTTTTTTAATCCCATATTATTGGCAGCTATCTTTATGATGATTACAAAGTTCTAAGCGAACACAATTGCAACGATCAAGATGGCATAAATTGAACACACTTGATATCGATTAAGATAACATAAATTGAATTGGTCTCATTAGCTAAGTTGGTTAAGCGGTTTCAGCAGATAGGCAGACGTCCCGGGTTCGAGTCCCAGATGCGACTGTTATCTATTTATTTTCTGTTGTTTTTTTTCGGTTTCATGTTTCATTTAGGTTATGTTAATATTTTCTTCTTCAATGATTAAATATTACAATGAGGTTTTTAAACTTCAATAAAATAATTAAAAATTGGTAACATTTTCATTTCTATTAGTACACCCTAATTTCTTAGTGGCCTCAGAATTAATTTTGATAAACATCTTATCTACAAATCATCCAAAAGGTTTCCAAAGATTTTTTTAAAGGAAATTATAATGCTATCATCGGATATTCGATCAAATGTATTCAAAACAGTTTTACCTGGATGATTGAAATAATGTTTTGTTGTAATTCCAGCGAGCATTTGTAATCGATTTTTTTTCGTTGGAAACCCGTGTTTCGGATATTTTATGACATTACTGTATTTATATACTACGAGTGTGGGTGTCTCATTATTTCCTATATATTTTTGAACTACAAATTACCTGTCATAAATGACACTTATAACTAATGGATCTGAGATGTTAAGGAGAAAATTTCGTAGCATATTAATATTATATTTCAGTAATTATTAGTACCATATCTGTTAAATAGGGAGGTCTAATCACGCTTCCTAAGTAGGTAAAAGTGATATGGAATAGGAGAAGGGGAGTATACATTACAGGAATAGAGAGATTGGTAGTACCTGTCCCTATTTTTTTAAATTGTATGTGTATCGGACGTGTTCGCCTCTACCAGAATGTTTTGACGCGGCCATTTTCGTCTTCACATTTGTCATATTCCACTTGTGTAGATTATTGATATTATGTCTAATTTGTAATGAAGTCGGAACGTATAATAAATATTGTTTACCTGTTCGCAAACGATTCCGACTCCCGATGCATTTGTAAATGTATTGTTCGAGTGGCGGGATGTGCCTCACCACTTCTAGAATGACTTTAAATAAAATGTCAGATTGAGAGCGGAGGAAGGAAGAGGTGCTTGTCGAATATGTGCAGAGCTCGGTAGGTCTGAGTGTTGTAGACTACCTTAAGTAGCCTGCGAAAGCCAGTTCGTGTCAGTTAGCCAGCGACAGCCTGCTTGACAAGACGCTCCGCTTCCTCGACTGCCCGCTCTGACTTCTACTCGCCTTCTTTCCTTCTGACCACTGCTTACCCTGGACCCTCATCGGACTATTGCCTCTCACTGGACCCAGACCAAGCAACGTCACATGGACACGGTCCCGAGCAGAATAATTTTGCAAATTACAAAAGTCTTAAAAAAGGTCTTGTCATTAGTATCGTTCCTCCTTGCAGGGAGAACGGTAGGTTGTGCTTTCTCCCCTCCGAGCCCACTCCTCAGATCGGGATCAGCTGCCCCCTTCAGATCGTTTGTGTGCCATTACGTCGGGTAGAGTATATGTGTATGTGTGTATTTTTTTTTTTTAATTAATGAAAATGGATACATTTTAATTTAAATTACAATGCTACCTTTCTCCTTTAAGCAATGATTGCGTAGATAAGTAAATTATTCACATCCAGTCTATAAACGCGTGATTAGCACTTTACTACTAGCCATTTGAAAGATTTAAATTGACACATTGATAGAATTTGCCACGAATAAAACCTACACGAGTTAATGATGTAATCAGGCATTTCCAGAAACCCATTGTTAAAAATTTCAATTTTTTTGGAAATTTGATGTGTAAATATTACAATTTTAGAAATATTGGAGAAACTGTCGATAGTGCCAAATCTGTCCCTTGCGTTACAAAATTGGATCGTATTATAAATGGTTGCTGTGTGGTCAATAAAAAAACTACAATTAAGTAAAAATCACTTTGTGGCATTCTTTTCCATTAAATGATATATTTGTATAAACCACTATAATAAGTAAATTTCAACATGTTTCGACACCAATTGTTCCCTCATCAGGATACAAAGTATACTAATACACATGTTGATATTTATATATTAAATAGTGGAAGATACTCTCAGTATCGCCCTGGTGAAAGACCACCATTCAGAATTGAAACGTTGCTTGAAATGGCTTTTAGCCGTGTTTGGTGACCAGATAGCCAGGTATTTCCCCACCTCCCTCTTCCTCTTCTCCTTCCCCTCCCCAATATCTTCAGCCTCACAACATTCCCCAATCGGGAATGCCATAGTCTCACTGGCTCCAGACGGTTGGGAGCAGTGCGACTCTTGTGCGGTATTCATATAATTTTTTTTTTTTTAAATAGTATTTTATACTAAATATTTCTTAATCAATGAAATAAGAAAAATGTTTGTAAAAACCTGATGCCATGGAATTTGGACAACTCCACTTGAAACAGGTATTTTTTTCTGAATTAACTCAACTATGTCAGTGTCGTCATAGAAATCAAATTAAGCTTGGCGGGAAGCGCACGTGTATTTGACAGGGGTGGCACATGCTAATATTAATGGTTATTTCTGAAAACATTCCATCGTTCGGTTTCAAAAGAATATGACAGAATAATTTCCGAGTATGTGAAAATTTCCCAAGCGATGTAGGTGCGATTGTTGGTGGTAAAAAAATGATTAAATATTCTATTAGTCCGTATCTTTTTTTTACCTAAATTCTATATAAGTAACACTATTTAAAATAATTTTCAATTTGATATTTTCCTGGAGTATTTACATCAGTTGAATTCGTAATACAAGATAAAACAAGTAAAAAATTATTACACATTGAAGAACTCCTGAGAACAGACTTTCACTGGGTAATTTATATAATCTTTGTGATCAGTGGGGTACTTTCACTGTTTTCTTTTTTTTTATTATCGAAAAAATAACGAAATAATTACGATAACGACGACATTTTTATTTTATGTTTACAAAAAAATTGTCTATGACAATTTAAAATGTGCCAATTTTGATTTGCCGCCAAAACGTCACATTCGTTTTTGTTCGTGTAGTACAGGAAAAACTAGGTTTTATAAACAATGACATTAGCGCCCTTGAGGTGATTTTTCACAAAAACAGCGCTATACAAGTAATCCAAGTATTATTATTGTTATTACATACTTATATACAAAACATATTATTGTGTAACAAAATTAACACGAAATGTGGAACGAGTAACAAACATTCTTACGTTTACAGTAAATTCTTATTTCAAACATCGTTTTTGAATGACAATGACGGACATTTAAAAGATATGTTTGTTAAACGCGATGGATCCATGCGTGCGTCCATGCTTCGTTTTCGTAATTCGAAGTTGTGTCGAATGTCACAGGTGTGAATGAGATGACACAGGGCCTACTCGTTTACACTACGATAGGACCTACTAAGAAAGGACCTACTGCTAGAATGTTGTTTTTCTTATGCTCATGTGTTACTACGTTTGCTATCTCACTTTTGCTAATGACGTTTAAAATTTTCTGGAAAAAAATGGAATAATATTTTATTTCTATATTTTGTTTCATTGTGCGTAGACGTCACGCCTACCAACGTCGGTGACAGTCGTCTTACCAGCCAGTAGTATTATATACATAATAATGACATTAGTTCGAACCGTTCGGAATGTGCAGTTTTAGATCGTTTAATCAATAACTATGATTGAAAATATTAAAAACACACATTTTTAGTACGATAATCATAAAAATAAACTTAAAGCATCCACATGTTTTTAAGGGTATCCCTGGTTTGTGAAAAAATGTCCAATTCGTTCTAAGATCTTTTATCGTCTGATATTTTAGGGTTCTACCGACATCTAGCGAATTTTGATATAAGCTTATATACATACATGTTTTATCAAAGAATTCAACCGTTTTTCATAGCGGGGTCCAGAACCAAAGTGTTACTTTGTCATGAAAAATAATTAATTTTCATTGCGTAACTTTGTCGGCGCTGGTATTTAAAAGCGTGTATGTAAAACGTTTCTACGTTATCAAATATATATTTTTGATTGCGTAATTTACCAGATAATAAGGTAAGTTTTTACGAATTCTATATACGAGTATGTACTATATTTTTGTCTTCCAAGATGCAGGTTCCGTAGTGTAGCGGTTATCACGTCTGCTTTACACGCAGAAGGTCGCCGGTTCGATCCCGGCCGGAACCATTTTTGCTATTTTTTTTTAATTTAAATATATTTATTTGTTCATTATCATTTTATCAGAAAAAACGAACCTGTTTTGCTGAATTATTAGGTTCTTGTAACATTTTATAGGACTGCATTTTCTGAAAAAAAATTCCATAATGAAAGTACAGTAGTTGACAAATTTCAAACATTTATGTAAGCATAATTAATTATTTCTATTTTGTTGACTGGGTTAATTAAAAATCTTTTTTCTTGAAGGCAAAACCATGTTAGAAGTTGGAACAGAAACGATGAGACCCAAAGGAATACATAGGTCAAAGTAAGATGGATTGATACATCTATCACTCCTGGATCACTGACCCTCAGGTTCTTACCCACTCTTCATGCCTTTTTCCTTCCCAGAACTTTGTCTTCATCCTTTTATTAAAAATACCCCCCCACACAGCATCCCCAAAAGATGACATAGGCCCAAAGGGAATTTTTTTTCCTGCAGGCCGCTTGTGAGGAGTTAATGTTTAAAAAAATCTCAATTTAGGAAGTTGGGGAAGCGGGTGAGGAAAAGGGGGAGTAGAGGGATTAGGTTGGGATGAACCTTGCTATATGAATATGGTCACTATCACTGACGTCAGAATGAATAGACTTGCCTAACGTACCATTTCGACGGCTGGAGGTAAGGGTCAGGTGAAACCCATTTTGCACCAACCTAGTACACCCCCTTATTTCAGTTTCTTCCCCTTCCGTGTTAGGACATCTCTATGTATTATTTGCTCTGTGGTCACTATACATAACGAAAACCAATTCAATCAACCTTTTGCTTCGAAGCGATGGTATCTCACCGCGATGATGCGGAGTGCCTTCTTCTTATTTCGCTTCCTCATTGCTGAGGATCGTGACCCCCACGCCAATATCCCTCGTGGACAAGACTCCTTCACTCCTCGCGACCCTGCACTACGTAGAGAGCTGCGGACACCGACGTTTTGGACACCTGCGAAATTTGATCACTCCAACGCATCGGTGACCTGGAGGAGCTTCTTCAGGTTAGGGTTCTCGGTTTGGCGACCAACATGTCAAAGGAATCTGAGGATACGCTGTAGGTAGACAGTTGATAACCTACTGTGGATATCAAGCTCTTCCAGAATTAATATATTTGTGCGCATGGATGTTCATGGAATCCTGGGCATTTTCGTCCAGTACCACATATCGAGGGAGTCTATCCGCTTCCTTTCGCTGGTTCTGGGTGTCCGTGTTTCCACACCGTAAAGGAATATCGGAGGAATCAGCGCCCGGAGTCTCACCTTAATGGTATTAGTTACGCCTCTGTCACTCTCTCACTGATAAAAATTTTATTATTCAAGACTTTCTGGTTTCAGGTTGAAAGTCTACCGTTCTGCCACGGAGGTATCACCGCAGTTAAAAAAATATTCATGGAACGCCATCCTCAAAATTATTCGTGTATTGTTTCCAGGTGGCAACAGCCAACAACCTGCTAGTGCTGCACTTGGGCGGCACCGGGGCGCTGCTGTGCGCAGTGACGCTGGGCTCGTGGCTGCCCGGCATCCCCTGCGCGCTGGGCGGCTTCCTACACTCGCTGCTGCACCCCGTCGTGTTATGGACCGTCTGCGGCCTCAACTGCGACCGCTACTGCGCGATCTCGGCCCCGCTGCATTACGGGGCGCTCGTGAACCCCAAAAAGGTAATACTGAAATCGTCATCACCACGACGTTACATCTCAAGCAATCTTCCCAACAAGCCCTCCATTGATATGCTTGGTGTAACTCTAAGTGACCAGCTCAGGTATGGGAGTAAACTTAGCCTTTCAAAAGCTGGGTGTACTGTACAGAGCCCACAGATACTTTAATAGTACATAACTGCTGACCCCTGTACAAATCGCAAGTGCGCCACACTGTAGAATTTGGCAGCCACCTTTGGTCGGGAGTCCCAAAATAGTTGAAAAAAATGGATTCGCCTCAATCTTTGGAGCACAGATGTCAGGTGGGAATGCTGTCCCTGTCCTAGCAGTATTTCATTAGAAGATCCTCTGAAGAATTAGCGTCATTGTTCCACAGTCGCACCGATGCACACTCGGGAAACACGCCAAACACGGACCCAACATTTGCACATGGTTGACATTTGTCACATGAGAACGGGTCGCTTCTACGACTTGTTCTTGTGTTCAGTCCGGCAGTGGAATGATTTTCCGACCTCTGTGTTTCCTCTCTCCTACAACATGGGTCTCTTCAAGACCCAGGTTCACTCCTTCCTATCCTCTAAAAGACCCTCCACACAGCACTCCCAAAGATGATATAGGCCTCGAGGGAAATTATTTCCCTCACGGCCACCTGTGTGGAGAACTGTAAAAAACAAAATCTCCGGTTGAGATTTGACCTCATGTGCAAATGTTGTCCAACGGCTCCGGTCTCTAGCTGTTCCCCTCAGACTTCCTTAAAACATTTCCATCCTGCTCAAATCACCTTCCACGCACTCGGTTTACGTGTTCCTTTCACTCTGCCAGTGTTGAACCACTGGGGAACCCACTTTATCGTTATCTGCGTCATGTTATTTTTTTAAAAATTATATTTTGTATTTTTTGTGTTATGTGTTACTACACAAGTCCCAACTTCTCCCAACCATCTGGAGCCAGTGAGACTATGGCATCCCCAATTTGGGCATGTTGTGAGGCCGAAGGTATTGGGGAGGGGAAGGAGATGGGAAAGATGAAGGTGGGGAAGTGCCTGGCTATTCAGATCTGGTCACCAAACACGATGAAAGCCATTTCAAGCAACGTTTCGATTCTGGATGGTGATCTTACCAAGGCGATACTGACAGTATCTTCCACTCTGAAACGTGCCGCAAATAAAATACATATTATTTTTAATTCATAATTTGTGAAATAGCATAAATTAAACAAATGAAATTTACTTGCGCACGCCGGGTTTCGAATCCGCGACTCCCTGGTTCGTAGCCAAGGATCGTGAAC
This sequence comes from Halesus radiatus, assembly GCA_022606495.2. NCBI lineage: Eukaryota > Metazoa > Arthropoda > Insecta > Trichoptera > Limnephilidae > Halesus > Halesus radiatus. The sequence continues at coordinate 11,803 of JAHDVE020008564.1, read as the reverse complement.
ACTCAACCACGGAGACCGTCACGTACGTCATTTACGAACTATTTTCCAATTACACTAAACACATAACACAAAACGAATAAACAAGAGCTACAGAAAAATAACAACACATACATATTACATGAATGAAGCAATGACATTTGAGAGAGCATTCAAGTCAAAGCCTGAACAAGGTACAGTCCGTGAGTTTAGACATTCTAAATGACAATCTTCGAGGTTTAATTATGTAATGGTTTCATTTAATTATTTGCATTTAATCTGGCATTACTTTTAGCCCATCAAAGTCATTGAAACCAAAAATGAATCTTACGTAGAATCATTTTTAATAGATTCTCGCGTGTAGTGGTGTACTGTATAGTAGGATTACTGCGAGATAAGGAAGACTACGGGCTGGAGTTCCACACTATTTCAAACTAATTTATTTATTTATTGTATAATATACGCCCTATATGGGATTTACATATAAAGTTACTTATTTTTTTTTTATATATATTTATTTCTTGCTAAAGCAATCCCGATGAGTTTCAAAACTCATTTTAGGACGGGAGGAATTTACAATACATAAGTAGGAGATAGTACATACAATTTTACATTGACAGCAAAATATCAAAAATAGAAGTTTCACATACAGACAGAAATAATTTTATAAGGCCAAGTTAAATAGAACAACACACAAGAGAAAACATATAAGGGAACAACAAAATATACAAATATGGATTTACTGATTTTCATTTTTAAAATCCTTAAAAAGTATTCCTTTATACCATCATTTTGGGATTTTTTTATTTTTCTGGATGGTTTTGTACATATCTGGAAGCGAATTATAAAGTGTGTAGGCAATGTAGTTTAAAGATTTTATTCCATATTTTGTAGTGTGTTTGAGGAATGCGGATTTTATTGTTATTTCGAGTATTGTGGTTGTGGATGTCTTGATTGTAAAGTGGCTTGACGTTAGTGTGAGTTGATTGCTGAGTAATTTGTAGGATGGTGCTGGTGATTTCATACTTAGGAAGGATCGTGATTGGAAGGATACCGGAAACTGAGTAGATGTCCCTGACATGAGTGTCCCATGGAAGTCCAAAAACATTTCTGAGGGCTCGGTTTTGAACCACCTGCAGATCAGCAATCAATTTCTTCGAGGCAAAGCCCCAGATACAGCAGAGATAGGAAATGTGTGAATGTACCATGGCGTAATATACTGCAGTTAGTAACGGAATGGGTAGTAATCCTTGAAGTCTATATAGCACACCAGTTATGGGGGTAATTTTCTCCTTTACATGATTTATGTGGAGATCCCACGAGAGTTGAGAATCTACTATAAGGCCCAAATATTTTGTTGTCGTTTTCTTTTCGAGGCAGTTGTCACCAATTTTGATATCGAGGCTGGAATTTTTCTTGTTGCCGAATAGTAAATAATGCGTTTTTTTACGTTAAGGGTCAGTTTATTTATTCTCAACCAGGTTGTGAGATGGGAAACATCGGCATTCATTTCCATTTCGAGTTCCGCTAGGTTTTTTTTGTTATAAAAAATTACAGTATCGTCCGCATAAAGTTGAAGAGTTCCTTTAATGCCCCACTTTGTTATGTCATTAACATATATTAGAAATAGCAACGGTCCAAGAATTGATCCCTGTGGCACTCCACATGTTATTTCACCCAATTCACTCATTTCTCCACCCAGTTCTACTGCCGAAAAGCGATTTGATAGGTAAGATCTGAAAAGTTCCAGAGGAGTACCAACAATACCCAAATGTTTCAGTTTTTCGATCAATACGTTATGGTCCACCGTGTCAAACGCCTTCTTTAGATCAATAAATATTGCCGCTGTAAAATCTCCATGGTCAATATGTTTCTGCAGATTTGATATGAAATCGAAAGCTGCACATTTAGTGTTAGATCGTCGTCTGAAACCGTATTGTTTTGAGGTGAGAATTTTGTTTTGTTCGAGATATTTCAATAGTCTTTCTTTGATGACACATTCAAAAATTTTGGAGATAGCTGGAAGTATAGAGATTGGACGATAATTTTGGACATTTTTTTTACATTCGTCTTTATGTATAGGAATAATTTTTGCAACTTTTAGTTTGTCTGGAAAGATACCTTTTGACAGAGAGAGATTTATTAAGAATACGAGGTCATCCACCAGTTCCTCCTTGCAGTTTTTGAGAAGGAGAGAGGTTATACCATCGGAACCAGCTGCCTCTTTAGATTTGAGGTTGGATATGATCCGTAAGATTTCTGTTTTATTTGTCCTGATCATGTTAAAAGATTGTTTTGCTTGAGGTGCCGTGTAGATGGTATTTAAATCAGTTTTTGAAGTTTTTATGACTGATGCGAGACTCTCCCCAACTGAGAGAAAATATGTGTTGAAAGCGGTTGCAATCTCCTTTGGTTCTTTTACTTCTTCGTCATTTATGACTAGCAATTTACAAGCTATTGTTGGGTTTCGGGAGCTATTTGATATAATGGAGTTAATTGTTTTCCATGTTCGTTGTGGCTTATTCATGTTTTCATTAAGCAAATTCGTATAATACTTAGTTTTAATATATCTTCTATAGTTGGTGACAGTATTACGAGCTTTATTTTTTTTCTGTTGTCAAAGGAATACTTCCTTGATTTCGTTTCCAAAGTTTAAATATGCTATTTCGTTTTTTAATCAGCCTATCAAGTTCTGCATCAAACCATGGAGTATTGTTAGGTCTTTTGTCTCCTATATTAGTTTTTAGTTTTGTTTTACACGAATTCATAACATTTTGGAGATAGTCAGCGAAGTTATTATAATTTTTGTTTACATCGTCAGACGAATGGGTAAATTTACAAGTTTTAAGTGTGTTATTTAATTTTTGATAATTTATTTTGTAAGCATTTGATAGGTTTCTTGCGGATCTGTTATTGGGGAGGTTTTTTAGGGAATTTTCATAATCCAATATAAGTATATTATGGTCACTAAGGGGATCATCAATATTTGAGATTTTTCCGGAACTATTTGTCCTATTTGTAATTATGTGGTCTATTAGCGAACTGGTGTTGTTAGTTACTCTTGTGGGAAATATTGTGTTACATACATAAAAGTTATACGATTTCAAGGTGTGAATATATTTCCGTGCAATATCAGTGTCTTTTGAAATATCGATATTGAAATCTCCAATAAGTAATGTGTCTTGTTTGTTTTTATTTAATATTATTTCTAAAGAGTCAAAGAAGTCTGTTATATTTGAGTTCGGCTTTCGGTAAAAAACATACAGATTTAGAGGTTTAATATTTTTGCCGTAATCCTAATTCCTAGAAAGGTATTTTCACTGCCGCATTCTTCGATTTTTTTATTGTCGAGTGTATTATGCATGTAAATGGCGACTCCTCCTCCTCTGTCCATCTCACGGGAAACAAAATTTCCAGAGTAGTCGGCAATATTGAAAAAAGTTTCCTCTCCTTTACGTAGCCAGGTTTCCGTGATTACGAGAATATGAACTGTTTCTGAAATGTTTTTTAGAGTTTCTTCAATTTCGTCAATTTTGTTTCTAATGCTTCTAGCATTCATGTACATAATACGCATACAGGAGCTTTTAGTGATGTATTCTTGTATATTGAAACATTTTTTTCCTTGAAGTTGCCTTTAGCAGTGTCCCACGTAGTCTATCCTTTCTCTGAAGCGCTCATCCATCAGCTTCCAAAGTGGGCAATCTGGATTTGTTGCCCGGTGGGTTCTTGAAACTCCGGTGCAATTTGAGCACGTTGGTTCTTTCGCCTTGTTGGGACATGTGTCATATTTATGACTTTCTCCACAGTGAAAGCAAGTTATCTTCTCTGTACAAAAACGTTGGGTGTGACCAAAACCCAGGCATTGGTAGCATTGCATCACCGGTGATTGATCTTCTACTACAAGACGTTGATATCCTACGTTTACTCGTCCAGCATTTATCAAAGATTTCCAATTTTTTGGTGACGCTTCAAGGACAACGTTGCACAGTAGTTTGTTCCTATGATTTTTTTTATATTTAATTCTGAGTTTTTGTTTGAAGTCTAGTTCACATCCTTTATTTTGGGATTCTAGAGACTTCAATAGGTCTTCATCAGAAGCACCTTTAATCAGCCCTTTTATAATTACTAGCGGTTCGAGTTGCTTACCATCAGTCACTGTTATTTGTCCCTGGAGTCCTTTGCTAAGTTCCGCTTTGAAGTTGTTTTTGTCTTGTAGTGAGGCCATTTTAAAGATTAATTTGTCGCTGTTAGTTTTTCGCATACCCGCATATAATAAACAGGTGCAAAACACACCACAGTAGGTTCATATCGAACAAATACAAGAATAACATAGTGTAAGTACCATTCTAAGTAATAAGTTCAGAGGCGAAAAATCAAAACATACCTCACGTTCACTGTTACTTATACTCTAGACACATATATTAATAATTATACAGGAACATTTGAACCACTATCGGTGTGCACAAATACATTCAAACGAGCGGTCACAGGCACTCTATTAGATTTCCGAGTTCACGGTACATTTGAATTCTGAAGGATCTATTTTCAACACGTATGGGTAACAATAGGTCCTATTTTACTTTTGACACATACTTACATAATGCAATGGGCGTTATAAATTTTTGACTCATCCTTTTCGACCCCAATAGTACCATACATATTTGCTTCCAGCAAGTAAGCGGATTTTTAGCTAATGTGTCATTTTTATTCAAATTTAAATGCAATATCGTTTAAGAAAATGACACATAGCTACGAAGTTTTTATAGCTCGCCTTGTTGTGTAACAGAGTTGAAAACAACGAGGATTAGATACATTAGACAGTCTCTCTGAGAGCACTTTACAAATTTATAAACAGTACTAAAAGTAGGCACTATTCCAAGTTGTTCTTAGATGGACTAAGATCTGAGAACAACTTGCCGAACTTTTATTTTAGATCTAATTAGCACCCTAACCACCATTTAAAATGCTGGAGAAGTGTCGATAATCCATGAATATATATATATATTTTTATTTTGATTATTTTTATTTTCAATAATGTGAGGTAATTTTAGAACCGTGGGTAACGCGTGACGAATTTTATGGCTCGAGCTATATATCGTTCTGCGGCACTCAAGTACAATAATGTATCGGAACGATATATCGTTCGGTGGCACCTAAAGGGTTAAAATGTTAGTGTTTTAAACACCTTGTGTCTAGTTTAAAAAAATATCTGAATATGACATGCGAAAGGTGTATACAACATACCAAATATATCATATTTTAAATATTGCTTATGCTAGATATTTAAAATCAAAATTAGAATCACACTACGCATACCATAAATAATTATGAATTCTATATCATCAGTCAAAAGAAAAAAAAAGCATTTTTTGCTCGCAACATCAATTGTACCGTACATAACTCAAAAAAAACTATGTAGTAAAAATTAAATTAAGGTGGAGATATAGCATCAGATTTGAGTGACCCAGATGCCATATTTAGTCATTTTATTAACCACTGACGTCTATGATATTTGATTACACGGGTAGCTTTGTTAAAATGTTGGCAACTTGCTTCACTACCCCCTCTAGCGGCCAGGGTATTCCAGACAGTATTGCTGTTGTAATAAATATTTTATTATCTTTGTAAACAATTAGGTCAGTGCGCGACCGCCGAGTCTTTAAGTGTCAGTACAATCCTAATAGCCTCTTTTAAAAAATATAAATGTATTTCAATATTCAAACGTTTATTTCACTTTTACATCTCATATGTTATTTATTATTTCTCTACAGTAAATTAAAAAATGCATATCATACCTTTAACTTATTTTATTTAAACTTTTATACTTTATATTTTAAACTTTTACATCTCATACGTAATTCATTAATACTCTACAATACAGTACAATAAATTAAAAAACAAAAAAAACGCTTTTTTTTTTTTTTCTTAAATTTACTTTATGGATTCTTTTATATTCTCTCATGTATATGTATATTAATATGAACTAAACTTATCAATTTGACTGCCCTAAAACGGGATTTGTTCCTAGTTGGACAGTCAAAGCCTTCTTAAATATTTCTGTAAAATAATGTGTGTTTCAAATATATATTATTATTATTTTTTTATCTTTTTTCTAAATATATCTAAATCATAAAGTTCTTAAGTAGGTACCTACTCCTGTTTTCCATTTTGAAAATATTCTACCCAAAAAAACCTTCTTCGTTTGAATATGCAATCTGTGGCTAACCAGAGTGTTATATCTATGGGCTAACCCAAATAAAACATGGGGGGTTCAATGTTTTTCATACTAATTTTAAAACGTTATAGCAATAGTTTTACATATTGGATTTCGTTCAAACTACTTTCTAAACCTTCCCGGCACTAATAAAAACAAACCGGTCTAGTGATTTTCGAGAACATCGAGGACAAACAATCTCACATTTTTTAAATATATATATATAGAAGATTAATTAAAAATACATTTGATAGAAAATCTATTAAAATGTATGAAAAAACCCATTTCGTGCAACTCGGGCTGCTAGAGGGCGCTAATTAAGCATATTGCGATAAAATTTCGTTAGCTGGAGGTATTGTCATTTCCGTGTATTTTCTTTAACTTCATATAATTTCTATGAGCACTGCTGAAACCCAGCTGCACTCCGAGCTCCGGAATGTATAGCTGAGCAGTGATCTTTTTGTCAATTACTAAAACTATACATGTTAAAATAAAATATGTAAATCAACAACTCATTGAGAAGTTCCTATCTAGAAAATATTATAAGGTACGGAGGAGAGGAGATTCCTCGTTTTCAAACAATTTAGCTGCAAAAAACTGTACGTTTGAAGTACCTATCATTTATTCATTTTCGGAAACATTGTCCCCTGGTAAAAGGAGCATCCGTCGCAGAAAAGCGATACTGCTGTAACCACCACTACCCACGAAAATATATACTTTAATTATGTAAGAAGACATGCACGACGTTGGGAAAACTCTTCGTTTTGTCATTAGTACATTTTTTAATTAATATGTAAGCCTGAAAATACTGCGTTTTTTTAAATGGCTTTGGCTGTTAGAGCAATATTGCTTTTCTGCCACTATGTAGGTCATTGATGTAAAATAAATACCCCAATCTTTTTACAATTTTGGGCGGGTCATTATTTTCTTTAGTTCTAGTTCCTACCGCTCATGAAAACATTATTTTTTCTAAAGCATGGATAAAACACCTACTCGGACGCAGTAAAAACAATATTTATTGCCCATGTGATAGTTCCTAATTCAAACATTTTCTATTTTTATTTATCGTGTTCAAGTTTAATTTGTAGAGGCTCCATGTTAATTTAAAGTTTTTAAATTTAATAATGACTATTTAATATTCAATTTAAACTGTTCGTAAAAGTTCTGCTAGGTAGTTATTATTATATGTGACAGCTGTTTCGCCTTCCGAAGGTATAAATATTTTTTACATGAATACCGTACAAGAGTCCCAACTGCTCCCAACCGTCTGGAGCCAGTGAGACTATGGCATCCCCAATTGGGGAATGTTGTGAGGCTGAAGGTAGTGGGGAGAGGAAGGAGATGGGGAAGGGGAAGGTGGGTAAATACCTGGCTATTCAGATCTGGTCACCAAACACGACTAAAGCCATTTCAAGCAACGTTTCGATTCTGAATGGTGGTCAATCACCAGGGGGATACTGAGAGTATTTTCCACTCTGGAACGTGCACCAATGCCAAACTTCGAACGCTGTTTTGGAACCAAATCTCTGCAATTTATGATAAATGCTCTCATTTGAACTTGAAAATAAAAATAACAAAGAACTCATTGAAATTTACATACAACGGGCTTATTTTTTTTAAAATATAATTCAGAAGTAGTTCAAATCCTGTTACGAAACCTTAATAAATTACAAAAAAATATTTGGTTAATTCCCTTTATTTTATTGTCGCTCCCTTACTAATGATATGTCCTTTTTTATCAAATGGACTAAATTTATTAGTATGATTCAGCTTTTCTGGACGTTCCCAAGGCAGTCGCGGTAATAATCACATATTCTGCATTTAAATTGTTCTATAACATCTTATGTCCGTCCATATAAACAAGGCGGTCAACTTGTTTTACCAAAAATTTGTTCTGGTGCTACGTTCGCCCACAATCACATATTTGAAACACGTAAAACGTATAATACGAGATTTTGTATAATATTAAAGCTTGGGCATAAAATGATCAAGGCCCCCAAAATGCAAAATTGTAATCTGATATATGCTAAAACGATTTTTATTTAGTCTATATATTCACTCTCCTCCTTGTAATTATATGAAAACATACCATTTTGCATACAAAACTAATAAAACGGAAAAACAAAACGTTTCTATAACATTTTTCGATAATCGCTCATCGCTTGAGCCTCGTTTGAATCACTCCTGGCCTATCAAAAGTGTGACAAAACACGTTGCTCTCGATTCGAAGCCGTTCGTGAGTACAAGTTTATATCGTTTCTGCAGTGTGTTTAGTTGACAGGTACTAGGTGAAACTTGTACGGTGGGGGTGACGTCAGCGCGGAGTCGGATTCAAGCCAGACACTCGGGTGCCGGCCGCCCACTCCTCGTCTGTCGGAAGCGGAGAGGTTCGCCGCGCCGAGCATTGATAAATTGCACGGATTTTTATGGCCGGCCGTATTAATTATTCCAAAAATTAGATAGTTCCAACAATTGGATTGAATATATTTAACATAATAATAACAAATTTTAAAGTATTTATCTGATAAAAGAACGTAAATTTACATTTTTTTGTTTGATGATTTGGTATCTTCCAAAAATGGTCTCTCCTAGAACTTGTCCCTTACCATGCATCTTCAGTTTTCCTACCTTACCACCCTGCTCCAATCTTTCTATCAACACCGTCAAGCCCCGCCATCGTCGCCACTATTAAATTCCATGTACGAGGAACACAAGACAAAATGTAACATTTTTGTGCTACACGTACACAGCCAACTATCTATCACACTCACTAACCAATATGCTGCATGATCTGGGCAACAATTTGGGGTATTGTCGATATATTTACTGACTCCGTTTATAGAATAAAACGCGATCTATACCATCACTTGTATCGTACAAATTATTGTAGCGGTAATGTAGTTATAGTGATTTGTGTTATAATGTTGTTTTAGTTCCCATTTTATTTTATGTTACAGCCACATGTTTGTTACGTAACAAAAGGATGACCCTAAGTTAAATCGTAGCTACTCGTCATAACAAATAGCTGGGCAACCAATTACGACGTTTCCCTCAAATGCTCACAGTAATCAACCAATCAGATGATTTTGCCACTCAAACTAACCAATGAAAGCCATACATTTATCACCGGCCAGATATAACAGGAAGCGACTCCCGAGCGCCCTTTGCTGCCCGGCCGGGCGCTTCTGTCCACCACGCATTCCTGTGTGGGACCGACTACCGATAGGATCAGCGATCTGTCAGCAGCGACTCTCTGTAAGAGTTTGCGGCTGAAGTGCTATTTTGTTAACCAAATTTTTAAGGCTACGTATCATGCATGCGGGTTGAAGCCCGTAGCTAGTCGTGCCGTTTACTGCAAACCGCCCAACATGGTGACTTACCAGTCAAAGTCAATTTAAACTCAGTGTGGAGATGTCTAGCTCTGGTGATCCCGCCAGCAGCCACTCTGCTCACCAGTCCCCACATGTAAGCTGATTCTGCATTTCCCCTTAATGTGTTGTACGAGCCTTTGTCATACTTGCTATTCCCGGTTAGAGATTTAAATCAGAAAGAGAGAAGTTTACGTTAAAATCATGTCTAGAATAGGACTTTTATACTAACTACTAGATTGTTCCTAACCTACTATGTTTGTTCTATTCATACATTAAACTCTGAGATTGAAAGCACTTCCTCGTCTCATTTAATGTAGCTTAGAAACTACCTCAAACCCAATTATAACACTGTGGTCGATTCACTGATCCTGAAAGAGAGAACCTTTTGCTGCTACCTATCTGAGCTAACACATGTCTGGACAAGACGCCACACCTCAAGAGGCCATCTCCAGGGTAAGTCCTACTGATATAATTGTCTCCCATAACATCCCCTTGTAACTCAACCTTCCTCTTCCCCCCCCCCCCCCCTTCCAAATCGTGATACTGTCGTCCAACTTGGGGCTTCATTTACCTCCTATTCATAGTACAGGCATCCAACGTGGGGCTCTCTTCCTACCTAACCTTCCTCCTCTCCCTCCCCTCCTATTCATAATGTGTTGTAAAGATATTCTTTAACATTTTTAGTTAATCAATTTTATCTTACCGTGTGCTTTAATATCATTTTATACAATTTTCGATAGGTCATTAAATTCTGTTCTTATAATCTATGTAAAAGCCCGGCTTGGCGTAAAAACAAATAAAATAAATCTTAAATGAATCAAAAAATATACTTTGTATTCACCACTTTATTAATATTCACAGATATATAGGAAGTGAATACCAATCGTTTGAAGAAATTATAAATACATCTTCTTTAAAAATTTTGGTACATCTATTCCTATGGTTTCGCTGAACGAACATTTTGTTATATTTTTTGTTTTTGTATCCTGCCATCTGTCATCCTTTTCAAACTCAGTCTTTACAACCCATTCCACTAAAACACACTCCTTTTAATATATTTAAAAAAATGAAAAAAAATACTACTAAATTTATCACGTAACAGATACTAATCTTCCTCAAATTCACTCGCCTTCTCTTTTTTTTGTTCTCATTTCTTCTGAAAATATGGTTCCAAAAGCTTGGCGAAATATTCTCTTTGGTTGGCGTGATTCAGTGAATATTTAAAGGCTTCCAAAAAAACACACATGCCGAAATTTTACATTTCTTAATAAGAACGTTTCCGTTCACTCGTGAATTTATCCGGGTTCTTGGAGTCGCTCCTATATATTATTAGTATTATTACTAAAGAAATGAAGAAAAAAAAACTTCAGTCGTGTTGCAAAGAATGGTACGTTTACGTTAATTTCTCTAAACCCACGTGAACAAAGTATTGACCTTAGGGACATTCGTTGTGTGACGAAATAAAGAAAAATGCTTCTTTGGTGACTAACCTGTTACTAAATAGTTAACAGGTAAACAACCTACATTAAGTATCAAAATGGAAGTTATATTTTTACGTTGGTAGAGACACCTAAGAAGTAGGAAATTCAATTTCGCGTGGGCAGTGAAATGAACAGCAATGTTCCAATTAAGGCAACACACGAGTATAAATAAATAGTCATACATTATGTATCACACGCAATGTTGAGGTAGGTAAGGACAATGTTGATTCACGTTTCTTTTTCAATTATTAATAACATCATTCCGACTTCTGCGTCAAAGGCGTTCACGGCATACAGCAAATTATTAAAACTCTCCTTTTATGTGGAATATTTTTTTCAGCGTGTTGTGGTCCTTACAAAAAAGATTAAGCCGTTATCGCAAGGAACATTGCGATCGCATTGAGAACATTAAGCTCGTTGGACAGGGCCAATATTGTGTTTTTATTGTTTTATTGTTTACACGCCTAGAAGGATTTTTCATAAAAAGTACATAATTTTTAAATCACATAAAAACTTTTTACAATTTACACTTGAAATAAGAAAAGATAAAAAAAACTGCACCAAAGCTAAAAATACACAGGAATATAAAGGAATGGAAAAAATAAATGATACAATGCCCACAAAGTCAATATTAGCATTAATAACAAATAAGTAAATGATGTAAAAATCTGAAGTTAAGAATAATTTATTAACTGAAAATATTAATGTAATTTTAAACAAAACTAAACAATAAGTGATGAAAGTAGGTAAGTCATTAATTA
>JAHDVE020008563.1:0-34709 GCA_022606495.2 Halesus radiatus | reverse complement strand
TATAAGACCGCCTGTCGATTCACGATCCTGAAGAAGAGTTCCGAGGCCTGCCGATTGCGAGCTAGTCGTAGGTCCCGAGTTCCCTGGAAGAAACCTATCTCAGGGTATACACACACACACACACACACACACTGTCTCACTCAAATTCACCTTCCTAACCTCCCTCCTCACCTTCTCCCGCATTCCCGCGTTTCCCCGCTCAAATCCAATGTATTACACTTGTCATGGTATTAAGACCACTCTCTGTATGTTAACAATATGTAATAAATGTTCAATTCAATATTGGATCTTCCAATTACCAAATTTTTCGATAAGCATGTACTGTCCACTGTACTAATTTGATACTCAGACACCCATTGAGCAGCATCATATTTGCCATGGTGACGGATACTGTAAAGCTGCTCGAAACGTTGGCTAAAGAGAAAGAAGCTCAGCACAGCTTATTACCCCAAAAAACAATACAAATTTCGGCGTAGAGAATCTTGAATCATATCCAAAGATCCATTAGGTTATAAACTTCAAAAATGTCAGTCCATCCCTGTCCGCTGCACACCGCAGTCAATCAGTTCCGGTCACGTGACCGCGAGTCAATCCGCGCGAGGGACCAGCACCGGAGGATGCAGAATCCCGAGATAAATCTCAAGTGGACCACTGGCCACTGGGCGCTTCATAGGCGGCACGGCGTACAGCGGTAGCTGCGTTGTGGAAGATGACCAAATTACTTTTAATAGTTATTGAAGTATAATTTATAAGAGGACAATCTATTACTATTGTACCATCTAAAATTAAAATAACTTTGTCCATTGTCCACTCTATTCGTATTTTTATTATTTTAGTGCATAAAACAAGTAATATGGCCAAAACCTTCGAGTAACAATATAAAAAAACTTACATACATGAATGCATTTGTAGCGCCTAAATTTAACTGGAGTGAGACCGGTTACCAGTTTCAGGTCCAAAATGTGTGTAGTATTCACTGACGTCAGAATTGATAGACTTTTTTTTTTTTTTTTACATGAATACCGCACAAGGGTCTCAACTGCTCCCAACCGTCTGGATCCAGTGAGACTATGGCATCCCCAATTGGAGAATGTTGTGAGGTTGAAGGTATTGGGGATGGGAAGGAGAAGGGGAATAGGAAGGTGGGGAAATACCTGGCTATTCAGATCTGGTCGCCAAACACGGCTAAAAGCCATTTCAAGCAACTTTTCAATTCTGAATGGTGGTCTTTCACCAGGGCGATACTGAGAGTATCTTCCACTCTGGAACGTGCGCAAATATACTGTACATTATTTTTAAATTAATTAATTGTGAAACAGCACAAATTAATTAAATAAAATTTACTTGCGCACGCCGGGATTTGAACCCGCGACCTTCGGATTCGTAGTCGAGAGCCTTACCCCTCGACCATGGAGGCCGTCAGACTTGCCTATTACGATTCCGCCATCTGGAAGCAAAGGTCACGTGACACCCATTTTGGCACCAGCTTAGTTCACCGCCGTCCATGTTTATTTCGCGTGATTTTGACTGCGGTAAGCAAATTACAAAACATTTATAAAAAGGCAAAAACTAAATAATTTCATATAATATTTGGTTTTTGTAAACAAGCCGAACCTTTTTACTTAGTTTCTGTTTTACTTAAATTGATGGCACGCTTCCTCTCGATCTCGAGCTCGATCCCTTCTCTAATATTTTACTTTCTTCGCCTACTTGTTGGGGAATCTCATTTTATTATTTGCTCCGTGCTCTGCGGTAGTATTTAAGAGCTGCAAAAGTGAAAAAATTTCTGTTACAGAATATTGTTAACTTATCATGTCAAGTGATATGAATACTGTGTATTTTTTTTTGATATGGCTAATGCCTTTATTACGTGTGTAAGAAAAATATTCGCTATACTTCATACTAATTATCGCTCTGAAAACTATGTAACGCACAATACAATAAAATGGAATAAATTAACTTTTTTATTTTATTTATTATATTGTATACGCCCTCTTTTGCATATTTTGTTATAAAACACAAATTACAATAGTGACACAGGTGCAAAACACATCACAGTAGGTACATAGATAGAATAGATACCCTTCACGAAATACAACACCTAAATATTAATTTAAAAACAAAATTCAGCAATAACATCGTTTAAGTACCATTTCAAATAATTTGCAACAAAGGCGAATATACAAAACAGACAGCACATTCGCTATTACTTATGCTCTAGGCACGTATCTAGTTAATAATTGTTGAGGATGTATGCTATTATAGTCGTTTTGTATTTGCATTCTGTGCATTTGAACATATCAACTATGTCTGAAAAAAGTATTACCTTCTGCTTGAATTCTAGTCACAAGCGAGTTTTTAATGACGTAGTCTTGAAATTATCATTACAGTTGAATAAATTTGATCGAGTAGTTCCACTTAGAATATCAAAATTAATTAGGCTTACTAAGTCATGGCTATCTATAATACCATTGACAATTAAAAAAAAAAATGTCAGAAACAAGTCTTCTATCTCAGAGTTTTAACAATTTCAGTTCTTTCATTAAGTAATTGTAATTTATAGTTTCAATGGGTAATCCGAGTTTAGTTAACATATTTCAGAATTTTTTGTTGGAATTTTTCAATGGAATCTTCCGATTTCATTAATTTTTTTGCGACATTGGCACAGCTGAAAACCCGTTTTTGTAATATTCATCAAATTTAGCAATCAAGATCACAGCACCCAGACTCGCCGCATAGTCCATCTGCAATATGGTATCAACGAGAAATATCTTGTCATTATATTTAAGCTAAATTTAATGAAATCGCTACATATGGTAAAATTTGTCAACCACACAACCATAACGTCACATTATAGAAGTGAACATAAAGTCACATTATGGAAGAACAACAAACATCGTGGAAAAGTATATATTTAATCCGCCCCACTGTAGAATTTGGCAGCCACCCGGGAGCCCCAAAATATCTGAATAAAAAAACCTTGATCTGTGCAGATCCGTTTGATAGATTCGCCTATCTTTGTAGCACAGACGTCAGGTGGGAATGCTGTCCTTGTTCTATCGGTATTTTAATGGAAGATACTCTGGGGATCTAGCATTATTGATCCCTTCGGCAAACACGCCAAACGTGTGCCCAACATTTGTATTCGGTTAACATTTGTAGCATGAGAACGGGTTGATTCAATGACTCGTTCTTGTATTCAACAGCTCAGCTGTAGAAAGATCTGCCAGCCTCTGTGTTTCCTCTCTCCTACAACATGGGTCTCTTCAATACCCAGGTTCAGTCCTTCCTATCCTCTAAAATGCCCTCCATAGAGCACCCCCAAAGATGATATAGGCGTTGAGGGAAATTATTTTCCTCCCCTCATCTACTTTGTGGTACATCTGTGCTGAACCAAGCGACTTCCGATGCCGACGACTGGCTGAATAACCCCAGCATCCCACTATATCCTCCACCAACTCTCCTCCGCCATACGAAAAAAAAAAGAATAAGGAGGAGATGGTGTTCTAACCGATTAACATTTTATGCAAATTCTCATAAAAAACATTTACTTACAAGTACATACAAATATAAAACAGGGAGTGGCATTGTTTTTATACTGTTTTGGTAATTTTATAAAATTAAAGTGTGTTACTAATAATTTTACAAGAAAAAAACCTGCCTGGGAACCACACAATTTATCTTATGTACAAAAAAGTGGTCTCGTTTCGTGTAAAACGCCAATAAGAAAGAAATGCGTTTTCAAAATACGTATTTTACCGTTTTTTCAGGGGAATCAATAGGTAACATGGGAAAAGAAAGTCAAAAGTCAGATTAAGTATGGAGAGCCCGAATGTCTATTAATAAACAAATTGCGTTCGGCTAAACGATACAAAAAAGACTTTCTCAAGTACCTTCGTGGTCGGGGTCAATTCATCTTGTGGAAACCAGTCGCTGCGGCAGATAGCGTCCACTCAAGTCATCTTAGGAAATCCAATTCCACGCAGATCAATAAATTATTATTCGTGGACCGCGGATGGAATAGCTGCACACTCTCAGTATGTTTAATTGATATGAAGAAATTAAAATGTTTTGCAAACAATGAGAAGAGAATGAAAGAAAAGAAGAAAAATCTGAAATGTAAAATAACTGTAATGTAAAATCTATTTTATATGTACCTAAAGGTTTCATTAAAAAAAAAAAAAAATTAAATTAAGAATTTTATCCACTATAAGTCCGTCGCTCAGTAACTACGCTAAAAAGTAATAAAATTATAAAAGTAGTTCCTGATTCCACCATTGCAAATATCTCGGTAGTGCGACTACATAATATATTTGCCAGCTAAATAGAGGGCTGATTCGACCTTCCACACTAGTGAACAAATTCTTGAATAGAGTAGGTTTTACAATTTCTAAGATGCCATCAACGATCTAAGTCTATGCTTAAAAAATCGAAAAAGTAGCTCTGCGTATGAAGGCATTTTTCTAACAATTCCTATGGTTGATTTTCTATTTTTTCATCGCTAAACACCTATCAAATGTCGATCATCATCTTCATTCAGTCGACTCTCCGAGATAGCGGGCAAATGTTAATATGTTCTTAATTAATGTTGTTTTTTTTTTGTTTTGAATAGTTTTATCCAATATTTGCTACCGGTTTCGACACATCCGTGTCATAAACTAGCGTTCTTAAAACTAATTTTAATAAAACAAGTATAGAAATAATTATACATTATTAGGTGAGGGTGGTGGGAGTGTAAGTGGTGATTTAGAGGGAGGAGGGGAGAACGGTGGGAGGAGTCAATATAATAAGGAAACATGGTTAACGAACGTTATTTACGGGATGCTCCCATTTTGTTCACTAAATTAATTTTGATCAATTTTTTTTCTTCATTTCGAAAGTTTCCAAGACGCACAATTTAAAATATGTATTATATTTTAATGTTCAAACTCAGTTTTTCTTCGGTAGCAAATAAATAAAATTAAGTAATAAATATACATAGTGGATGAAACTCTTCAAAATAAAATGTCTAGATATTGTTGCATACTTAATGTCCAAGAAAAACAAAAAAAAAATGAGTTAGCGCTTCAGGTCGAAGTTTTGTAAGTACTCATTTAAATATGAGTCTTGTCCTGAGCGTCATGGAGGCAGATGAGGTGGGTAATACTTTCATCACAAAGGAAACATATCACACTAATAGACTCTAATGGGCGTGTATAAATTGTAAATCCATACTTCAGACCTACCTACCAACTACCTGGCTGTCTGAAACAGTTTGTAATGATGTCCCTACATCTGACAGTTAAAAATGAACTATCAAAATCCAAAATCGTTTTTCTTCTAGGAGCGCATAACGGCTTCGGTAATATCGACATTATTTGTGTGAAAATCTGACGTAGCGTAGTTAATTATACGGGTATCGATTAATCGATGTTTTAAAATGTTACACAAAGATGCCGAAAGCGGACTATAATAACTAATAACTTTAATGTGTTATTAGGTTTTTTGGTGAAGATTGCTTTATGAAGTCTGTTAACACTTGATTGACCGCCGATAGTAATAAGAACAATATTGGCTTACATGCAATATGCAAGTATATTTTATTTATTCATTTCATTATTTAAACGCCCGGAGGTTCTTTATATACAAATACATCATTTTTAAATCACACGAAAAAAAAATTAAAATGGAAAACATGCACAAAAGTTAATGACAATTGAAATAAAAAAAGAAAAACTGCACTAAAGCTAAAAATACACAGGAATATAAAAGAACAGAAAAATAAAAAAATATATCCACAAAGCCAATAACAAATAATTAAATAATGTAAAAAGTTGTAGTTAACAATAATTTAAAACTAGGTAGAAATAATCCTTTCATACTTTTTTTTAAATTTGCCAAGTTCAGATTATTGTCAAATGCATCCATATCATTTAAGTATTTGTTATGAAGACTGTGTAAGCGTTGAATGGGAATGCAAGCTGTAGTTGGAACGGGATATATAAATGTAAAATGTTAATGTTTGTCTTGTAGTTCGTTTAGGTATGTACAATTTGATTAAATGCAGGAGTTCAAAACATTCGAATTTAAAATTTAATAATTTTAATAAGAAGGTTAGGTCGTTAATTTTCCGTCTGTTTTCTAAAGTTTTGTACCAATGATTATGTTATTATGATAATCGGATATTAGAAAATATTTCTTGACCTCAGTGGTGAAGCGGTAAATACCTTAGCTAATGGCAAGGAAATCACGATGTCACTATTTTTTTACCTATTTTTAGAGTGAAAAACACTCTCATCATCATCCTGATTAATCTTGGTTTAGACCACCATTCAAAATAATAATATCTTGATACAGATTTATTTATTGAGCAAATTTGGATAGATTCTGAATCTAAAATATAGGGATAATGAATCTCATTTTAAGTTTTCCCTTAACTTACCATCCATTCATGTTCATAAAACGCTATCATGCCTACATCACCTCAAATCAATAATTGTTCATCCACTAACCTAAGAGTATCTTACGAAATTAAGTATTTGGGGGTTATTATAGATGAAAAACTACGTTGGGAGGCCCATATCGATTCTTTAACAAAAATACTATGTGACATTTTCTACTCTCTCAGATATCAATCCTTTACCTACAAAGCCTAAGATGTGTTTTCTTTTTCAACCAATAACTGCATATGGTATCGTGAGGGAGGTTGTGCAGCATCATTTCTATATCCCATGGTCACAACTCAAAAACTATTGCTAAGGATAATACCTAAATTTCACCCATCAGGCCAACATTAAAAAAAATCGCAATCTTCAATCATTTGACAGATATATAAGGACAATTCTCATGTTCATGTGGAAAATAGATTTTATGAACAAACCAACAACAAAAAATTACACTCCCCTTATCACAATTAAAATGCATAATTCCCCTAATAAAAGCAGCCTTCGCCCAACGACAGTCCTCTTATATCACTCCCAAAATTTTCAACTCACTGAGTACTGATACTAGGATATCGAAATCTGATAATCTTTATTTCAAAAAAATAAATGTAAGGAATATAATATCGGCACGTTTCATATACCATCATTGTTGGAATTTGTTTATTTGCAAATAGAATTACATATTTTAAATAATGCCTCAGATCGTAAAATACATTTTACTCTTATTATTAATATTTTAACTTATTTAAAAAATATGTATATTAGTATCATAATTTCGTTCTTACCTAATTTTATTTCATTTTACTATATCTTTGGTAAATCTTTACTTTTGTTTTTTTGTTTCAACCAGCAACTTTATATTGTTTTGAAATGGTTTTGTCGCTATTTGTATTTGATAATAAGGAAATATTATTTTATGTCAGATTTATTGTTGCCATTTTTATGTTTAAATTTAATTTAATTTTTTAATATATTCAACTAGAAATATTTTTGAGTAAGATTCGTGAAAAATGTTTATGTATTAAGTTTGTTATGATATATATATATAGATATGATATATATATATACATAGATATGATATATATATAGATATGACTTATATAGACATCTAAATAACTTTAACTGTAAATGTTGAGTTTTGAATAACAAGCTCCCGTTAAACAAACTACAAAAAAGTAGATTATCGTAACTTTTTGCATTGTATTTATTTTTATTTTTTAAAATGTAATTAAAAAAATAAATAAAATAAAAATATTTACTATCGTATCTTATTTTTTCACAATGTGTAGTAGGTATACAACAAATATTAAAAGGTACAATAAAGTTCGACTACCATAATACAGGCACATACCTAGTTTGAAAGTCGAAAGTCGTGTAAATTTTAATTTTTATATGAATAAAAATAAATTTTAAAATGTACCTACCTAAGGTTAACCGTTAACGATTCAACCATATAAAATGTTTGCATGATGGGGAGCCTATTTGAGCAATTAACCAGTTTTTAAATGTCAACTAATGTAATATGAGTATCGCCAAAGAGAAGTACTGAAGCGTATAAAGGAAAAAAGACTTGTCGTTATGGCTTTATTGTGAAGGGAACTCAAAAAAATTGACTAAACTATAATGAGAAATAATCGTAAATGCGAAATAAGATCACGAAAAGTTAATTAGATAGGTATAACAGTGTCATTGGACAAAGAACATTATTTTTTATTAGCTTTTTACTATTATTAATGATCTACGTTTTGGAAGAATCAATAGAACCTTTTATTGTTGAATTGACATGATAATTACATCGGTTTAGCGACTTGATGAAATACTAAAACGGACCGAGAATCGGCGTTCTAATTGTAAAAAGGTTAAAATTGTGCTGTTTGTCTATTAGATCGTCAATCAAATGTATGAGTAGTTGTAACACCCCAACTTATTTCATATTTGGGGTGAAAAGCCTCCTCCGGTAACTTTTTTATTACAGGATTACCTTACTGAATTGAAGTACGCGAGGTCGCCAACACGGGGTTCTGATTCTTCCCACGTGAAGAACTAACTTTCCAATGGTGGTGCCCCTGGGAAGACTACTCTCGGGAAATGTGAACATTTTCCACACGACCTACAACAAATAAGTACGAACTATCATTTAGTTTTGAACATTGAGGAATACAAACGGATTAAACATCAGCGTTTAAAATATGGGCAACAACATAAGGACAATTGGCATCATAGAGATAACACGGGATTCAGGCGATTACAAGCGCTCGCAGGGCATGGATTTCCAATGATAACTGAAAAATGCCTACATGACTGGACAAATCGTTCTGGAAAAGATAGAAAAAGCGATAGTGTAACCGTTGGTTGGTTTTACCATAATTAGTATTCTTGTAAATTGGCTCTTTTAAATGTTAAAAACAAATGAAGTAGGCACGCCGGTAACTCAAATGCTCCGACCGCGGCGACCAACGACCAGCCGGTCAGCGCGCGGCATCTCGGTTCGTTGAGTTCGTTCGCGGTCGGAAGGATTCGGGTGACATCGACAGCCGCCTCACCCCCCTCCTACTTCACGCGCGGGAACAATATTTTACACTGATTTTGCAAGGACTCTATTTATATACCGCGATGGTTTTAACTATATTATGTACCTACATGTAACCTTTTTTGACAATATCATAAAGGTAATTTTTTTTTCACTTTTGCAATATACTGGTTTATAACTGTTTTTTTACAAATAAACATAATATAATATATTATGCATCTTTAATTGGTTTCTCGTCAAGAGTTTATCCAAAAAAGCATAATTAATCGATCTTACACAGACTGTTTCTTACAAAATTGGTTAACTAGGAATTAACAACACTTTATTTCAATAATTGCACTACAGTTGGTGTGACCAAAACACCTTACTGCATATATCTAATTACGTAAGATTAGAGCAGATAATGCGGAAGTTGTTCGTGTATTTTATTGTAAATTTCTCACAGCTTGTCGGAACACAAAACAAATCCATTTTACACATTATTAATGTTCAATGGGTACACGCGAAAATAACCTTTTATAGAAAATAGAATAACAAACCTGCTCGCTCACTAGATGTATGCACAGATTTAAGATGATTAAAATACCTTTATACTTAGTTACTTTATTGTCTAATGGTATAATTATAATACTGTGATGAACATGTGTCAAATGATGTGAGATAGTGACGTAAAAACAAAACGTAAGATTTGAACTCTAATTTATTGTTGCACAGTAGGTTTGCAACGGTGTTTTTCATATTTTTTTAATAAAGTTATGAAGTTGTGAATTTTTTCTTGTCGTTTGGATGCTATAATTGATTTGACAGTGAAAGAATTGCCTTGTGGCGACTATTACTATCTCTAAACAAAGACACGATTTTATAATTTTACTTAATTCAAAACATTTATTTTTTCAAAATACGTGTAAATAATAAAGTTCTTAAGTAGGTACCTACTTTTTTTTCTATTTTGAGAATATTCTACCTAAACAAACCTTATTCTTTTGAATATGTAATCTGTGGCTAGCAAGAGTGGTATATAGTGGTATTGGGCTAACCTCAATACAACATGGCGTGTTCAATATTTTTCGCATCATACATATTGGATTTCATTCAAACTACTCTCTAAACCTTCCTGGCACTAATAAGAACAAACTGTGCTATTTTCAGCGAAACCGGTTGAGTAATTTTTGAGATAATTGAGGACAGACAGACAAACAAACATTCATTTTTATATATGAATAAAGAAGATTCCACTAAAAATAAGTACTTGAAATTCTTCAGATAATAATTTCGTGAAGTAATTAATCTCTACGTTTTTTAGTGTAATTTTACCGTACATTTTTTGTCCAGTGTTTACTGGGTTTAGGCTAGTATTATACTCGTATGCCGGCCCCAACTAAAAATGACGTATTGTAAAGTGGATTGAATTAGTGCGTAATTAGAAGCAATCACTTCGTGGTTTGACATTGTATTAAGTAAATGAAACACGTTGTTTTAAACCACGAATATATTTTATTTTCACCAACCGGTTTCGCTTAACTTAAGATTCATCAGGGTAAATATAATAACTAAATTCTAATACAGAGTTATCGGTTATATATAGATACATAGAATGAAATAGATATATTACAAAAGAGAGACAAAACAAAATATTGGAGGAAGACAACAATAGAAAAACATTATGTGTAAGAGGGAGACATCCTTACATACAAAATATAAATATATAACTGAACACATCCGTTAGCTTCGGCTAACCTCGAAATACTAAACGAGATGACGCACGAACAAACTTGACGTATACGAACGTTTTGTGGGATTCGGGTGTAGCTTTTTTTGTACGGGATACGGCTTGTTGCGTTCACGCGATAATATAGCGGCCGTATCACGTACGTTCGTATGGGTAGGGCGGTTAAATATCTTAACTTGACAGATTTGGTTGTTCCATTAAAGATTTGCATAGATAATTATTCCGAGATATTTGATTTTATTAGATGTATTTAATTTTGAACAGTTCGAGAGACACTAATTTTGATTTTGAACTATATTATGAGTGGAATATTCAGTTTTTATGTGAAAATCTTTTGTGAGGTCATTGTTTCGTATATTAAATGAAATAACAAAGATTTTATGGCTATTTAATTATAGTAGGTTAGTATCGAAACATGTTTTAATTGTGTTTATGTCCTTGGTGGGTTTTAATTAACATAATCTCAGCGTCGCCCTTTTGAAAGCCTGCCATTGAGAATCAAAACATTGCTTGAAATGGCTTTACCTGTGTTATTGACCAATCTGAATATCCAGGTAGTTTCCAATCTTCCTATCCCCCATTGCCTTCCCTCCCTAATACTCTGCTTATTTTCGTACCTTAATTACCGCATAATAGGCACAACTGCTCCCAATCGTCTGGAACCAGTGAGGCTATAGCATCACCAATCGGGGTATGTTCTGAGGCTGAAGGAGAGATAATAGATGGAGAAGGAGAAGATGGGAAAGTACCTGGCGAATCAGATCTGGTCACCAAACACCGCTAAAGCTTTTTCAACCAAATTTCGATTCTGAATGGTGGGCTTTCACCAGGGCGATACTGAAAGTATCCACCACTCTGGAACGAGCCCCAAATATACTTACTACATATTGTTTCAATAGTTCATTAAAAAATTATATGATAAAAATATTCATTAATCATATCAAATTTAATTGCGCACACCGGGATTTGAACCCGCAATTTCTGGATTCGTAGCCGAGGATCGTAACCACTCAACCACGGAACCGTCAATGATGTCATTATGTTTTCCCTAATAATATCCTACACATAGCCTTGAGGTGATTTTTCAACAAAACGGCGCCATACAAAATCCAAATATTATTATTATTATTTCATTATTTACAGAATATCTCAAATTATTTCTGCTTTAATAAACAAAACAAAGAAACCGCGAAGTTCTAGGAAAACCTTGGCTCAAATTCTGGCTTTCACCAACATGGTTGAGAGGAACTTCTTAAAAACGTTCGATTTAAAAAATAATTTGTGTGATAAGTAACAGAAAATTTTATAATTATTCTTGTCTTAATGGTATTCAATCGGAAACGATTCCCACAGAAGGTTGTTACGAAGACACTTCGGAATAATATTAAAAATAATAAGTAGTGTGGCGACATTCAAGTGCCCCGAGGGAGAGATCCGTATCTTTATCCTTCTGAATAATAATTATTGTTACAATTTGAGTCTCCCTGAGAAATATTCGGTCGTCACAAGCGGGCGACTTATGAATATTCAGGGGCCAACGTACGACGTATGGAGGAACAGAAATTTACACATACAGGAAATGAATTCAGATGAATTATAGAACAAGTGTAGCTAGCACTTCCCAAAGTGTGAATCGAGGCATCTTCGTTTGATTAAAGAAAAAAATAATTGCAAAATAAGCGAGGGTTTTCAGTTAAACATTCTGAAAATGCCTTAGGGGGTTACGTTTAACTAAATATGTGATTTAATCTTAAAATGTAACAGATTAAACTATCGAAATTATAGATGTTCGCATATTTTCTTCTTTTTTTATCAAGTGACATCAAACACTATTAGTTTTACCAATGTACCAATCAACGAAATTCTGTTTTTGAAATTCGGATTCAAAGAAATGTATTTCCTACAGAACTTGGAAGAGATTTTATGTTTGAATTCATAAAAGATTTTTTCATTTCTGCATCCATATTGCCGATGTTATCCTTACGGAGGTTTTCAATTTTTATTTTTATTTACATAATTTTATTTATAAGAGGGGGGGATGTTTTGGGACGGAAAAGGGGTATGAGGGGTGGTAGTAATCTGAGGATCAGTGTGATCAGGAGTGACGGATGTATTAATCCACCGCTTTCATTGCGATGCAAGGTGATGGGTTTAAAGTCCGGCTGGAGAGGTCAAGGGTCTCCCTCATCCAGCGTCTTCCGATTCTGCCCATTGCGCAGTCAGTGAGCAGACGAATGCGCCGACAAGACCTGGACAAACCTCATCCCATAAACTCAGGCACCCCTGCTAAGTCGCCAAATATAGAAAACCACTTGGGATGACCTATGGCTAAGGTGTCGGTTATCCAATTAATTGTTCCCTGGACAACAGTACCGATACCCGCCTCCCAAATAAGAAAATTAGACACAGATGGCATATTGGTTTAGGGTACCATAAATTCAGCATTAGATCCAAAAGAAAGAAAAAACACAATAAGAACCAGATCCTCAACAAATAATACACTGAATATCCCAATAAAACACACCTCACATGGGCAAAGACTCTTCATTACAATGCAATAAAACTATATAAGTACGTGCCCAGAACTCTAAAAGAACTACTAACTATAAATACAATATCTAAAAGTATTTTCAAAATACCTATCACAGCCTGGATTAAACCAAACCAAACATAACTCAACACATGAAATAATGTACTTAACATTCCCTTCCATCTCTTTCTACGTAATATAATCAAACTCACTCAACAGTATCTGTTGTAGCATTTACCTTCTTCCACCTGATATATTAAAAATACACTAACCAATACATATCAATACTCATATCACATGTGAGGTGTTTATGAAACATATCATTTTCAGTTCACAGTTCCACCTTCTCAAACCTACCTTAGACTCCGCATTATAAAAAAACACGTTTAAAAACACTGTTATTATACTTACATAAAATATTTTGTAAATTTAATATTTTATTTTTTATTTGAGTTCCGCACAAGAGTCCCAACTGATCCCATCCATCTGGAGCACGTGAAACTATGGCATCTCTAATTAAGGTATGTTCTGAAGCTGAAGTAATGGGCAGGGGAATGGAAGAGGAGGGTGGAGAAGTACCTGGTCACCAAACACGGCTAAGGCCATTTCAAGCAAGGTTTCGATTCTGAATGGTGGTCTTTCACCAGGGCGATACAGAAAGTATCTACCACTCTTGAACGTGACACAAATAAATTAGATGCATTATTTTAAATGAATAACTTGTGAAATAACCCAAATTATTTAAATAAATTTACTTGCGCACGCCAGGATTTGAACCCGTGACCTCCTAATTCGTAGCCGAGGAACGTAACCACTCATTGTAATTATAATATATAGATATAAATAATAAATAAATTGTAACTCACGCATCGCGGGTTCAATCCTCTGCTAGCTCCTCCATCAATGCACAAAAAATATTTGTAGCGTATTTTATAACCATATAAATTAGTGAGGTAGTTCGTTACCTCTAGAAACGCTCATCTACCTCTAAAAATAACAAGTATATCTTGTTTTTAAACCCCTTGTGTTTTACATTGAGGAGTGAAGTTTCACAGTGAACCCACTGTGCATTTCTTTGCTAAGAAGGTAGTTGCTCTTCACGCCCGTAAAGCATGTTATAAAAAACATATAAATGTTTGAGGATGGTCCAACATTTGAATAAAGTCAAGTTTTGTCATGGTCACTTGTCCGAAGTCCGTTGCGGTCTGCTTCCCAAAGGATGCACAGATCGCGAGGAATTAATGTTACTAAAATTAATGTGTAAATTACCCGGCTATATTCCTACCATATATCATTACACCTCGTTGGAAATGAAGAAGGCTTGACCAAGTGAAACGGTTTCCAAATTAACTAAAAGGTAACACAAAACTGCAATTAGTTATAATTCTTATGAATATGTTATTAATTTCATGAAAAGGGAAATCTCAAAGAGGTATTAGCACAAGTTTTCCAACTCTGCCATTTGGGGTTGAGAAGCTGGAGGGATCTGGGAAGGGAAGAAGATGAGAAAGAGAAAGGTTGGGAAATACCTAGTTATTCAGAAGTGGTCACTAAAAAACGGCCAAAACCATTTCAACCAATATTTCGATTCTGAATGATGATCTTTCTCCAGGGTGATACTGAGAGTATCAACCACCATATTGCTTGTTCAAGAATGCATCGAAGCCCTATGGAGTGAAGCGTCTTCTTCTACATCGTCTCCCACCATTCTTCTCTAGAATGTGAGTTGTTGACCCAGTATTTGGTCTCCTCATAATGTGAGCAAGGTTTGCAATTTTTCTTTGAATTATCAAAATGACGGTCTCCGTGGTTGAGTGGTTACGATCCTTTGGCAACGAATCCAAAAGTCGCGGGTTCAAATCCCGTCATGCACAAGTAAATTTTATTTAATTAAATTGTGTTATTTCAATGTTTATTCATTACAAATAATATGTAGTATATTTGCTGCACGTTCCAGAGTGGTAAATACTGTCAGTATAACTCTGTCACCATCCAAAATCGAAACATTAATTGAAATAGCTTTAGCCGTGTCTCAATAGCAAGGGACTTCTGCACCTCCTTTTCCCCACCTGTATACAAGTTGTATACAGGTGTATGTTTTATACTTGTATACAAGTTGTATACTGCCCTGAAGAAGCTACGGTAGTAGGGAAACCCGGTCGGCAAAAGTATAAATAAAAGTGATGTAAACAAAGCTATTGTTTTATTTTTTAAATTACGATATCACATCACCAAGTTACCGCTTCATATGAAAATATATATAGAAAAAAAATTTATTCATTTATTAATGTAGTACAGTTTTGTAGCAGTTCAAATGATTACAGTATATTACATAAATTTAAGCAGGATTAGTGAAATTTTAAGATACATCTTCCCCATTCCGAATTCCTATGTGCATATTACCAACTTTCCTTGAAAACTTGAAGTTTCTATGTACTTAAAGATATATAATTATATGTAATTCCCTCCATAGAAAAAAAATGCAAAGGATGCTACCAAAAACATAAATAACACGCGGGGTTCTGTTATTTGACATGTTGTAGTTTTGAAAAAATCACGGTGTTTCATTAAATGCTACTTAAGTCACCAGTCGAAGATTTTCGCTCTATTCTAAAAAAAAATTAAGTGATCACTCACGCCATAAGCATTTTTTATAGTAGCGCGCTCCCTCTCTTCCGTATTAACATATCTCTTTTTCAAAGAATGTTCAGAAGGTATTGCTGTTTTTTAAGACTGGTCGGTGGTTGAGTTTACACATGCGTCGGGTTCCTACAAAGGCGTCGTGGATTCAATTCCTCTGCTGGCTAATTCCTCTATCATTACACAAGCAACATCTTCCACCTATAATGATGGTAGCAAAATATTTTCAAATATTGTCCGGTTATTCGTAATCTGGGAATATTTGTCTTTCTTTATATTTTAATTACTTGTTGTACTACTTATCAAATAAAATACGAACGTATTTTTCTGAAAGACTCGGTTCTCACATCAATATTGTTCAAACGTTTGTTAATATACGAGTATACTATTCAATAGTTGGTATCACATTAGAGACTCACAATTTTACTTGACAACAAAAACCCATAACTTTTGGACGGATTTACTTTAATGCTGTGAATATTTAATCATAACGTCGTATTTAAATAGGCTTTTTGCATCTTATAATAATCAGACAATAAAAATAAACTTAGCTACAATGGACTACAGTTTTCTATTTTGACAATTAATGGTTAAATTAGTCGTAAAATTTAATCACCTGTGAAATTACAGTCTGAATCTTTTGTAGGCAAGGAAGACCCACTTAAAATCATAAACGTATTCAGATATGATATATCGCTGTAATATTTTCAAAACTGACGAAATAAACGTATAATTATACTCGGAAAATCTGAATCAACACTTTTTTTGGCCCTTCACAAAATTTCATAGTCGGCTAGATAATAATTCTTAATTATTAAGATTTAAAATACAATTTAACTTAAACAGTTTTTGAACACAGTTTTTAAATAACCTTTTTTGTTTTAAAAAATAATTGCAATATGCACGTTACGAAGATAAATAATAAAACGCACATTAATAATTTGTCACCTACCTCAAAACAGGTTTCACCTAGTGAGGTAGGTAATGTAAACCATACAATAATATAATTATGTAACATATACTGTACTTATATTTAAACATGCCGTATTGTATGAAACTGTATAACGTTATTTCAATAAACGTCGATTTATCGACACTAAAACATTAAAAATAACGAAGTTTTTAATTTGAATACCTCTAGAACATGTTAACTGCCCGGAGCCAGTAGGACTATCACATTCATCCCCAAGTTGGGTAGGTTGTGAGCCTTTAGGTAGAGGAGAGGGAACGAAATACAAAATATGTTGATTAGGAAGTATTCACCAAACACGGTATTTCAAGCAGAGGCGTCATTTATAGGGCTAGCAGATTCTTTAATAGTGACCAACTGCTAACCTTATACAAATCTCAAGTACGTTTAACAGTTGAATTTGGAAGCCACCTCTGACCAGGAGTTCCCAAATACTTGATAAACCTGATTGAAAATCCCTTTTTAAAAGAGCAGTTGCCAACTCTAATGCACAGACACAATGTAGGTATGCTGAGTCTGTTCTACAAATATGTCAATGAGGCCTGCTCGAAGGAGTTAGTAGCGTCAATCCCCTTCACGCCTGTGCACGTGCGTGAAACTCAACGGACGCGAGCTGAACAGGTTTTATGTAAGTCGACTCGTATGTAGAACGAGCCTACAGCATATGTCTTTCCACCTACATTTAATCCGTGCCTCTTCAAGGTTCTTATCAACAAGTCCTTTCTTACAGCCCCCTATAATTGCGATATAATTTCCCTGGTACGTACAGATAGGGGTACTCTTATGAGGAGTCACATAAAAAATATAATAATATAATTGCAATCTTTCTATTTTGTCTTTTAGCGGGGAAATACTGAAAGTATCTACCAATAAACTTTAGAAAAATTGTGAAGCCAAGATGAAGCCTCGAAAAACAGAAACCTGATCGGCATTTATAAAACTTACATATAAATTCCAGTTTTAAAACAAAGTCATCGTTTAAGCAAATCATTTCAAAGAGCGCACATTTGAATGTTGTATTTGTGGAAACCGATAGTGGCTCAAATTGATACGAAGTAGTTTGGAAGTCAAGTTAAGTTCAAATAGTTTAATAATGAAAATAAGATTGTCAAATATTTTGGTATATTTTTCCCTGCCATACTGGGGATGCCCATATGCCGTACAAATGCAACTATGGACTTTCAAAAAAACTGAAACTGATATAAAAATTGTTAAAAAAGATTGGATATAAATTCGCTCACACTGAACACAGAGAAAACTAAATATATCGCATCAAGCATAAATATTAAAGGTCTACCACATGACGATTTCTCTATTAGAATACACACATTTATGAATCCCAATTAATGTTGTCAGCGCCCGTTCATTGAGCGCTCTAATCAAATGAGGTACCTCGACCTCATCATTAATCTATTATACCTCAAATGGAATCTTCATTGCTCATAAAATAAGAAAAACCATGCACTTTTTCAGAACCACGAATTTTTTTGTTCGAATCAATCTATTATTGAGTGTGATATCATAGCATTGGGAGGTAGTACTTCATCTGCACTAGACTCTATCATAAAATCACAAAAAAACGTTTATAAAATAATCCTTCTAATTACAAGCTCTAACTCAATCTTTAATATAATGAGTGTATTTGACGTTCGGCAGATATACGGTAGAACAATCCTCACTCATCTTCATACAAACAAACATAAATACTACAACAAAAGACTAAACACACGCATTACTGGAAATACTAATATTTACTCCAAATTCCTTCTGATCATACTACTTTTGGTCCTATGCGACAATAATTTTCAACATTCTTCCAGATATAATCAAAAAATCGAAATCACAAAAAAATTTCAAATACTTTGAAAAAAAATGGATTAAAAGTAATGATAGGCCACTCACCCAAATTCGAAGTTATTGATTTAACCATTTACTGAACGTATTATATTCATAGATATTATAAAATAAAATACAAAATTACTCCATGACTAGCCTAGTGAGACACGTCGGTTATGTGAAACCTCAACTTATTACTGTATATTATTTTCTATTTTAATTTTTATGCATCTAATTTACATACATGTGTTTTAATTATATTTGGAAACTTAATTAAAACAGAGATATAGATTATTATTGTCATTGTGTTCGGTGTTTTTTAGTGTGAGATGTCAAACCGGAGGTGAACTAAGCCATAATGTAAATTCGAATCTTCCATCACCAAGTTTCCCTGTATTTTAGGCCGAGTCGTGGGAAAGATCCAAAGAAACAGAGTAATTAATTACTATGTGATTATTCGAGTTGGCTAATTAAATCTTCATTAATTTTAATAACGACATTAACTGACGATTAATCACGATCGATTAAGGAGACGATTGAAGGCTTAAAAATAGACAGACTTTTTTGGCAGCATAATTAATTGAATTTAATGTGTGACTAATCTAGGCATGAACTTAGAAACCAATGTAATATTTCTAGACCAGAAAATAAACACCATCTATTTATTTATGGGAAATTACTTACCATCTCCATTCAAGGTTATATTTTTTACGTTTTTTATCATCTTCTTCCATATGCTTTTCTACTTAAGCGAGCTTTTATATTAATTATATTCATAGAATAATATAAACTAACAGAAAAAACAAAGTACTCTTAATGACATTCGATCTTAATACAGAAGAAAAGCAATAAGTTTTTAAATGATTAAGAGTTATTTTGTATAAACCACTCCTTAATAAATAAATATAAACATGTTTCGAAACCAATGGTTCCTTCATCAGGATACAAAGTATACAATTATTACTTTTAGTATTAATGACATAAGCATAGACAAATTATAAATATAGACAATTTATAAACATAGACAAAAATTAACAATTATTGATGAGATAAGGTAAGTATTTGAGTATTTAAAAATCTATTATATAAAGAAGGGTGTCCTAGGCGGGCGGTGTGTGTTTGTTTTGTATGCAAATCGACTGGTTTATTCCGAGATTGATGAAATTTTGCACATTTGAACTTCCACACAAGAGAAAGGTTACTGTCTAAGTGAGATTTCGAAAAACCACCCCTCATATCCTTTCCCACCCCTTAATGCAGAATTTTGGTCTTTTTTGATGAAACTTCGCACACTTATAATAATAATAAATGGATTATTTTTATAGCGCCGTTTTCGTGAGAAAATCACCTCAAAGACGTTCTTAATAAGAAGAAAACTAATGGAAACTGATTTACTTATACTTTTCCCAAATTATTATTAACTCCGGGCAACGCCGAGTATTTATTATTAATTATTTTAATATACTATTTTTATAATTTTCATTAGATATTAGAAATTTTTAAAAAATCAGGGAACAACCAAGGTATTAAAATAAGGTAATGAAAATAATTTTTCAGTATAATTTTTAACCTGATCTGGGAAGCATTGGTTTATAAATATGTGGTTATTTAATTATTAAGTAGTGGTTTATACAAAATATCCCTTAATCGTTTAATTTAAGTGACTTTACCTTAATTGAAGAATTTAATTAATTACTGGTCTGGTGAAAGTGGTTCAAAATTACAAATTTCTGAAAATAGTTGAAAATATAAATAATGATACGAACATAATTGGTAGAAATTTTAAAATCCGGACATCGGGGAATACAATAATTAAAAAAAATTTTGTCGTTGACCTAGTGAAACGATTTGGTACGTGTTCCGTGTACAGTAACGTTAAAAAATCAAGACAATAGATTTAGCTATTTTTTTAAAGATTCCATTCCAACGCCATAAAAAACATGCATTCTTATTTACTACCAGCTGATGTGTTCCCGGCCTTGTTCGGTTTAAATTGCTTTTTTTAATATAAACTTTTGAATTCTTGCTTGTCGTTTGGGTGCCATAATTGATTTGACAGCGAAAGTAATGCCTTTTGATGACAATTACTTTCGGTAAATAAAGAAACATTCATTTTTAAATTTTATTTCATACGATACATTTATTTTTTTCACAATATATCTAAATAATAAAATTCTTAAGGAGGTACCTACTTGTGTTTTCCATTTTTTTTAATATTCTACCCAAACAAACCTTCTTCTTTTGAATATGTAATCTTTATCTAATCAGCGTGGTATATCTATGGGCTAACCTTAATACAGCATGGCAGGTTCAATGTTTTTTATACTATTTTTCAAACGTTATAGCGATAGGTTTGTATATTAGATTTCATTCACTAACTTCTTCATTTATTACTCTCTAAACCTTTTCGGCACTAATAATAACAAACTGTGCTATTTTCAGGGAAACCGGTCTAGTAATTTTTGAGAATATCGAGGACAGACAGACACTCAATTTTATATATAGTAATTTTTTTTTTTAAATTTTCTATCAATCCCAATTCTCACAATTACCATCAATGTATGAAGAGGTGTGATACATTTTCGATTCTAAGTACTTGACCAATGAACGCGACATTCCATTTCTTTCTTGTGACAAAAAATTCCTTGCGTATTCCCCATATTTCATAATTAATAAGCACAAACTTCCTAAACAGTCATTTTTTACCTCCAGGATACATTTGACATTCTCCCAGGTAAACTTAAGTGACTTAATATTATGCCTAAAGCATCGATTCTTTCATCAATAATTGACTTGTTTTGATTGTATCGCTTCTATTTGCCCATTTGCATAGAAAATCAAAAGTGACGTATCAATAAGGGAGCGCCTTGGGGCATTTCGTTCGACCCCCGCTTAGTCATTGTCTCCTGGTAATGTCAATATAAAAATATCACTTCCGTTTCCGTCCGGAAAGATTTCCACACCTTTCTTTCCGATACAAAAATATAGGGGAGGCCTCTGATTTTATTTGTTCCAAATGTTGGATAACCTACACCCTGTGGAAAGGAAAGATTTTGAAAAAAAAATTATTAATTTTAATAACTTATTAAAGCTTACAAACCTCATTGTAATATTAAATCATGGAAAAAGATAATATTGACAAATCCTATATGGAACACGAATTCGGAAAAAAAAAACAGAAAATAAAAAGGTATCAATAGAGTGTGAATGAACATCATAATTCGAAGACCAAACTGTGGAATTGTAATCGATATGACTAGTACAATTCATCTCAATATAGAATATTACTTAGTCAATTCAAGAAAGAATGTTATGGAATTTATTTAATATTAATTCATTTTCCAGATATTCCCTTCCATTGAGCCGCCTGTGCCCTGTTACTTGATATATTTTCGGTGGCGCAGTTTGAAAGGTGTCAAAATCACGTGCTTTCAAGTAGATTAAAAGACATCCTCCCAATAACTCGGCTTCGTTGCGCTATTTCCTATAACGACCAGAGCTTCGTTCTATCATCCGATCATGCCACGGTTATTAGTGATTAGCCTTAGGACAAGGAACCAATATTATGTCTTCTTACCACGCAATGACGCCACACCCGATAATCACCTTCTTATCGTGCTTTACCCCTGGTAATTCAAAGTAAATTATACTGATATTCGTTGAGTTGTTTCATTACATAAAAAGTCCCAACAGCATTTTCAACGACTTGGAGATACGATATAATATATTTTTTTTAATAACTAACATTCTCGGGTTACGCATAATCTAACAATATTTGATAATCTCCTAGTACCATCTCAGTAAGCGAAAATTTTTGTTTGTATCGTGATAGGGGACTTAGGGCCAGTTTTAAAAATAAACTATTAAATTTATGATATGTAACGAACCGTTTCGTTAACGGACCGTTATCCATCCGTTATTTATCTTGGATAATTGACATTCCCTTGTCATTACTCTCACTGATCGATTAGCAATCTATTTCACAAATACAAATTACAAATTGTCTTTTAAATTAAAGTGGTGCACGGTTTCAAATAAGCGATCGCCGGGGAACAACTGACAGCTTTCAAACGACCAGTAATCTGACCAACGTTTATAAAACGGCAAAATCGGTCGGTATACCAAATATTAGTTAAAAGTGGTATCAAGCGTTACCAACGGGTGGTTACAAAACCGGCCCTTAGCAAGGCGAGGAAATGAACTCACAATGTCTGGGTGGGTCCCAGACGTGATGCCAGCACAACCACTGACCGGTTATTTATTATCAATCGTCGTCAAATACAATATTTTCAAAAATTAAAAAAAAAAAAATCCCACCTTTAACATTAGCATGGAAGCATAAGAAATTAGTGGCCATCTATAAAAATAAATATCTGGAAAATTATTTTATGTTATTAACGAAGAAGAAATGTTCATTAACAAATTATGAAATTAAGAAAAATAACAATTTTTTAAATGTTTGTCTGTCTGTCCTCGATTTTCTCGAAAATTACTTGACCGGATTCACTGAAAATAGCACAGTTTGTTCTTATTAGTGCTTGAAAAGTTTAGAGAGTAGTTTGAATGAATTCCAATCTGTAAAACTGTTGCGATAACGTTTTAAAATTAATATGAAAAATATTGAACCCGCCATGTTGTATTGAGGTTAGCCCATAGATAAACCACTCTGGTTAGTCGCATAAGACATATTAAAAAAGATGGTTTTTTTGGGTATATCCTTTATCAGATTAATAACATTGTTTCAATAGAAAAATAAACGTTATTAAATTTAACTCTCGGGTCTGATTTTGATTCCTAAGTTTGACAATGCTTTCATGATGAAATAACTGTCACTTGAAAACGTTTACATAAGCTTTCCACTTACTTATATTACTCAAAAGACGTAAAGACCAGTTTATTCAAAGAAACCTACAATACGAAGAATCACACGCTTATACAAAGTTTATTTCGATCAACCATTTATCTCAAGCATCCAATATCGCCACAAGCCACGGGATCATCATTCCATCCCGGCCGATCCATAAATCATATTGAGTACCCGAAAACGAGTTATTTTCATTAAAAAGCACTAATCTCTAGGACCGAACCAATTCCCCGGTAATGGCCACAATCGTCCGACAAATTAAAGTTTAATTCCCAACACAGGCCGCTTCGGACAATACCCCTTATTAGCTCCGTCTCCAAGCGGTTGATTGATGGCCTTTTCTGCGGACAAAAACCATAAAGAAGTTTTGCTCAAAAAAATTGATTGTTCTATACCTACATACAATGTTGTAAGTACCAGCACAGAATCTACGTTTTGTCTGGTTTCGCTCTAAGATATCTGGGAGAGGAGACAGAGAGACATATTAAAGCAATAATTGTGTATTTAAAATGTAATATGTGGAAAGGAGACGGGTGACAGGAATGCGTTTGCGCAGACCGCAGGTCGAAGGTGGCGGTTTGCCGTTTTTTTTTTTTTTTTTTTTAATTATTTATTAAGGTAAAATAAATACGTAATTATTTCACTTTATTAACTTAACTACACACATATTATATTAATTAAATACATACGTACATATTATTCTTAACCTATTTTAATAATTATATTATATATCATATTACTTAATATTACATTATATTATTTAAATACCTTACATATTATTCCTATATTACACATTATTTCTAGTATATATTGTTATTTTGCTCACTTATTTTGAGATTGAGTAGTTTTTTTTTAAATGTTCTCACTCGATCCTCCATTTTCAGTCTATCGGGAAAGAGATTGTATATATACTCGTAAGTTATAAGTTGACAAAAGCGGTTGTCCCCGAAAGACAGAGATCTTAGGTTCGAGTCCCAGATGCGACTGATATATTTTTATTTTCTCTTGTTTTTTTCGGTTTCATATTTCATTTGGGTTATATTAATATTATCTTCTTCAATGATTAAGATATTGCAATGAGGTTTTTAAACTTCGATAAATAATTTAAAATTAACAATTGAATATCGTATATTAAATACCCTTTTGTATATTTCTGATAAAATGGGTAGGACATAGATGGGTCTGTAGTTGGAAGTTTTTGAAGCACCTTTATATATTGAAATAACCTTTGCGATTTTGAAACTATCTGGAAATTGACCTTCTTTCCAGCTCAGGTTGATCAGTTTAGTTAGTATATGTGTTATAAGCGGGCAAGTTATTGTACTATTGTGCATTTTAGTTTGTCATGTCCAGAACTCGCGTTTGATTTTACTGATTTTATTATAGCTAATATTTTTAGCTCAGTTGTGGGTTGCATATATATTGATTCTTCACTTTCATGTTTTAATGTAATATTGTCATCCAGTTTCTGGGTATATTGGTTGAATGCACTACCAGCCAAAGAAGTGCCAATATTACAAAAGTAGTTGTTCAAGTTTTCACATATTCTTCCGTGTCTTTATATGTCTTCCGTGATTATTTCTTCAACAATCTTTATTTTTTTCAAGGTTTGTTTAAAGTGTTTTTTTTAATGATACTATTTTTTACGTTCCAAGTTTTCTTGGTATTATTTTCACACTTTTCAAATAAGCCACCATAGTGTTTTTTTTTAGTTTTGGTTTTTTTGCAGTTATATGGTTTCGAATCTTAGTATAATCTGTTTTCAGTAATAGGTTACAAGGATGTTTTTTTTTACATTTTTAAATGCAGTAAATTAATGTTTTAATAATTTTTAATAAATATTTTGCTATCTATTCTGGAAGAAAATATTTCTTTGTTTTGACTATTGTGGAACTGTATTAATTGATTTTGTTTATTAGGTAGTTTACAAAGTGGTTGTAATTCGATGATGAGTCTTCATTACTTTTTATAGAAAAAGTATTCTGATGGATATCATCCTCTAGTCTATCATAATCAGTTTTTCTGTATTTATAGGTAGATTTTGGTGGTTAAGTTTTTTTAGCATAGGTGTGAACTATGTCAAGAATCAGTAAGTTGTGAACAGATATTAAAGTGTTACAGTTTGTTACGGTGTGTGATAGGTTTATGTATGGAATAGAATATCTATGGACTTTAAAAACGTATCCATTTACAAACAAGGTCTCCAGTTTCTATTGTGATTATTTAAGTGAAATACTGAGTGAATTGTGTTGAGAAGTGTTTTAAACTTTGAATATCCGGAACCACGGAAATTTGATAATATTCCTTGAAAAACTGAAGATAAACTCTGACACCAAAGTTACCCATAGACAAAAATCAAATATTAAGTTGTCATTCTCGCTACTAACTACTAGCCACTCGACTGTAAGTTCTGCGAAACTAATAAAAGGGACAGGTTGTTATTTATTAGTTTATAAAAAATAAAATAATAAATAATATGGCGAATAGAAGAGGAAGCGGAGCTATCATTGATAATGAAGAAAAATTTAATGTAGGTAAAATTATACAGATAATCAACAAAAAATTGATTCCATTAAAAAAGACATTATTTCAAAAATTGAAAAGCAAACTCAGGAAACCCAAAAAAGCATTGATTTTATGAGTAGCCTTTATATAGTGTTTTATAAGTAATTACACAAAACTGAAAAATTTACAAAACACGGTCACATTTTCTAGAACTAGCAGGGATTTTCTAGAAATAGAAGGTACCAATGCGGAACGGTGAAAAAATAAAACAAAAAATAAATTCGTGAAAAATGTTTTACTTTATGGATTTTCAAAGTTGGGGTCGAAATTGGATTGCTAATATCTCCGGCCCTATGGCACCGATGTGAAAACGGTTTTCGTTTTCTATATAAAAAATAGTGTACCAATGCGGAACGGTGAAAAAAAATCGTGAAAAATGTTTTACCTTATGGATTTTCACAGTTGGGGTCGAAATTGGATTGCTAATATCTCCGGCCCTATGGCACCGATTTGAAAACGGTTTTCGTTTTCTATATACAAAAGATTGTACCAAGGGGGAAGGTGAAAAAATAAAACAATAAAGAAATTCGTGAAAATGTTTTACTTTATGGATTTTCAATGTTGGGGTCGAAATTGGATTGCTAATATCTCCGGCCCTATGGCACCGATTTGAAAACGGTTTTCGTTTTCTATATACAAAAAATTGTACCAATGCGGAAAGGTGAAAAAATAAAACAAAAAATAAATTGGTGAAAAATGTTTTACTTTATGGATTTTCAATGTTGGGGTCGAAATTGGATTGCTAATATCTCCGGCCCTATGGCACCGATTTGAAAACGGTTTTCGTTTTCTATATACAAAAGATTGTACCAATGCGGAAAGGTGAAAAAATAAAACAAAAAATAAATTGGTGAAAAGTGTTTTACTTTATGGATTTTCAATGTTGGTGTCGAAATTGGATTGCTAATATCTCCGGCCCGATGGCACCGATTGAAAAAGCTTTTCGGTTTCAATATACAATAGACGGTACCAATGCAGTACGGTGGAAAAATAAAACGAAAAAGAAATTCGTAAAAAAAAAGTTTGATTTTATGGAGTATATTCAAGGTAGGGGTCGAGATTGGTCTGTCCCTATTTCACCTATTTGAAAACGGTATTCGGTTTCAATGTACAAAAGAAACACCAATGCGTTAAAGTTTGATTTTTTCGAATATATTCAGAGTTGGGGGAGATTGGATTGCTAATATCTCCGGTCCTATGGCACCGATTTTAAAACGGTTTTCGGTTTTAATATACAAAAGACGGTATAAATGCTAAACGGTGAAAAAATAAAAAGAAAAAGAATTTTGTAAAAAAGTTTGATTTTATGGAGTATATTCAAGGTTGGGGTCGAGATTAGATTGATAATATCTCCGGCCCTATGGCACCGATTTAATAACGGTTTTTGGTTTTCTTTCAACGTATGAAAACGTACATTTTTACAACTCATTTTTATACTCAACAGCAATGACCTGCTAGTTTTGTTTTTCTCTTTTCTTAACACAATGATGGTCTATTTTTGGTCTCTTCAAAATCCCATGTTCTCTTCCTATGCTTAAAATGATCGTCCGCACAGTGTAGGCAGTACGTTGACAGTTTTTTAAACCTTACTTTATGATGCTGACCACAAACTGTTATCATATAAAATTAATGGACATTTCATAGTAGGGGAAAATTCTAAGAAAATATGATTTTTTTTATATGAATATCGCACAAGAGTCCCAACTGCTCCCAACCATCTGGAGCCAGTGAGACTATGGCATCCCCTATTGGGGAATGTTGTGAGGCTGAAGTTATTGGTGATGGGAAGGAGAAGGGAAGAGGAAGGTGGGGAATACCTGGCTATTCAGATCTGGTCACCAAACACGGCTAAAAGCCATTTTAAGCAACGTTTCAATTCTGAATGGTGGTCTTTCACCAGGGCGATACTGAGAGGGCGATACTCTGGAACATGCGCAAATATACTATATATTGTATTGTTTCCAATAGTATTATTTATCGAATAGGCAGTAAGAACATTATCAGCCTACCTGGACAATCTTCTTTGCAGTGGGATACCCATTGACTCACCTCCTCCACAATTTATTACGTAATAATTATAGTAAGTATTATTATTTCTTGGTAGGTCCTTTAATTAAATCTCTACTAACAAATTCGCCCAACAAACTTACAACCCAAAAGCTTACGCCATCAACTGGGGGAGAAAAGGGAGCGAAAGATTTCTGCCTCGATAACACTAACCAAAGTGAATTAAGAGTAATTATTATCCCTTTGTAAATTCCTAGTTCGGAGGACAATTAACCTCTGACAGTCGTGATGGATGTCTTTCGGTGTAAAGTATAGATGGCGTGTATTTTCCTAACGTGTCATTACACGTTTTACTTAATTATTGTCGAAACGCCACAAACACAAACAAGATTTGAGCAATTTAATATAATAAATCACCGACATCCTTCATCCTTTTATCCTTCTAGACCGCAGGACTATTTCTGTTTTTTTCTTCTTTTCCAACAACCCTTGGATTTTGTTGTCCTGTCCCGTTGTAATTTGGAACAATGTTGTTGTGTCGTGGTGTTATTTTTTTTAAGTACGAGTATATCTAAGTTATTTCATCTGCGTTTAAAAGAGGATCGTGGAAAATGATGAGTATTTTACAAACGGTAGGAGGAGCTTCTGAATCGTTATTCATTCCTTTAAAATGTCGTTAACTCAACCAAAGTAAGAAGTTTAATATATCTATAACACCCGTTCCTGGTCATCTATGTTCTATGGTCCTGGGGCTAGTAATAATCGTTATATCAAATTAATCTGCCTTTATAGCATAGTAATTTGGAAAGTTACCTACGCATTAGTTTTTTTTAAACACATAACAAATTGCAAACAAAATTCTTGCTTGAATAGAATACATTATAATTACGATAATACGATATCAAAAGTGCTGAATAAATACAATAACTCCATAAAAAAATGTTTCTCTGACTTTTTATGAGTGATTTTTTGTTGTCGTTTTAATTTTAATTTGTTTTGTTAATTCTCGTTTTTTTATTGAATTTGATAGTTAATTAATATTTTTTTAATTTTTACAATAATTTTTTTTTTTAATTATTTCCCTCCTATCTTGAATTTTATTTATTTTGGACATCTTTATTTATCACCCAAATACGAACCTCCGTAAAATAACCTTATTCTGATTAGTCATGAATAATATTTTTGCTGTTGTAATTTTTTTTTTGAACTTTTTTTATAATTTTTTTATGAATTTAATAATTTAACTACTTAACGTATTAATATTTTTACAATTCAATAATTTTACAATAAAATATTTTTAATTAAAAAAAAAAAAAAAAAAAAACACCTTTTAATATGTGATTAAATAATGTAAAATTTTATGAACATAATAACACGTCTGTTATTACGTTCACAAAATAGATTATTTTATTTGAATTTACCACGAAACGAAATGGACTACTTGATACCACACGGCCCAAGCTAGCGTAGTAAGTAGGCAACAATAAAAATGTGAAATAGGTAAATAAGAATGTTAAAAATAAAATAAAAATAAATCCATGGCATCCCTCTTTGGGGTATGTTATGAGGCTGACAGATATGGGGAGGGGAAGAAGATGAAAGAGAGGAACGAGATGAATTATCTGGCTATTCAGATCTGATCACCAAAACTCGACTAAAGCCATTTCAATCGACCTAGTAACAATTAGCTTTTTAATTAACGGATCCGAATAAATTATTTTTTAAATATTTATGCTCTTAGGTACTAAAAATATATATTAAAAATAATTCTACATAATATTTAGAAGAATGCTTCTATTTAGATCATTTCAGAATTAATTGCACGGCCGGTTAGAAGTTAAAATAAATGCTTTCTGATCACTTTATACAATTAAATCGTGGAATAACATGTTGAGGTATAATCAGCCTAATAACAACTGACCCCAGGGCCTATAGTTCCATTATCCAGGAATTTAACTGGGAGTTACTTGGAGCATCCATTTTACAAATGGTTATCACACTGGATGCTTTCCGCTGTTATTATTTTGGGGTAGATTTTTTTTACCCCATACAAAACGTTTGAGAATAGCGCAAGATGTGGATACACATTTTTTTTCTGTAATTAAAGTTGTTTCGTCTTTTGAAACAATTATTCTTGCTTAAGTCCAACAAATCGAATGCGATTTAAAGATCACTATCGATTTCCTAATTTTCTTAATAATCGATATTCGTAATGTGGATTCATTGATCGACTTTTGATTAAAGTAATCCGAAAATAATACGATGAAAGTAATGAACAAAACACAAAACGCTCTTAGATGGGGGTATCTGGAACGTATAAAGTATTTTAGGAGCAAAGGATGAAAAAGGGAGTTACGGACATCCCTGGAAGACATGGCATAACTATATCAAATACTTGTCAAGAGTTAGAATCATAAAACAAAACTTTATAAACATTCACATTCCGTCAAGACCAATCCGACAAACCGATTTTTTTTATTTGTCCGCATGCAAGGATAAATTTAATCTTAGGATAAATTCTCCGATTCCCCGTATTTGTGTGCAATATAACGCAAAATTTCACAATATTGACATTCTTCACAATACTCTTTCAAAATATCGAACCGAAGTAATACGTACGACCACAAATTTATGCATAAGAATAAAATGTTTCGAGATCATCTCCTGTCCGGATCCTCTCTTCCTCTTCCTCTCCCCCCTTCCTTCAATATGACGTCAACAACGCCATATTCACGAACAAAGCATGTCAAAAATGACAAAATTT
This sequence comes from Halesus radiatus, assembly GCA_022606495.2. NCBI lineage: Eukaryota > Metazoa > Arthropoda > Insecta > Trichoptera > Limnephilidae > Halesus > Halesus radiatus. Next base: position 3,852 of record JAHDVE020008563.1, on the reverse strand, counting down.
CAAATCCTTGTAGAATTTTTTTTTGTAAACATAAAATATTATAAAAATTCCACTGTTATCGAAATTTTTTCCACAATAATAAAAACTAGTGAAAATAACTTTCCTGCCTCTTTATTTTTATCGTTAAAAGATTATTGATAATTAGTTGGTTAGTAAAAATTAAAAATATATTTATATGTAGATAGTGTAATTCGGTAGGTACCTTACATTTATTTATAGAAATCGAATTTACTATGATGCATGTAATTAGTGAGATGACGTCACTGATCCCTATTGTCAAAATAACACCCTTTCATGAAGAGTATTGGTAGGTAGGTTCATTTGTAAGCGGGAAATTTAAAAAATATATTTTTAATTTTGATTTTTAAAACATTGAAGATAGTATGAACAAATCTCAAATGAAAATATTTAGCAGAAAAGAAACACAAAATAAAATAGTGACGGTTGCATTTGGGACACGAACCCAGAACCTGTCGGATTATCCAGGACCATCGCTCTTATCCACTGCGCTAATACCACCAGATTGTTCTCCGATATTATAATCGATATCATACTTTAATTTAAGAAACATTAATATTATCTTCAATTAATTTTCATATATTTTTAGCTGTTATCTTTCTATATTGACAACAAGATTCTACCAGAATTTATTTGAAATCTAGATAGAGTCTCGGATATACGAATCAGATTTTATTTATAGGGGATACCTATTGACTTTTCTACCAGAATTTATTTTAAATCTAGATAGTGTCTCGGATATACGCATCAGATTTTATTTATAGGGGATACCTATTGACTTTTCTGCAAGTCTAGGATTAATACAAATTTTGTTATCGGGATAACTTATCAAAGCTTACCAAGTTTCGCATAAAAATATGAAACAGAGAAGACACAACATAAAAAGATTCCGATCACATCGGTCCCAGATGCCTAAAAACTAACCGACTTTTTATTTATTTATTTATTTTTGTGCCGTTTCAGGATAATAATCGATATAAAATAAATATTATTTATTAAATAGCTTTTAATTAATTAATAGCTATTAATTAAAAAATTATAGGTATATCTTGAATTCATTTTCATATTAATATTAAATAAAAAATATATATATTTTTTTATATAAATTTATTATTCACTGTTTTATAATATTTTTTTAAAATTTTTGATTTGAGACAAAACCAATCTTTTGAACAAATTATCGAAATAAAAGTTTAACATTACTGCACATTCATACATTTTTTGCAAATTTTATCCATAATTCAACCATCCCGGTACAGTTATGACAGTGCTCCGATTGATTGGTCAATGACGTAGAACAATAATTAAAGCTTACAAATAATAATTAGCTGCCCGGCGCGTGATTTCCACACTCCGGTACAGTTGGCACTGTTACAGACATGTTACAGTTGTACGGCCGATACATAGGTGGTATTGTTGCCACAGCGGTTGGTTGACCGAAGAGGTGTCGGCACTGAAGAGATTAACCGATAGAAGTGTTTTGTGGGAATTTCCGTTTGCCTGAAGTAAGCTCAATGTTTCCACACTTATCGTGAAATTGATAATACATTTTTAAAATAATTTTTTAATTTAAAATAATCAATTTCTTTGAGATGTGCGCCCTGCCACTAAGTTCACCACGATTCTAGAAATAGACTAGAGCACACTTGCAATACCCATCTCAATTTTAAAGACAGATTAATGGTTTCTAAGCATAAAAATAAATATATACAAAGAACGTTAGATTACATGATTCCTTAAACTAAAATTAAAAAAATTAAACGTGATGATATTAAAAAATGTATTAAAATAAAACAGTTAATATATTGAAGACTTGGCAAGCTGGAAGACACTGTTTGTATTGGATTATTAGAAAATATTATTGTTGTTATTATTTTTATGTATACGTAAAAGTAAACACATTTTTATAATTTCTTCAAAAGATTAGTTAACTAACTTTAATTAAATTAAAGTTAATTAACTTATCTTTTAGTCCCATTCTGAATATTTTCCCAATAAATCGCTCTGTTCTTCCCGGAAATCCTACAATTACCCCTACCCATTTGCTTACCCCCCACTCCAACACCTAAAATTTATTTGTCTTGTCAATATTTTATATCATAAGTTAGTTTTAATATTCTCCTGATGAAGGAAGGGTGCTTCCGAAACCGGTAGAGTTTTGATAAAATAAAAGTGGTCTACAACAAATTTATGTGTTTTTTATTGTAGATTAGTATTCAATTTATGGCGTCATTATTAATAAATGGATTAAAAATTACGTTGTAATTTTGAATCCATTTATTTATTTATTATTTGTCTATACTTGCAATTATTATTTTTTTAGTATTCTGCATATTCGACACATGTTTATATGTCTATATTAATAAAGTTGTGATTACAAAGTAATTTTAAATTAATTTATTAAACATGTTTTTAATCAGATTACTCTGATATTTTAATGTTTTTATTTAAGTTTGTTACATATGTTTTCATTTTATATATTACTAACTCCTAGTATTCCCAAAGTAAAACAATCAAACAAACAAACTTAAAAAAAAACGGAAACGACAAAACAAAAAAAGTCACTTCACCTTTTTTATTAATATTTTATAGGATTTCTTAATAATGATTTATCTATATTGTTTAATCTTAATTTTATTTTTGGTCCTTTTGTAGTCGTTTTTTTTTCCTTTTTTTAAGCAGAAATACCATTATGGGTATTTTACATCAATGAAACCCATATTGGCATCTATTATATTGTTTACATACAATTTAGACTATCATATAACGGGAAATTGCCCTTGTTGGAGAGTCAAAGCATTCTTACATGTGAACATTTTGTACTAAATAGATAAATAAAGCAGCCTAACTCGAAACTTATTATAAGATTTTTTATTTTAAGATTTATTACAAACACCCGTTTGGACATCTTCGTCTGATTTTTTGTAAAATTTAATTTAATTAAAAAAAATTCCAAAAGGGTCTGTCTTATGTAAATTGACGACATCGATTTTCTTTAAAAGTCGGTATACTTCTTGAGATTGTCTCTTCGGTGGATGTTGGTTACGTAAGCGAGTCCATCCGACCATCACCGTCGGCCGTCACGTGTGTCGTGTCTTGCAAAAGTGAATGAGCCATCATATTTTTGCAATTAAACAAGATTTCTAATAATTCTTGCACACACGTCCGTGTCCCCTATGCAAACAAAACAGAGCAGACTTTGTACAATTCACTTCCGCGCAGTAGCGTAGCAGACTCCTGGGAGGGAAGGCTGGGTGGCTTCCTGGGGTCGCATCCCAAAGAGGAAGCAACAATGATACCTTATATCAGGAAGAAAGGCACTATCTGCATTTTCACAACCACTACATTTTCCTTGCATGCTTCTGCTTCTTAACAATTTTTTAGATTTACTTTTTTGTTGTTGTTTAATTATGACCCGAACCAAACCGGTTTCGCGTTAAGATTTGCTGACCATAATAAGTTACACATGACCCTCTGTTCGGTTACACTTTACACCTTTTTACTTTGAAAATCGAATCGAAAACCATTGTCCGCACACCCTGACATGATAATTAAATCATTTATTTTAATCACCTGTCAAATATTTGTTAAAAACAATTGCTTAAGGTGATACTTAAAATCATCTTGCAAATTCACGATCAAATTATAAAAAATACATCCCATTAATTCATAGAATACCATATCATAATCCGTATATACAACCGCCAACAGACAAATTGTCTCAATGTTTAAAAGCATTACGTGCCAAAAGTGTTTTCTTCTAAAACATTAAGAATTAGCGCCATCTGTTTCACCTTAAGTTGAGTATATAACTACTTGAAGATGGCGGCTGAT
>JAHDVE020008562.1:0-29319 GCA_022606495.2 Halesus radiatus | reverse complement strand
CGGTACCGCGCCATTTCGGTGACCAACATTTTTCGTCCGGCTTGCCGGGCTGGCAACACGGTCTCGCGTCATTTCGGTGACCCAAAAATTTCCACTCGGCTTGCGGGCCTCGCCCGTAAAACTGCCTTTTTTAAGGCAAACAGAGTACAAAATTAATTGATCTCTTTTTCTTACAGACTGGCACCACCCACCATCAACCCCCGATCTAGCCCCCCACTGAAGGCTAGGTACAGGCAGTCGGCTCTGTATCGCCTCCTGCCTAACGCCGACGCCAGACAGTTCCGGAGAAGAACCAAAACCGGACACATTATTGTCACCTTTCCCCTCCCAGAAGCTGCAATGCCGCAGCCCGCATCCGAGCAGGAGCCCACGGCGGGGCCCTCATCTGCCCCCCACCGCCCCCCACCAGGCCCGGCCTCCACCTACAAGCCCCCATCGAGGCCCGCGGTGGCCATGGAAACCTTCCCCCCCCTACCACTAAGCGACGGCTGGCGCCACCCGACCAACCCGATCAAGCGGCCCCATTCACCAACTGCCGAGAACGCGACTGTCCGGTGTGACAACCGGTTCACCGGCCTACCTGAGGTGAGCGAGGGCGGCGGCGCGCCGCGCACAAAACGTGCCAATTTTAATAACACTTCTCCCTCCACAGGTGAACCCGCCAGGAGGAGCCGCGTGCCCCCAGTGGTGATGACCCTGGGCGCCAAGACACACCAGCAAGTCACCGAGACCATTAAGAAACACCTAGGAACCGGAGACTTCAACATCCGGTATAACAGGGGCGGCACGGCAAACATCCTCGTGCGCTCCATGAATGACCACAGAGCCCTCACCAACGGCCTGCGAGAGGGAGCCACGAGCTTCCACACCTGTACGTCGGAAGCCGACAAGACCAAGAAGACGGTCATCAAGGGCCTGCCCGATGTGGAGATCGAACACATCATGGAAGACCTCGAGAGCCAGGGCTTCCCCGCCACCAAGGTCGTCAGGATGACGACAACATCCTCCGAGTACCCGCTCGTCCTGGCCCACTTCAACAAGGAAGTGGATATGGGGAGACTAAGGACCTCCGTCCTATACCTGTGCCACTGCAGGATCAGGCTGCAAAAGTACCGCAGCAAGCACCTGCAGCACGGCACCCAGTGCTACCGATGCCAGGGGTTCGACCACGGGTCGAGCAACTGCTCCCACACGGCACGCTGTGTCAAATGCCTGCTGGAGCACGCTTCATCCGAGTGCCCCAAGAAGACCAGGGACGAGCCCGCCGCGTGCTGCAACTGCGGAGGCCCACACCCGGCCAACTACCGAGAGTGCCCCAAGAGGGTACAGTACGTCGCGGCCCTCCAGCGCAGATCGACGACGCGCCACACCACTCCTCTGACCAGGGCAACAGAGGCACGACCCCCACCACCTACCGTCAGAGCTGATGACCGGCGATCCTGGGCCAACGTCACCAGCGGCTCCACCCCGCCTCCTCCACCGGCCGAACCACGCCACCGACCAGAACCGGAACCGACCACCAACAGCGATGATGACGACATCATGGCTCTGCTGCACGGCCTCATCCGAGTGCGCAGCAGACTGGCTTCCTGCAAATCCAAAGCAGAGAAGCTGATCATCCTCATGGAGCTCCTCAACGACACCATCAATGGATAAGGACGCATCCGTGCTGAAGATACTCATGTGGAACGCACGCAGCATCCAGAACAAAACCGACGAGCTGCTAGACCTGACCAACAGTCTCGAGATCGACATCATTCTTCTCAGCGAAACTCAGCTCTCCGAAAAAACCAGACTCAGAGTGCCAGGCTACGACGTCTACAGAAACGACAGACCACTACCTGAGGACAGAAGGGCACGCGCAGCGGGCGGAACAGCCATCCTCACACGCCAAGGACTCCAGATAACGAGACTACCAACACCTGCTATGGAAAACATGGAAGCTACTGTCATCAGAGTCGAGACAAACCACCTACCGACTACAATCATCTCGGCATACTGCCCGTCGAACTCAGCGAATATCACGAGAGGCGACCTCAACAAATTACTCGCGCTAGGTACAAGAGTACTCGTAGGAGGCGATCTAAACTCCAAACACCGACATTGGAATAACTTCAGATCCAATAAAAACGGAAATATTCTCTTCAAACACCTCGAGAATCACGACTACGTAGTGCTCGCACCGGACAAGCCGACTCTATACAACCCGAGAATTAAATACCCGAGCACTCTCGATATCGCGCTGGTGAAAAACATACCATCCATATCTCCACTGATGACACTAGACAAGCTATCATCCGACCATTTTCCGGTGAGCTTCACAATCGGCGGCAACATCACGAGAAAAACCAGAACTCAACTCGATCTCCGAAAAGCCGATTGGAAAAACTTCAAGGAGGGGATCAACGAGCAAATCTACCTAACATCCGAGACTCTCACTACGCCGGCGCGCATTGACGAAGCGGTCAACTCGCTGACGAAAAACATCCACACAGCCCGCGATAAGTGCATCCCCGTGAAGAAAATCCAACCCTTCACCGTGAAGCTCACACCGTACATCAAACTTCTGATCACCGAAAAAAATAGACTTCGCCGAATCCACCAGAACACCCGAGAAACCTGCTTCAAAGTAGCCGTCAACTCTCTCGGCAGAGAAATCAAGGAAGAGATCGCGAAGTTGAAAAATACTCTGTGGTCAGAAAAAATCACGTCTCTCACTACCCAGGACAACTCACTCTGGAAAATGGCAAAGGCCCTGCGCTATCAAGATAACAGCATCCCGCCCTTCAAACAGATCAACTCCTCGAACCTAGCACTCTCGGACGAAGAAAAATCCAACACCTTGGCCGACGGATTCGAGAAAGCTTACGCTACAACGGACGGCATGAGCGACCCGGCAGTAACCAGCATGGTAGACAGCACACTAGCAGAGCTACATTTGCTTCCCCAAACCGACGTGGACGACATCAGGCTCGCTTCACCGAAAGAAGTGGCCCACATCATCAGGTACCTCAAACCAAACAAGGCACCGGGGGAAGACCAAATCACCAACACGCTCCTCAAACACCTTCCACAGAGAGCTATCATCTACCTGACGAAGATCTTCAACGCCTGCCTACTGCTGGGCCATTTTCCCGCCTCATGGAAAAACGCCTGCGTCCTACCTTTCCACAAAGCGAAAAAAGATCGATCAAATCCGACCTCATACCGCCCCATCAGCTTGCTGCCCACGCTCAGCAAGGTACTCGAGCAAGTCATCCTCAACCGGTATCTCCCCCACCACGTCAACAACAAGACTCTACCTGACGAACAGTTCGGTTTCAGAAAGAAACATTCGACAGTCCACCAGCTCACGCGCGTCACGGAACACATTTCGAGAGCTTTCAACGTGAACCAATACACCACCATGGCTCTACTAGACCTCGAAAAAGCTTTCGACACAGTATGGATGGACGGGCTGATTCACAAATTGTACATCACGAAAACACCTACGTACATCATCCGAATAATTCAAGCCTACCTGAAGAACCGAACCTTCAACGTCAAAGTGAGGGAGACCACATCAACATCACGAGAAGTACCCAAGGGCGTGCCGCAAGGAAGTCTACTCGGGCCCCATCTCTTCAATCTATACACCTACGATGTTCCGCCTCTCAATCGGTGCAAGAAAGCCACGTACGCCGATGACATGGGCCTATACGCGTCATCCGTAGCGCCCAGATTGGCCGTGAAATACCTACAAGAGGGTCTCAACACCATCGGAGACTACTACAAAAAATGGCGCCTCAAACTCAACGAGGCCAAAACCGAAGCCATCACCTTCACACGTAGGCTGAAAAACAAGACACCGAACGAGAAAATCACCATGAGCGGAACTCAACTAGATTGGAAACCCGAAGTGAAATACCTAGGCCTCACCATGGACAGCCGCCTAAACTGGAAAAGCCACATCGAAAACGCCAGAAACAAAGCGCAGCAAGCTATAGGAGCAATCAGCCCCATCTTCAATCGGAGAAGCCCACTAGCTGAGAAGAAGAAACTCTTACTATACCAGAGTCAAATCCGCCCAGTTCTAACTTATTCCATTCCAGTGTGGAGTAATATATCCAAATCTACATACAAGAAAATTCAAACTCTTCAGAACAAATGTATAAAGATTACGTACAACACACCTATGTACGCAAACCTCAAGATCCTACAAGAACAACAGGAAATTCCCACACTCGAAGAATACTCTCACCAACTGACGACGAGATTTTACAACACCCTAAATCCCGAAAATCCACTTGTGAAAGAGCTGGGCGCATACAATTCACCTGACGATCTCCCGTTCCGCTACAAGCACAGGATGCCGAAACACATTATTCTGGAGCTCTACGAGGACTCCGACACCGAAGACGACACGGACTCCGACGCGCCCCCCGATCCCGACGCGCCCCCCGGCCCCGACCCACGCGCGGACACCACCGACATGGGCACCACCGTCACCAATACGGACACCCCCAGCGCGGGTGTCCACCCGGTTACCATCCACACGGACACCCGCGTACGGCCACCACCGGCTTGGGTCCGGCGCACAAATTCCGCACACCCGGACTAGGAAAATAGAAGACGAGGACTCATCAAAAAAGAAGAGGACTAACACCGGAAAAAATGAAATAGTTGAAATACAATGAAATGTAAAGTATTGAAATACCTGAAATGTAAAGTATTGAAATAATGAAATATTTAACTTCAGTAAAATTAAAAGTAAACAACAGTAAATAGTTCAGAACTAAATGTTTGTCTTTCCCAGTTTTTGTTTAGGGTTTTTTATCCAGTTAAGATCTTTTCCCTAAAAAAGTCATGAAATGTAATTAATAAATTCAGTCAATTTAAATAAAACCATCAGATGGTAATAGTAATAAGGCCAAAGTGGCCGGAGTACTAGTTAGCCAGAACACATGAGGGGTATTTGTATAAGCCCCAGCTAGTTAGAGGATTACGAAAGAATCCGTAAAATCAAAAAAAAAAAAAAAAATGTTGTAATGATATGCTATGACCACACAATCGCCCAACGTCCTAACTCGATTCGGGGTTGGGACGTTGGCTGATTGTATAGCGACTATAAAGCGGACAACACACGAACGGCCAACGTTTCAACTATGAACTCCACTCTAGTTATGCCATTTTATATAAAATCTATTGATCTACCGATATTCATAGAAAGTCTACCGAAATTTATAATATTATTGCAACAATTAGTTTCTCATTACGTACTCATAATAGTGAAAATACATATAACACCAGCTGGTGCGCCGGTTTCAGCTTCGTATTTTATTTCTACGCACAGTCTGAGTCAGATTTCAGCGCGCAATCCGATTATACATAAGTGTTTAGTGTTGAAACAGTTTTAGAATATTCCATTTCCCAATGTCCTTCTAAATATTGTTCCAATTCCATTGCCCTTCCCACAAGGTCCTACCTACCTTGAGTGAAGCCCGCTGTGGTAAAATTGTGACATAGTCAGTTGAACTATAGCTCTCGGTGTGTGAACATATCATAATATTTCTCGTGTCGCAAATTCATCGTGTCGCACTGGATCATTGGATATTCCACAGTTGTGCAGTGTGTGAAAGAAGACCACCAAACATTTCCACTTATACGAGTAAAAGGTAGGACTTTTCCTTTCACACCAATTTTTCCCATGTTTTCAAATTCATCGAATGCAATTTAGTCGTATTACAGTCCACTCGTTGAAAAGCTGCTATAGGGCATGCTTCATTACATGCAATTCGCTATTGAGGTGGATTTTTCATGAAATACGGCGCTATACTAATTATCCAATTATTATTATTATTAGCATAATATAAATAACGCATATTTGGACATTTATTTGGGAGTTAGTTGCATTCCCACGTCAGTCTTTTTTCGTCCATTATAAACATAGTTTAGTCATGTTTTATTCTTCGCGCAGCACGTCCGTCGGGATCGCCTGTCAAACTCGTACTGAACGACCAATGTGTGGAGGCCGGTTTGTGTGAGTTCCGCCAACTATTTTAAAGGTTGGGCCAACTAGTTCGCTACCGGAGTGATCTCGGACCAACTCGTCGAACTCTAACCAACACATCGCCGAACGTTCGAGTTGTGAGGTTGGGCGATCGTGGCCTAGATGTTAAATAATGTGTTGCATTCCCAAGTCAGTCTTTTTTCGTCCATTATAAACATAGTTTAGTCATGTTTTATTCTTCGCGCAGCACGTCCGTCGGGATCGCCTGTCAAACTCGTACTGAACGACCAATGTGTGGAGGCCGGTTTGTGTGAGTTCGGCCAACTAGTTTGCTACCGGAGTGATCTCGGACCAACTCGTCTAACTCTAACCAACACATCGCCCGATCGTTCGAGTTGTGAGGTTGGGCGATCGTGGCCTAGATGTTAAATAATGTGTTGCATTCCCAAGTCAGTCTTTTTTCGTCCATTATAAACATAGTTTAGTCATGTTTTATTCTTCGCGCAGCACGTCCGTCGGGATCGCCTGTCAAACTCGTACTGAACGACCAATGTGTGGAGGCCGGTTTGTGTGAGTTCGGCCAACTAGTTTGCTACCGGAGTGATATCGGGCCAACTCGTCGAACTCTAACCAACACATCGCCCGATCGTTCGAGTTGTGAGGTTGGGCGATCGTGCGGTCGTGGCCTAGATGTTAAATAATGTGTCAAAGCGACGTCTGCCGAAATATTTCTTATTTGTTCGACAGTGTTTTATTATTTATAGGTTAAGTATATATAACATTTTATGTACATAAAATATTACGTACGTGGTTGTTTATGATAGTATACTAAGTATAAACATTATTTTTAAATACATTCATTCTTTCAGACATCTCAGCATAAATCTCTATTCCTCAATACATTAAGCAGTTGCGTGACTCTATTTTTATCGTATGTGGTAAACTAATTATATTTACTTTTCTGGCTTCATAATTTTGGACATTTTTTATTCAAAACCATTTTTATTCGGAATTTCATGTATAAAAAATAACATATTATTTAGCAGTCTCTTTTTTTTATTGGAATCCATAAAATCCATGGAATTGCATATTTGCCTTTCCTTGGTACATCTCAAATCTGTTTTGAATCATTTCTAGCTTGGCAATGTTTCCTTCATTAGCCAAATTTAATATCGTAGAGCAGTTAATCCAAATATTGAGCAACTATAGTTCAATAAATTAGCTCCGTATCGCTTCCATTAAGTTTACTAGGAAAAAAATACTTTTTGATACCATTTTTAGCACAAAATGAAAATTTGCTGTGAAATGGATTTGCATCCAATATTACACTTGGGTACAATATTGTAATGTAAGCAAGTTATTAGGCAATAGGAAATCAAAAGGCACAAAAAATATTGTGTTTTGGAAGAAAATCAGTTATTCTTACGGATATGTGCTTAATTCTTTAAAAAAACTTCACCTAAGAGTCATACCATAACTCTCCTTCATAGACATCTCCAATCCTTCGCCGAAGCAGCGGCTGTTAATATTTTATTCGTGTATAATTCTTGAGATATTCAACAAGTGAACGTGCGTGCATTATACAATTATCCGGCAAACAGTACACAGGAAAGTAGGAACCAGGAAGCTGATTTTAATAATGCTAGATTAAATCCTGAATACAAGAAGTTAAATGTACCAAAATGAAACTCTCAATGCTAATTCAAACAACAGACATAACATTTATTAAAATTCAGTTTATTTACCTATTTAGACAATTTTATAGGTAAAAAAGAGTGACAGATTTATTATGAGAGATTAAGTGCTATGCGAGACTACAATAATTAGAATAAAAGAAAACATAAAACTACGACATGTTTTAAAACAGAAAGTAGACATAACCACAACTGTAAGTACTAAGAATATAGGAAACACAAACATTAATTGCAAAGCATCGAACAGTGGTCTAGGCGCCCTCGTGCGTTAGTTTGTGCGTTAGGTACTCTAGGTGCGTTTTATAGTTGCTCCTGATTTATCTTGCAAATATTGGGAAGTTATTAATTTTCCCGGTGTAAAAATAGCATAAAATAACCGCAATAATTTTTAGGTTACATTTACAAAAATTACATAATTTTAGTGCTGTCGTTTCGAGCATAAACCAAGTTTATAACAAAAACCCAAATATTTCAAATATTTGAGATGAAATCTGCTTCGTTCTTCCGAATTAACGCATCGGCATCGGTCACATCTGGCGGTCGGTCGTCACCACATGTACTAGTGAAGTGCCAACAGTTAATAGAAACGGCGATTCGGGCCACGGTGGTTGTAAAAATATTGTATACAACCGGGAAGTGGGCTGCTGGGACCCCAACAAGAACACCGCCAGCTGGGGCGAGAACGAGCCTTTACCTTCGTCATTGAGATAGAGGCCAAATTCCTCAACAAGCACGACTTTGACCTGATCTGCAGGGTGCATCAGGTGGTAGAGGACGGGTATGAGTTCTTTGCCAAGAAGCAACTGGTACTGTGGGGAATTCGATAATGCAGGAGCAATGATGTCAGTGGACGACACGCTGAAGTGCTCCTTCCGGATCCTGAAGCCGGCTGACAAGCCCATGGCGTACGTGCAGACCAACACCAAGCGACCCGTCACCAACAAAGACAAAGAAGATTGGAAGAAAGGATCAGTACCTCCGGCCCCCGTCCTCACCCGCCGCCCAACTTTACATAACTCCTATCATTTGTATTAGCGTCTTGCAATATATCGTAAGGAATAAATACAGTGAGCTTTTTTTTTTTTTTCAATTAGACATGTATGAAAACTTAGACCAACCGTATTTAATTTTGATAATCTAACTGGATCTCTTTATATGGTCTATAAATAATGTGTAATGATAGTGTCCAAAAAAAATGTCATAGATTTAATACAGGAATAATGTAAGAATAGGAAGTAAGATTTGTACAGCGCCCTTGAGGTGATTTTTCACAAAAACGGCGCTATAAAAATCATCCGATTATTATTATTAATAATTAACGATTACTCTTGGTACTATCCACAAATAATAATATAGTGTTTGATGTATTAAGACGAACTATTATTTATTTGGTAATATTTAAGTTTATTTTTCTTGAACTTGACCACCACAACAGTCGGAATACGAAAATGGTTTTTCTCAACTATGAGTCAGCGTGTGTCTCCTCAATGTTCACTTTAGTGGACACGAGTAGCTGCAGCTACTCGTTTTTAACACGAGTACAACACGAAACAACACTGTGAGTCAGGATGTGTCTCATAAAAGTTTCCTTTCGAATACATAAATAATAGTATTCGAAACAGGAAAAGGGTTTTACTCCACTTAGAGTCAGCATTAGGCTTTTTAAATTTCCCTTTAGTGTACTCGACTGCAGTCGGAAGATGAAAAAGGATTTTTTTCTACTGTGAATCAGCATGTGTTACTTCAAATTCAATAATTACATTCGGAATACGAAAAAGGTTTTTCTCCACTGTGAAACAGCATGTGGTTCGTCAAATGGTCCTTTCGAAAACACGAATAGTTGCAGTTGGAACATAAAAAAGTTTTTTTTTTATTGTGAGTCTGCATGTGTTTCGTCAAATGTTCCTTTCGAAAACCTGAATAGTTGCAGTTGGAACATAAAAAAAGCTTTTTTCCACTGTGAGACAGCATGTGTGATTTCAAATTTCCCTTCTGAGAACATGAATATGTGCATTCTGGACATGAAAAAGGTTTGTCTCCATTGTGAGTCAGCATGTGTGTGTTCAGATTTCCCTTTCGAGAACATGAATAAGTGCAGTTGGAACACGAAAAAGTTTTTTCTCCATTGTGAGTCAGCATGTGTTTCTTCAAATATTCTTTTAGTGTACATGAATACTTGCAAATGGAACATAAAAAAGGTTTGTCTCCACTGTGGGTCATCATGTGACGCTGTAAAGTTGACTTTCGTGAACATAAATAACTGCAGTTGGAACATGAAAAAGGTTTTTCTCCAGTATGGGTACGCAAGTGTAGTTCTAATGTTGACTTACTAGAGGAGGAGTAATTACAATGGGAACAAGAGAATCGTTTTTCCGCAGGATGAGTCTTCAGGTCTGTCAATAAATCTGAAAAATATTATGAATAAAGCTAAAACAGTATTTTTTTCTTTTATTTGTGAGACTAACAGATTGCATAAAAAATGGAGTATAATGAAAAAGTTATATCAATATATGAGTGAATATATGAGTGAATAAAAATAAAATTTTAAAAAATATTTAAAAAAAATAAAGATGAGATATTAATTTAATTTCACTTAATAAATAAAATAAAACAAAAATTAGGAAACTACAAATTGTGAATTTTAACAACAAAAACACGGTTTTACCTGCTGCCTGAGTAGTTCTTTCAGAGTGATTTAGGAATTCCTTTTTAGAATCTATAGGGTCAATTTCCATTCCCCTTCCATGTTCTTCTCGCGGACCAGGTTCTGCTTTGATGGTTACAGTCCCAACATCTATGGTACCTGGATTAAAGAAAACAACAATTCACCAAAATGCCGAGATAAACCGATTTCTTTTTTCATTTATTTAATGACTTTAATTGTTAAAAAAAACTGTTGAATATTTCGATTAAAGCAACCAGAAATCCGATTGTACTGAGGTATGTTACCGAATGACACAATAACTTTCATAATGCGCTGTGCTTGAGTCAGTCCCAGTGGGAGTAAATACAAACCACTTGAAGCATTTTAATTAGACACAGACGCATCAAACGGTAAGCTTTTTCGTAGAAAAACTAAACTTTACGAATCAACACACATTCTATAATTGATGACCCTGTGAACAAGTACAATAGGTAGAGACGCCGTGTTAACATAATAAGCTGAATTTTCCTCACACATTTGTGCGCCGTAGAGTGTTGTTACGAGTGCTGAAGATCCGGAGGTGTGGTTCAGTACGGCTGAATGCAGTTTCTAAGTAGTAGGCTTCATCACTGATGCAACCAAGTTTGGCCACACACTCGAGTCACGTTACGCTGTGGAGGTCCTGGATATTATTATCTGTCCACCGAAGAATGCCTACGAGGTATTAAAATGTGAAATAACCCGGAGAATGAGCTCGACCAGGGAGCAAATAACCAGACGCTTCCTGGAACACGTAGAAGCCCTAACAATTTATGCGTCATTTGTAAAACCTGGCGGAAAATACGCTTTCGGACGTATTAAGTTTATTGTGGATGGGACGTTTACCACAAAGAATGCAAATAGTCCATGCTATGCAAAAGAACTGGCGGACGCCATCGCGGTTTAATCCAAGCGCCCACACATTGTGAAAGAGGCGACGAACGTTGAGGCGATTATCGCCACCATAATGCAGCAGAATGCCCTCACTATGGTCGAAGAAATTACAGTTGCAATTCGACATGAGATTGGGGAAATAAATTTGAACAGAAGGGGATCATTCCAAGCCCCCGCAACTAGGATGACCAGACCACAGTGCGTCAAACCCCGATATAGTCGGAGGGGGGAGAGGGTTGTTATTTTCACTGCAATAATTAATTCAGGCAAATATATTTGAATGTTGGAAAATTAGTTATGCTGCAACTCCTCTAATCAAATAATAAGTTTTTGAATATTACTATTTGCTAAAATGCAAAAATATGTATTGTAACTTGTTGTGATTTGTTAGTTCTGGGAAGTGAAATGCCATAAAAATATGTACTGTAACTTGTTGTGATTTGTTAGTTCTGGGAAGTGAAATGCTATAAAAATATGTACTGCAACTTGTTGTGATTTGTTAGTTCTGGGAAATGATATGCTATAGAAATACGTATTGTAACTTGTTGTGATTTGTTAGTTCTGGGAAGTGAAATGCTATAAAAATATGTACTGTAACTTGTTGTGATTTGTTAGTTCTGGGAAGTGAAATGCTATTAAAATATGTACTGTAACTTGTTGTGATTTGTTAGTTCTGGAAAGTGAAATGCTATAAAAATATGTACTGTAACTTGTTGTGATTTGTTAGTTCTGGGAAATGATATGCTATAGAAATACGTATTGTAACTTGTTGTGATTTGTTAGTTCTGGGAAGTGAAATGCTATAAAAATATGTACTGTAACTTGTTGTGATTTGTTAGTTCTGAAGTGAAATGCTATAAAAATAAGTACTGTAACTTGTTGTGATTTGTTAGTTCTGGGAAATGATATGCTATAGAAATACGTATTGTAACGTGATTTGTTTGTAATGCTACTGTAACTTGTTGATTTGTTAGTTCTGGGAAGTGAAATGCTATAAAAATATGTACTGTAACTTGTTGTGATTTGTTAGTTCTGGGAAGTGAAATGCTATAAAAATATGTACTGTAACTTGTTGTGATTTGTTAGTTCTGGAAAGTGAAATGCTATAAAAATATGTACTGTAACTTGTTGTGATTTGTTAGTTCTGGGAAATGATATGCTATAGAAATACGTATTGTAACTTGTTGTGATTTGTTAGTTCTAGGAAGTGAAATGGTATAAAAATATGTACTGTAACTTGTTGTGATTTGTTAGTTCTGGGAAATGATATGCTATAGAAATACGTATTGTAACTTGTTGTGATTTGTTAGTTCTGGGAAGTGAAATGCTATAAAAATATGTACTGTAACTTGTTGTGATTTGTTAGTTCTGGGAAGTGAAATGCTATAAAAATAAGTACTGTAACTTGTTGTGATTTGTTAGTTCTGGGAAATGATATGCTATAGAAATACGTATTGTAACTTGTTGTGATTTGTTAGTTCTGGGAAGTGAAATGCTATAAAAATATGTACTGTAACTTGTTGTGATTTGTTAGTTCTGGGAAGTGAAATGCTATAAAAATATGTACTGCAACTTGTTGTGATTTGTTAGTTCTGGAAAGTGAAATGCTATAAAAATATGTACTGTAACTTGTTGTGATTTGTTAGTTCTGGGAAATGATATGCTATAGAAATACGTATTGTAACTTGTTGTGATTTGTTAGTTCTGGGAA
This sequence comes from Halesus radiatus, assembly GCA_022606495.2. Lineage (NCBI taxonomy): Eukaryota > Metazoa > Arthropoda > Insecta > Trichoptera > Limnephilidae > Halesus > Halesus radiatus. The sequence goes on along the minus strand of JAHDVE020008562.1, from coordinate 16,348 downwards.
GTGAAATGCTATAAAAATATGTACTGTAACTTGTTGTGATTTGTTAGTTCTGGGAAGTGAAATGCTATAAAAATATGTATTGTAACTTGTTGTGATTTGTGATTTGTTAGTTCTGGGAAGTGAAATGCTATAAAAATATGTATTGTAACTTATTGTGATTTGTTAGATCTGGGATGTAAAATGCTATTAAAAAAAAAATCATGTATCGATTTTCCACGTGAAATCAAATGGGCATTTATTTAGAGTACACACAAGAGGCCCTGATGGAAATAATTTCTCTCAAGACCTATATCATAATTGGGGATCCTGGGTGGAGGGTCTTTTAGATGATAGGAAGAAATGAACTTGGGTCTTGAAGAGACCCATGTTGTAGGAGGGAGGAAACACAGAGGCCGGCAGATCATTCCACAGTCGAGCTGTTGAATACAAGAACTAGTCGTAGAAACAACACTTATCATGTGACAAATGTCAACCGTGTGCAAATGTTGGGCGCGCGTTTGGCGTGTTTCCTGACTATGCACCGGTGCCGAAGGGATATCAATGATGTTAGTTCCTCAGAGCATCTTCCACTAAAATACCGGTAGAACAAGAACAGCATTCCCACCTGACATATGTGCTCCAAAGATTGTAGTTCATTTGTTAAGATAGGCGAATCCATCAAACGGACCGCCCGTTTCTGCAGTCAAGGAATTTTTCAGATGTTTTGAGACTCCCGATCAGAGGTGGCTCCCAAATTCTACAGTGGGGCGCACTTGTAATTTGTACAGGGTCAGCAGTTGTGTACTATTAAAGTATCTGCAGGTTCTGTCCATTACGCCCAGCTTCTGAGAGGGTAACTTTACTCTGGTTTCGATGGAACCCCCATACCTGAGCTGGTCACTTAGGGTTACACCAAGCATATTAATATAGGGCTTGTTCGAAGATTGCTTCCATTAAAGGAGACTAGATTGTCATATCGATCCCTTTTAGAAGTAATCAGACATGATGGAAACTTTGAAACATTTAATTCGAGGAGGATATTCTTACCCCAAGAGGACACTCTCGAGGTAACCGTCCGTTCTCTGCTTCAAAGCCCTTCGAGCCGTGGGAGTTTGTGTGCCCTTTGGGAGCTTGTCAAACGAAAAGCTATCATGAACTGTACTGTCATCCGCGTAACAACGGATTGGCGCACATGTCAAGAGGCATATATTGAATACGAGAAAGAGATGAAACCGTCAGCAACCGTCTTAATCGATCTCTCCATCAAAAAATCGGTAAGCCACGTACACAAAGGATACGGGAAGTCCGTGAGAAGGCATATTGTTGACAAGTATTCGGTGACAAACCCGGTCAAAGACCTTAGAAATGTCCAGTGAGGCCGTTTGAATTTCACCGTATCGTTCCAGACACCACACCCAAACATGCGTTACATACGCGAGAAGATCACCAGACGAGCGGTTCCGCCGGAATCCGTACTGACGTCGTTAATAATTTTGTTCTCGAGGTATGTGAGCAGTTTGTCGTTGATCACACGTTCCATCACCTTGGACAGAACTGATGTGATTGCTATGGGGCGGTAGTTGGCCGGATTGGAGCGGTCACATTTCTTAGGTACAGGATGAATGACCACTTTAATTTAGTGATGAAATGTGTTGAGGCGTCAGCTTACGAATGATGAAAAAAAGTGCTGGGATTGAGGAAAAAGAACCTTTTAGAAAATTGAATTATAAGGTTGCAAAGATTCTCATCAAAAGACATATTTATTGAGGCAAAATAAAATATTGAACTGACGGTTGAAAAGGGGGATGTTGATACACAAGCAGCTGTACTGACTGGGAAAGATCTGAATTAAAAATCAAATTGTTTGATATACGGAATGCCACTTACTAGCTGTTAGAATTGTCTCGGAATACTGCAAACATTCCTTCTTTACATCCTGGAGGTCGATATCTATATTCGAATACGGTATTTCAACTCCGCCTTCATTCTGGGACCCTGGTTCCATCTTGATGGACACACTCTCTTGGTTTGGAAGATCCATGGCACTGCTGAGATGGCGTTCTCCCATATGATTACAATTGATCCCAGCTCAAGATAAATAAGACCTGCAACAGAAAATAAACTAATCATTTATATTTGATTGTTAAAGCGCTTGAAATCGTTAGCTTCAGTTGAATCTGAACCACCGTAAAATAAAAGTCAGAGGGATCACTGACCTCGTGAAATAAAGATATTATTAAATTTTAAAGTGGTGAGCAGATGTGCAAAGTATTAATAATGCATCAAATTTATCTCGTAAAGTCAAGAATGCTGGCAGGAGAAACTTTTTCCGTCCCTTCACAAGTTGTTTTTTTATAAAGTTCATTCGATTGTGCGGATCGACCAAAACGTGAAGCGCCTTATGACATGGTAATATATTACGTTTGCAAATTAAAGATCTGTAAAAACGTTTTTTGTTTCTTGCTAGCGCTATCTACTGCTAACTTTTTCCTCGATTTCGAACAGCGACCAATTATTTACAGAACCCCTCGTCTCAAGTGTGACCCTCGAATACTTGAGTAATTAACATCGGGGAATATAAACATATAATACCATTTTCATAGTTGGATATTTTATTTTATTTATTCACTTACGGACCAATGTCTAAATACACACAATACATAACACGAAATGAAATAAACAAGTACAGAAAAATAACAGCACATACATAGTAAAAGAATGAAGCAATGACAAAAAGAGGACAAAAATATACACTTGAGAGAACATTCATGTCAAAGCCAGAACATGGTTCTAGTAGAGTCCATGATTTTAGATATTTTAAATGATAATCTTAGAGTTCTAATTTCGTAAAGCCCTACAAAAGTCATTAAGACTGGTACCAAAAATTTTAAGGTTCTGGCTTGAGTTAACAAATTTCGACATTCATGTCAAAGCCTGAACATGGTTCTAGTAGAGTCCATGATTTTAGACATTCTAAATGATAATCTTAGATTTAATTGATAAACTAAAGTTTTTAAGACAAGATTTTTGTGCATAGCGCAAAGGGTAACAATTATTTTTATAAACAATAATTATTAGCCTGAAACACTCATCCAAATTGAAAAAACCTTCCGAGAAAAGATAAATGTCGCTGACAGGACTCGAACCTGCATCCTTCTGATATCCGGTCAGATGCTCTACCGTTGAGCTACGTCGGCTTATCGCAAACCCGCCAAGTTAATCAATATATACTAGTGTATCATTCAATAATTACTGTTTTTTATTATATTTCACCTGTAAACAACCAACTTTATTAGTATGAGGAAGGCTTGTAACGGCTAAATCTCTCAATAGGTGGCGTCGAGACAAATTATGTCTACATTTTATTGGTGAAAAATGTTTTGACTTGTTGTTGAAAAATGTAGAGCATCTGACCGGATATCAGAAGGATGCAGGTTCGAGTCCAGTCGGCGACATTTATCTTTTCTCGTAAGGTTTTTTCAATTTGGATGAGTGTTTCAGGCTAATAATTAATGTTTATAAAGATAATCTTACAGTTCTAATTTCGTAAAGCCATACAAAAGTCATTAAGACTGGTACCGAAAATTTTAAGGCCCTGGCTTGAGTTAACAAATTTCGACATTCTGGACAGTGGAGAATGGTACCATTAATTACTAGAATGTTTATTGAGGAAAAGCGATCCATGGTTTCTGAGTGTACGGCAAGAAATGTTGAACTGAAGGAGTTGCAACAAAGAAGGTGGGTCAATAATACAATTAATTATTTAAAAAATGTAAATAAGATCAAAGTCTTCCCTACGCTTCTCTAATGTAGAAATGTTTATGGTTTGCTCAATTTCAACAATGGAGTAATCGCCTCTTTCTTGCCTTAATCTCCATGCAATTACACGTAAGAAACGATATTGTACAGATTCAATATGATGAATATGAACAGCATAGAAAGGAGACCAAATGACACAGGCATATTCAAGATGGGGTCAAACGAGTGAGCAGTAGAGAGTTTTTAGGGTATTGAGTGTATAAGGCTATGAGATTAAAAAGTGACAGAGAGGAATACAAACGAAAAAAACGTTAAAAATTGTAGTACTTGAGTAGCAACACCGGCTTTTATGGCGACATTCGGTGGTAGTTGTTATTAAATTAATAACAATTACTTCAAAATACTGGTATTCACTTTGTGACGTTATTATTAATAAAATAATAAAAAATTACGCCCCTTTTTAAATATATAAATATCAACATATTTCGAAAGCGAATCTTTCCTCAATAAAAAAAACCATTATCGTTAAACATACTGAAATAAAAATATCAGAGCTGGAATACAAATCCCGCACAAAATAATTCTATAACAGAGATTGCCGGAATACCACAAAAAAATGGTGAACAGCCAACAGTAATAGTAAGAAGAGTTGCCGCAGCGGCCTGGAAATAAAATACAACGACATAATTGATGTGGTAAGAGTACCAGATAGGCGAACCAATGATCTTCCTAAACTGCTAATGCATTTTTCAGACAAAACCACCAGAGACAACCTTATTGCTTTGAAAAGACTCATTAACTACGCTTCCATTAAAGAACTTTCAGAGGCAAAGCTCCCCCATCAGGATAAACAATATACCCTAAATATAATAAGTAGATATATTGTTTATCCTGATGGGGTATCTTTGCTTCTGAAACACGTAGAACACAATAATAGTTAAATACGGTGGTTTAAACAAAGTAATTGTCAATAATTTTATAAATATGACTCGACAAAGTGATTATACATCGTTTGAAGATGTAATATTATTTATTAATTGATAATTTTTAAGACAAGATTTTTGTGCATGGCGCAAAGGGTAACAATTATTTTTATAAACGGTAATTATTCTGACCGGATATCAGAAGGGTGCAGGTTCGAGTCCTGTCGGCGACATTTATCTTTTCTCGGAAGGAACCTGCATTTTCTGATATCCGGTTGGATGCTCTACGGTTGAGCTACGTCGGCTTATCGCAAACCCGCCAAGTTAATCAATATATACTAGTGTTTCATCTCACGGTGAGAATAATTTAATAAGGTATGTTTGTTAATTTTACAAATTTAGCAGAATCTATTTTGTTCAATGGGTTGTTTTCGCACGATTTTTCGCTAGGTGCCGTATATGAAGACGGTTCTAGTAGCTTCGGAGAAGTGTCAAATCTCATACATTTTCTACGCCATATAAGACAACATAAAGTTCTAGTATTAATATCTTAATAATGCCGTCAACTTGTTGTTTACCAATGTGTAACAATATAAATATTTAAAGGCGAAATAGATTAATTACAGTTGTTTTTATTATTTGTAAGGTTTTTTTTTCATTACTCATAAACCCAAAGTAAGAACATAAAAACCAGTTTTACATATAATTCAATTTATTTATTATACATATAATAGGTTATTAGGTTCATTGTTTAATTAAAGAAAAGAAAAAAATAAAAACCTAAAAACGAGTCTGACTTGTAAAACTTTGCTACGACTTTTAAACAGCTGAAAAAACTGATGTATCAATAATGAAAAGATTTTAAAAATACCACCTACGATACAATTCAAAATCAGAATGCAAGTTTCAATTTATTGATTCCAAAGTATATCATTTTAGTACGGCATATTTTTTTCTCGAAGTACCTAATGAGTTAAGAACGTTAGTTGTATTCATCAAACCAAAAATAATCAAAATAAGTCGGCAAAAAGGCTTAGATATGTCGACGTGTTTTGCAAATCTGATCATTATAATACATCTGTTTATTATTGTTCATACAGATGGCTGCAAATAGCTATCGAGAAGACTTTTAGATTCATTGACAGGAGGATCGCATTCCCTGGCGGATTTTTTCGGAAGCTGTTCAGAAAACAGCCCGTTGGTACTTACGACAAATGTCATATCATACTAACAAGAAGGCGTCAATTTTCCTTCGATAATCACGTTTTTATTTCAATGAAGTTAAAATTAAGTGCATTATTTTGTGTCTCCAAGTATGTAAATATTTTGAATTTATTTTTACGAATCTTTATGCGTTTTAACAGTGAGTCGGGGAAGGAAAAAAAAAACTAAATAATATGATGAACTTACCAGTTCCTTGGTTTTCAAGTAACACATGCCTCTTTAATGAACACACGCATGTGCTCTCGTCTGTCACGTCAACACTCGGTATTAGCAACTGAAAACGATAAATCGCGAATGGTGTCAAAATTAATTAAATGATATAATATTATTTTGTAAAAATCATTACCAAATGAGTAATTACAGGCCTTCCAAACGACTGGTTTGTCCAATAGTAAAAAACCTTTCGACACCATGCCTTTTTTAGTATTGGGCAAACCGGTCGTTTGGAAGGCCTATTAGACCTTACTTAGTCAATATAACAGAACCTACTAACGTGCAAGGAGAAGCGAGGCGGTCAATTCCAATGTATTGAGAAAGGTCACTAGAAAAGTAGAAGTGATTGAATTTGAATAACAATACGATGTCAGTTCGGAGGTTAAAGGAATCTTAAGCCGGAGAAAAACACCTTTATAGTGCTGTTTATACAATATTACTAGGCAGAAGCCAATCGATATTGTAACAGTATTGTGCGACGACCACTCGACACGAGAAACCATAGATATAAAACTCTCTGGAACATTGGGTGAAAAGTAGTGATGAGCATAGTCGAAATATTTTGATAATCGAAATGTGTCATACCAAATATGAAAATTATCGAATGATGTTTCGAATGCATCGCTCGAAGTTCAGGGAGAGCAATATCTTCGGTCTCATTGTTAGTAACAAAGTACCTTCGAAACAATGAACCGAGATATCCATCCGAAATTTTTTATTAATGTTTAATAATTTTAACATACCGAGAAAATATATAAACTCAGTGTTTAGAACGATCGTCCCAGTTTGTGTTTTCGAATGAATCGTGACATTTCTCGAAGATGAAAATCGATTGTCTTATCTCGTATCTCTGAAGCCGCGTCTCCTGTGAACTTTTTTTCCGAAACATTAGACAAAGAAACATACACAGAATCATTTGTTTTCATACACATTCCGTCTTCTGCTAAAATATTTTGTTTTGATTAAAAACAAAACGTTTTGCATAGACAAGATGAATTCAAGAATAATCTTTCGAATGTACAACATATTTTTATGGGTTGGAATAAAATACTCTTGTTTTGTTTTTTGTTTGAATAAAAAAAAAAAACAACAACATAAATGTCAATGAATGTAAAAATAAAAAGAAATATGTTGTGTAAACCATTGTAGTATAGTCAATAAACGTGTTTATCACGATGATTAAATATGCATAAGCACGACTAGTACACTTGCCCTAAAAAAACCCGTCCGATCTATGATGATGTACCATCGAACGGGACGCATATGTAGACCCGCAACATGCGGCGATTTTAAAAAATGAAACAAACCCCTTTCCCCTCTTTCAATGTTTTCATTCCAAGGGAATGTTTTCCATCTGTGTCTGAAGACAAAAACATTCTATACGCACACAGAAATGTGTATGGTAACGCCCCTTTTTTGTGTAAATGTTTTTTTTTTAAAAAGAGTCGTAGGAGAGTCGTAAGTCCGAGAGTACTCATCTATGACAATATTTTCGAACGAATAATTGATTTTCTGACAATCGAATGAATATCTCAGTTGAAGTCCGAGATAAGAGAGAAACAATTATTTCTGACAATGTCTCGGAATATTTTAATTATCAAAATTTCTATTGTCAAAATAAACCGATTTTATGATCGATCATTAATCGATTCGGCGCATCGCTGAACTGAATTGTCATAAAAAAATGGTTTTCTATGGTTAACAATATTTTTTCTCGTTGTTCTCCTGTCACTTCCGCACCTAATGCATTAATTGATTTACCCGTGTTTACGTGAAGAAGTTTCATTTGAATACGAAAATACCCTGATAATTTTATAAAGGTAAGATTACTTCAACACCACAAATGTAATAATTGACTGAACTATGACTAAGAAGTCCGTATTACTTGTTTGCTTGACGGGAATGACAGGAGGTCTGCCGTTTGCATTCATGATGTTCATATTCAATGGTAGAAATAGGACACTCGGTCTGCTTTTGACTTGTGAAGAGATTAAGTTCATCTTTTCCGTCTTAACCACGACGTGTGCGTACAAAGTCAATCTTGCGACCTTGAGGTGTTCGGAAATATTCTCTTGATACATAGACTCGTTATAATTAAATGATACGCGAAAATAAATTCCTCCACTTTCTTGGAAGTTAATACATCCACCTAATATCTAACGCCTATTTCGAAAAATGCCGTAGTGGCGGTTCTTTGAGTTACAGAAAAAAACACTTCGCCAAACGATTTTCCATAAGCTGACAGATTAACTTTCCCGAGGAATCTGTGTTTTTGTAACGTTAAAGTTACTGATATTCACGCGAGAATACGAGCCTACCGTTTGTAGATCTCCGAACACAGCTGTCACATGGGGTTCGACAAGTATCGGCTAATTTCGGCCGTTTAGTTTAATATCCATGTGTTTTTCACGTGAATCTGCTAGACTGGATTATTTGTTGTTACTGTAAAGCCAAACAAGTTCTACAATAAGATAAAAAAGGGTATTTTTTTTCTTATCCGGACTCAGTTGAAAAACACGTAATTTTCCAAAAAGAAAAATACTTTCAGATTCATGAAAGAAAATAATTAAAAAATATTTGCAAATGACTCAGAAGAGGCGTGGCCATAGGAAAGGAGAAGGGAATTACTAGACCCAATATTTTGGTACGCTTTAGACCGCTTCGCTCGGCGAAGACAAGGGGTATTGCCATTATTGCCAAGCTAAAAAACAAAAACTCGATGAATATTTTTTTCGTCGGCCACACTACTGGGCCAGGGAAGTCAGGGAAGATTAAAAAAACTTTTTTCTTTAATATTAATAAAAGGAATACCTTTTTTTTACGGTAACTCCACAGACCCTGAAGGAAATAATTTCCCTTAAGGCCTATATCGTCTTTGGGGATGCTGTGTGGAGGGTCTTTTATAGGATAGGAAGGAGTGAACTTGGGTCTTGAAGAGACCCATGTTGTAGGATGGAGGAAACACAGAGACCGGCAGATCATTCCACAACCGAGCTGTTGAACACAGGAACGAGTTGTAAAAGCGACCCGTTCTCATGTGACAAATGTCGACTGTGTGCAAATGTTGGGCACGCGTTTGGCGTGTTTCCCGACTATGCACCGGTGCCGAAGGGATCAATGACGCTAGTTCCTCAGAGCATCTTCCATTAAAAACCGGTAGAACAATGACAGCATTCCCACCTGACGTCTGTGCTCCAAAGATTGTAATCCGTTTGTTAAGATCGGCGAATCTATCAAACGGATCGCCCGTTTCTGCACAGAGTCAAGGGTTTTTTTTAGATATTTTGGGACTCCCGACCAGAGGTGGCTGCCAAATTCTACAGTGGGGCGCACTTGCGATTTCTACAGGGTCAGCAGTTGTGTACTATCTGCAGTATCTGCGGGCTCTGTACAATACGCCCAGCTTCTGAGAGGCCAACTTTATTCTGGCTTCGATGAAGCCCCCATACCTGAGCTGGTCACTGCAGGTTACACCGAGCATATCAATAACTCTAACGTGAATTTAATTTGACGTAACATTTTTTCCAAAATTGTAATTCATCTAAAGTAATATAATTAATGACCGTTTCATATTTCAGTATTTGATTAAAATAACATCGAACAGGATGTAAATTTATTGCAACAATTTGTGTCATTTTCACAATTCATTAATTTAAAATATAATATAATGTATTTGCGGCACGTTCCAGAGTTGTAGATACTTTCAGTATCTCCCTGGTGAAAGACCACCATTCAGAATCGAAATCTTGACCTCAAATCCGAAATTGGATTTCAAGTCAAAATACTCACCTAAACGTAATGATATGTTTTTAAAATTAAAGGTTTCATTAATATCTAGTACGTATGAGAATTATTTTATTTATTTTTGTTTTACATTATGAAATATAGGCCATTAAAGGAGTGGATTTTTCGCGATTTTATAGGCATCTTTAACAATTATTTGGGCCCTTACGGTGATTTAATAATAATAATAATACTTGGACGATTTATATAGCGCCGTTTTTGTGAAAAATCACCTCAAGGGCGCTGTACAAATACTACTTGCTAGGGTTTATCTTATTATGTACATATACAGAAAACATACTTACCTGGTAGGCCACTCCAGATTAAAACTTAATTAAATTACAATGTTTTGGGCTGAGATGGTATGACTTGACTAATGATGGCTGCACGCACAGGACACATATATTAGAAAACACTGCACATTGCATGACATTGAAGTTACTGTTTAAATCCTATTTTTCATTGATATTATATACATTAGAAGGTTATTGACAAAAGAAGAGTAGGTGCCTATTTGAAACATGATTTTATTTGAGATTTTTTGATAATAATTATTTACATTTACTAATAATAAAATTATTTGTTTATTAGGTAACTGAACTTAAAGAAAAGTTTTACCTCGTCTGCTTTGAAAATATAAGGAAATATAAAAAAAAATTAAATTAAATTAAAGATAGCAATATGGTAGACTTTAAATTAAATTAAAAACGACCAATTCACGTTGGACACAAATTTTCCCTACATAATTTAAAATATCGACCCGAAAAAACCTTTTTTTTTAATGTTTTGTTTTTATGTTTTTATTTACCTAATCATACTTAGCAAATATGATAATTAAAAAAAAAAGATAAACCCGCAAATAATTTTCTAAGTTGCCTCTAAAATTATGAAAATTATTATTTTTTCATGGCATAATTTAAAACAAAAATGATTAAAATACTTCACATACTTACTAGATATTTACTAAATCTTTAATTTAACAAAAGATATCATTCAGTTTCGAGGGATATTTTGGCATCAAATCCAAAAATTAAGTTATGTATGAAACAGGCAGCGCAGCCGTTCCTCTTAAACACTTCATGTGAAAAGTAAGATAATATAACTTCTTTATTATCTTCACAGCACTGTTTTTACATGATAGACATTTTTCTTATGTTTTATCGACGTTTAAGGCCATCCACCGGCTAAAATTTTAACGAAACCACGCCCTCCTTATGCAGGTGGCGACAAGGTTGAAAATCCCGCTGTACATCGGCCGCATGTTTCGATTTCGGCAAAAAAACCATCACCAAAATGCGTGCTTTATTCTATTCTGTAAAGCTCAGACCTAATTATTAAAATGTTTTACGGTCATATTCTAAAAAACTTCATTTACCGCAATGAGCAATACGAAAATATGGGAAAAGGTGTTCATAAGTAGGAGATTTTGCGCTTTAAACATTTTTTTAATGTCTCATACTTTATTTTTTTCTAAGCTTATAAAAATACATTACAAAAAAGTGCACTGTTAAATGAAAGGCCGAGGTGTGATCTACTTGCAGTATTTAATTCAATCATCTATGATATTTCTAGGCCAACAAATTCTCAAACCGAAAACACACGATTTTGCATTACTTCCCATTGCATCGCCTTAACTAGGAGCTCAACACGTGACCGAGGTATAACAGCTAATGTCTCCCGTATCGATATTCCCGAAAAGCCACAATCGGATCGCGCCGGCAGACTTCAGATGCCGTCTTTCTAGTATCCATACTCTTTATTTATAATTCGGTGTTTCCGTGACCGATTTCTTTCATGAATTGTTTTTCGTTGAAATTCAGGCATTCTTAAGAAGGCCTGACGACTTTTCCAGGTTTATTTTCTGACTAGCCTAAATCTGTGTCAAAAGGATAATAGTACTATTGAGGAATTAAAATAATGTTAAACTTTATTCCACTAACAGTACTACTTGAGCGCTTTCTCAGCAGTGGATGGAATGGATCTTCCCTGCCCAGGTGGTTTCACCATCAAGATGGAGCCAGGGACCCAACATGAAGATGGTCGTGTAATACCCTCTACATATATAGAAATAGAATGTCCAAAGATGAAGGAGGAATGCTTGGAATATTTCGAAGATGGTAAGAATAAAAGTAACAATTATTTTTATCAGAGCATCTGACCGGCAATCAGAAGGGTGCAGGTTCGAGTCCTGTCGGCGACATTTATCTTTTCTCGGAAGGTTTTTTCAATTTGGATGAGTGTTTCAGGCTGATAATTATTGCTTATAAAAATAATTGTTACCCTTTGCGCTATGCACAAAAATCTTGTCTTAAAAACTTTAGTTTATCAATTAATAAAAAAAAAGTGTTTTCTATCCGGAACCAAAAATTCCAATTCCTTTAACATTTTTATTTCATCCGACCACATCTTTTTCCGGAAATTATTTAACTAACGAAAATAGCCTGCCCTAAGGCGGCTTTAGAGTTTTCTTTTAAAAAAGTGTTTCTTGCAGCGCCTTACTAAAGGTGTTTAAGAATAGTGTTACTCGCCACAGAAATGGTCCCTAATGTTGACGTCTCAGGTCCTTATTACTAAAATCTATTTCTATTCTCCATTCCCGCTTTACGTTGTTTCTGTGTGGAATCTTTAAGAGTTAATAAAATAAAATATTCTAAGAACTTGTGTTATTTTGTTGCTCTCTCAAAATGAAACATAAATTTCTGGTATATCAATGCATCATTTTTTATTTTTTATTTCAAGGTAGTTTTAATACGCAGACTCTTCCCATCAAGGCAGAATCCAGACCCCGAGAAGAAGTAGAAGGGGGTATTCCTTATATGGGAATTGACGTGAACCTCCTGGATGTTAAAAAGGAATGCTTAGAGCGCTCTGAAAGAATTACCCAGACGACAGGTAAAACCGATTTTAGTTTGTTAAAATTCGCAATCTTGCTTTTAGCGTTTTTGGGAATTCTTCACTTTAACTTCTTTATTTCTTAATCTTTTGCAGACTTATTGGCAGACCTGAAGACGCATCCCCGAGAAAACCTAATATCTTGTTCACATTGTAACTACTCTTGTTCATACAAGTCAGCGTTAACACGGCACTTGCACACCCATACTGGAGAAAAACCTTTTTCATGTTCCTATTGTGATTACTCATTTTCACTAAAAGGAGCTTTGAAGAGACACATGGTGACTCATAGTAGAGAAAAACCCTTTTCATGTTCCTACTGTAGTTATTCGTGTTCTCAAAGGGGATATTTAAAGATACATATGCTGACTCACGGTGGAGAAAAACCTTTTTCATGTTCCAACTGCAGTTATTCATGTTTACTAAAGGGAGCTTTGAAGAGACACATGCTGACTCACAGTGAAGGAAAATCTTTTTCATGTTCCGACTGCAGTTATTCATGCCAACGAAAGGAAACTTTAAAGCTTCACTCGCTAACTCACAGTGGAAAGAAACCTTTTTCGTGTTCTGATTGCAAATATTCATGTTCACTGAAGGCAGATTTGAAGAGACACGTGCTAATTCATAGTGGAGAAAAATCTTTTTTGTGTTCCAGCTGCAGTTATTCATGTTCTCAAAGGGGATATTTAAAGTCGCACATGTTGACTCACAGAGGAGAAAAACCTTTTTCATGTTCCGACTGTAGTTATTCGTGTTCTAGAAATGAAAGATTAAAGTCACACATGCTGATACACAGTAAAGAAAAACCTTTTTCGTGTTCCCAGTGTAGTTATTTATCTTCTCGAAAGAGCAATTTAAAAGTACACATGCTGACCCACAGTGTAGAAAAGCCTTTTTCGTGTGCCGAATGTAATTTTTCATCTTCACGAAAGGGAAGTATAAAAATTCACATGTTGACTCACATTGGAGAAAACCGTGTTCGTGCACCGATTGTAAATATTCATGTTCTAGAAAGCAATGTTTAAAGTATCACGTTATGCTTCATACTGAGGTTAAACCTTTTTCATGTTCTGACTGAAATATTCTTGTTCGCGCAAATAATAATTTAAAAATCATATCCCGACTCGCGGTGGAGTCAAACCATTTTTTTGTCCTGACTGCAGTGACTGAAAGGGTCTCACAATTGGGATTAGATTTTAATTTTGCAATTATCTTTGTTTAAGTCAGAATTATTGCTGACACACTATGGAGGAACATCCTCCCTCGTTATCGAAGGATATTTGAAACTACCAGGGTTAATTGCTATAGCATCTTTTCAAAGGCGGCAAACAATGAAATTACAGCCGAATGTTTTTATTTTAATTTACGATACATAATTTTCCCAACTGCATAGTCCATGGGAGAAATAGTGTAAAACATGGTAGTTAAATCTACGAATTTTTAGATAATATTTTGATTATTAAATTTTAAAAAAATACACATGTCAAAAGTCGTTGATGTATCTAACTAATCTTCTAATTGTTTTTTTTTTTTAAATAGATTTTACATTTTTAGGCCATTTGCTTTACTTTTCTGTTTGCAGAAATTTCTAATAAACCACGTTTATTTTTAAAACAGTCACTAAATCCTGCCTGACCAATGTATTATTTTATTTAAATAAAAAAATATTTTTGTTTTAAGCCACTTAATACACAATAAAGTGGCCACAGTAAAGTGGCTTAAAACAAAAACATTTTTTATCTAAATTATAATGTCAAGCCACAAAGTTGATATAGCCTTTTGTAATCACCTAAAATAATTGACCGAATTCACCGAAATATTTAGCTTTAAAAGGTGCATTTTAAATAATAGGAATTCCCAGATTAGACCGGCCATAAAATAAATTTAGTACAAAGGCTAGCCGAGCCTATTGTTAGAAAAATCGTAACTAAAATAATATAATCTTAACTGCTATTTTGGGAAATTCCGCAATTCCTTTGTGATTTTATGGGACGTCAATAAAAGACAATACCTACAGGTAGACAGTAGACAGAAGGACAGTGGGCTCTAGGAGACAGTCGATTGCCAGAGTCCGCCTAGGACAGAGAGTCGAGTGAAAGCTTCCACCGAGGAAGCACGAGTCGCGTGCAGTCTTCCACCGAGGAAGCAAGAGTCCGCCCAGGACGGAGAGTCGGTTGCAGTAGTCCGCCCAGGACACAGCCAAGTGAAACCTTCCGCCTAGGAAGGTTTCTATTCTCGCTCCTTGGAGAGGCCGCCCAGGTCCTCTGACGACGAGGGAATTCTACGCTTCCATCCCAGAAGGAAGTAACTGATCTTCGCCCTTCGGAGATCAACATCGGAGACCGCCCATGCCTCTGATTATCGCCGCGTTGCACCTACCCCCGATCCGGAGGTACACGAATACGTAGTGCGAACTCGAGGACTCTACATACAACGCAGCCACTGGATCCTGGACATCCATCACCAAAAAGGGAAGTGCCTGACTCTAATCATAATTCCTCCCACAATGTCAGCCAGTGAACCTCTAATTTTAAGTACAAAGACTTTAAGAGTAGAATTAAGTAATTGCGTATCTAGTTTTATTAATTTTATTATGTCTAATTAAGTTTTACTCTAGTTTTAAGACTAACCCCACGACTATCAAAATAAATTACTTGTAACTACCTAAGATCGCATTTCTATTCCTCCCTTTTTGCGTTATTCCTAGAATAATACCAACTGCCCGACGCACCGTCATATCAAAGTGATTGCTTCTTTCGAAAAAAAAAAAAAGAAATATTATTTTATTATTATCCACTCCTCCTATCTTCGCTATGTATGAACAAATAATTGTTTATTGTATGTGTGCATAATATTACAAATGGTTGCAATCTGTACTGACTTTAGTAAGGCATTTGATGAAGTTTCACATTTAATACTTATAAGCAAACTAAAGGCAATGGGATGAAGTGGTAATATTTAGAGCTGGTTGACAAGCTATCTAAATTCGTGAAAACTCATCGTAAAAATACAAAAAAACCTCTCTGGTCTATTTGTGGCGTCCCGTGGAGTACCTCAGGGGTCTCACCTGGGACCAAAACTCTTTATTAATGATATTGTCGATATTTTCGATGATGTTCGCTTTCTGCTATTCACTGATGATCCTAAAATTTTCAAAATTATATTGAATCTCTACCGCTAGTGTATTGTACTTCAAGATGAATTCAATTATGCTCGGTTCTTTGAGATTACAAATTAGTTTATTATAGCTATTGTGTTACAATGGATTTCTATAAAGCCACAAGCGGCCGTTCTACTCAAAGGCATAAATCGGTTTGCCTGACAGCTGATCTGCTACTCGCACTCCTGGCTATCGTTCGGCAATCCTCGTAACCATTCGGGCTAAACCCGAATCGACTGACATGTATTGAAAACACTTAACACTACCCCAAGTTTGATATCTAGGTGTATATTTTTTCTCACATTGATTAAATAACAACCAAAGCTATGAAGATGTTGGGTTTTGTATTAAGTCAAGCAACTGGTCAATTTGAAAGTGATATTTCTATTCAAAGTTCTCTTTACCACACTGGTAA
>JAHDVE020008561.1:0-169192 GCA_022606495.2 Halesus radiatus | reverse complement strand
TTCCTTAACGAAGAGTGAAAATGTGCAAACTAATGGTAATTATTCAAGATAAAAAAAATTGTCCGTTAATGAAACGGTTCGTTACGTAACAGAAATTTTGTAGTTCGTTTATAAAACCGGCCCTTAGGAATGCACAGATCGATCAGTAAAGCAGAATCATTCCGTTAATTGTTGTTTTTAATATCTTGCAACAAAACTTGAACTTTTTTATTATTTTTTTTATTTTATTTAATAAGTTAAAAGAAATATGTATACATATTTCGCTTTCTAAACTTAACTACACAATTCTATTTCTTAGCTTATATAATGTTAAAACCTATATTATATTCTATCACTTACCGAATTTTTTTCACTTAAAATTGGACAGTATTTTTTTAATCTCAAATGAAAAATGAAACAGAAAACGGTCGCACCTGAGACCCATACGACCAGTTTCATATTTCATTTGAAATTTGTTAATATTATCTACAATAATTTAAAAAATATTTCGAGGTTTATAAGCTTCAATAAGTTATTCCATTTTTATTATTTTTCTTTTTTTAAATGTTTTTATTCGATTCTCTGTTTTCAGGCAATCGCGAAAGAAATTATATACTCGTATGCACATGGCCTGTGGGTCTTGTATCACTTTCATTATATATTCGTTTATAATTTATTATATTGTCTTGTGTAGTGTTCGTGTACTTAGGACGTTTTTATAAATGCTGCGTTCGTGTGTATGAGTCCATTGTACTCAGATTGATTTTCAGTAAGTTAATTACTTGTTACAGTTTGAGTTATGATCAAAAAGTGTTTTTTATAACTTTATTCTATATTTTTTGTTAATAATTAATATGATTTGTGTTTCCCATATTTCTATTAATTTGTTTAATATGTGATTCTTACTATACAATGTTGCAGAATTTTTATAGCATAAACTACGTTAACGTCATATTTTACGTCCCCTGCAACACATTATAACATGGCACCAGTGGCGTGCCGTCCATAAAGGCTGACTACCTTAAGAAAAAAGAACCGTAAGAAAAAATTATGGAATATATATTATCTTGGTTGGGAAGTTGTACACTACTTTCAGTTGGCCACGGCAATAATAATAATAATTGGATGATTTTTATAGCGCCGTTTGTGTGAAAAATCACCTCAAAGGCGCTGTCAGCGCAATCAGCGGAAGGTGATAATAAAATGGACATTTTCAACGAATCAATTCGAAATGCATACCCTACGGCCTCCGTAATCGAGGGGTAGGTTCCTCGAGTACGGATCCGCGGTCGCAGGTTCGAATCTCGGCGTGCGCAAGTAAATTTTATTATTTTGAGTTTTATTATTTCACATTTAATTCATATGGGATTATATGTATTACTTGCGGAACGTTACAGAGCGGTAGGTACTCTCAGTAAAGCCTTGGTGAAAGATCACCATTTAGAATTGAAACGTTGCTTGAAATGGCTGGAGCCGTATTTCGTGACCAAATCTGAATAGCCAGGTACTTCCACACCTTCCTCTTCCCAATGTATTTCCTCCCCTTAACATTCAACCTCACAAACATACACTGCTTGGGGTGCCATAGCTCCGGTTGGCAGGAGGCAATTAGAACTCATGTGCGCTATTCGTATTTAAAAAAAAAATTGAACTTCAAAAATTGTGCACAAATATTTGGTCATAAAGCAATGCACGCCACTGCTTGGTACTTATTAGCTTTTAATGGCAGCTTTTATTCACTTTACCATTTCGCATGCGGTCGGGTGATGCATTATATTTTAGAAAATTACATTATTTTATAGATAAATCACCCCTTGCATTGTGCCCCAAGTTTCGGTTAGAAACTACAGTTTCAAAGAACACATTGTTGTTTTACGCTGTTATGAGAAAAAGTTTTACGAGCTTTAAAATTCCACTCGGAAGTGGACTTAAAAAGTTTTTATAGCTCGTACACGGAGATATTAGATTATTTTCAAATTTAATTAAATATTTCAGTTCCGATTACATAAGAATAATATTCTCTTTTGTATATATTTTAACTATACGTAAAAATACAGAGAAAACTGTTGTACAGTCTGACATTCAAAACCAAACACTAATTGAGAAGGCTGCGATCGTTTAAAATTTTTTAAATGACAAAACCGAGATGGCTCATAGGAAAATTAAATTAATTGTGAAAAAGCGCAATGGTGCAAATGGATATTTTAACCAAACGGTCATAAACAGATCAAAAATATTAATTTAAAAAATGAAAATATTATCGAGTTTTGTTGTTTTGGGTCGTTTCTTTTAAACGAACTGTCAAACTTGAATGTGAAAAATTCAAATGTAAAGAGCAAGTTTCAAAGACAAAATAACTAGATTGGTGGTGCCGTAGTAATGAAAAAAAAGTTCCACTTTATTAATTGTCTTCATTTTATTGCCAAACTGTAACCCTGAATGACAATATTTTTAATTATGTTTGGGGCCGTAGTTCTATTTACGTAAGTAATTTTGAAATGTGAATGGGAAAGCATTTGAAGATACGTAATATTTCGAACTTTAGTTTTAACTTTGTGAAAACTTATCATTTGAATTAACCTGAATATGGCAATTTCATGTTTATTGTAACTCGCTGTAATTACACGTATTTATATATTATTCTTTTAAATGCCATTATATTTATTATCTACAAGTATTTTCTTATGGTCGAGGGGTAAGGCTCTCGACTACGAATCCGAAGGTCGCGGGTTCAAATCCCGGCGTGCGCAAGTAAATCTTATTTATTTAATTTGTGTTGTTTCACAATTAATTAATTAAAAATAATATATAGTATATTTGCGCACGTTCCAGTGTGGAAGATACTCTCAGTATCGCCCTGGTGAAATACCTCCGTTCAGAATTGAAACGTTGCTTGAAATGGCTTTTAGCCGTGATTGGTGACCAGATCTGAATAGCCAGCCCCACCTTCCTCTTCCCCTTATCCTTCCTCTTCCCAATACCTTCAGCCTCACAACATTTCCCAATTGGGGATGCCATAGTCTCACTGGCTCCAGACGGTTGGGAGCAGTTGAGACTCTTGTGCGGTATTCATGTAAAAAAAAATAAAATATTGTGGTGATTTTATATTTAAAAAAAAACTGTTTTTCGTGTGTCTATTTCGAAACACATCGATCAGTTTCTATTTTATGTGACAAATTTAAATGATTGAACAGGTTCGTAATGAAACTTGGTAATTGGACTCGTGAAAGTAACTATTTTGAATTATTTCGTGGAAACGTAACATAAATTTGCTCCGTAATAATGTCATGCAGTTTCAATTAGTTTCTATAGCCCGTCAAAACTAATTATTCTTTTTTTATTATTTGCATGTAACCTGCGTGCAGTTTTAGGTTTGTCCTAGTTAGGCATATCATTTTGATTTTAGAGTAACTCTTTTTTAACGATGAAATATGTTGGAAAAAATCAAAAATCGAAAATCAAACAAATATATAGATGTCTCCCAGTATACTTTAAGTTGAATTTTTTTTAACGGCATAGTAGCTAAAGAGCAATACCAGTGTATTGTCATATTTTCATATAACTCCACCTCTAAGGGATCACCTTCATTGGCTTCAATGTCCTAAAAGAATAATAATAATAATGTTTTATAGTATTCTTTTTTTATAACAAAATAACAAATAATGATATTCGCACTGACATTTCTCGTCCTGAGGATTTCATTTGCAAAATATTAAATTACATTATATTAATTTTAAGTGCAGTTGAGTGGTTTCAGTGTTAGTCTGTAATTTCAGATCTCCCTATGTAAAGTATCCAGTGTTTTATTATTTTTAAATTTATTATGGTTGTTGTGATTTTTAAAGGATGGTGGGATTTTGTTGTAGAGTTTAGTACTATAGTGTAAGAAGTTTTTTTGTCCAAATGTTGTGTCTATGGTACCTTGTTGTATGTATTTTTAACTCTGAGATCTAGTGTCTCTAATGTGTGTGATTGTTGTTATTTCTCGTTTTTTGTATTTATGAAGGTAAAGTAGTATGGTTTTGGAGTATAATTGTTTTATTGACATAATATTAAGTTTGGTAAAGATTTCATCAGTGGCTAGTTCTTACAGGGACTTTAAGTATATATGTATAAAATGGAGTTCAAGATCTGCTTACTGACCTTCAAAGCATTGCAGGGAATGGCGCCAGCCTATATATCTGAACTATGCATCCGGCAGGACTTAAGTGACAGACAGCTTGCTCTGAGGTCAGCAGATCTAGATGCTACTAATCGTCTTATTGAACTTTCTAGGTCAAATCGAATCGTCCACTAATATCCAGAAATTGAATGAATTTAAACGGGCTATAAAAAAATTATTTTAAATTTCTACTTTCGATAAATTTGGACATCTCTTCAATTTATTGAAAAAAAGCCATTTTCTCAAGCTTCCGGTAGTTGTTTCGTTTCGGTTTTCTCATCATTTTACTTTTTTTTTTATCTAAACTCGTTTATTGCTGAACATAACCCGACTCCAGGCTTAAAATGTTGCGATTTTTGCACCATTGTTGTGAATGTGCCCTTTTTTATCACTTTGAATATACTGTACAATATTTTGTAATTTTATAAGATGAATATCTACCTAAGGAGTACCGTAGGAGTAATGTTAAGAATAAGTAAGAATGTATGTAATAATAATAATAATAACAAAGCATTTATAGAGCGCAGTTTTGTGTTGTTTCACTTCAAGTGCGCTTTACTATAAATAAACTTAAAAATGATTAAATAACTCCATTCAGTGTTATCCTACAGTGCTACTTTTACATTATATTTATACATTCTTAACATATTACATACATTCCAGCTTATTCTTAATACTACTCCTACAGTACTCCTTAGGTGCATATTCATAAAAAATTACAAAATATTATACAGTATACATATGGCTATACAAAAATAACACATTCACAATATTACTACAAAATAGTAACATTTTAAGACAGGAGTCGGGTTATGTTCAGCAATAACGGACTTCACATAAAAAATTAAAAATATATATATACGGAGGAAACCGAAACCAAACAACTACCAGAGGCTTGAGGAAATGACTTTTTATAATAAATTGAAGAGAAATTAAAATTTATAGACAGTAGGATTTTTTAAATAAGTTTGTTTTTAAAGCCCCTTTAAATTCAGTCAATTTCTGGATATTAATAAGAGCTGGGGGAAGTTTATTCCAAATGAGAGGGCCATTTACACGATCGAGCGATCATAGTAGACGGCTCGATTTGACCTTGAAAGTTCAATTAGACGATTAGTAGCATCTAGATCTGCTGACCTCAGAGCAAGCTGTCTATCATAAGTCCTGTCGGATGCATAGTTCAGATATATAGGCTGGCGCCATTCCCTGCAATGCTTTGAAGATCAGTAAGCAGATCTTGAACTCTATCCTTTCAGGGCATCGAAGCCAATGAAGGTGATCCGTTAGAAGTGGGGTTATATGACAATATTTAGATTCACCAAATATCATTCTCGCCGCAGCATTGAAGACGGACTGGATTCTATTGAATTGTTTTTGAGGGAGGCCAGCATATGCACTATTACAATAGTCCATACGTGAAACAACGAAGGAATTTATGAGTGATTTTGCTCCATCAGAGGGAAGACATCTCCTGATTGATTTTACCTGCCTAAGATGGAAAAAACCAGAACTTACAGCTTTTGTAATTTGCGATTCAAGGGAAAGACTATTGTCTATAGTGAAACCTAGGAATTTTATTTTTGTAGAAGGAATTATATCTGTATCCTGAATACGTATTGGATTGGAATCAAGGAGGCCTTACCTTCCAGTGGAAGCTATCCAAATAAATTCTGTCTTTGCTGGATTAAGTTTGAGTTTATTGACAGACATCCATCTTGAAACCGTATTAATGAAGCTAACTACCTCATTTTTAGGACGTCTTTTTCATCCGGGGAACAAAATTTAAAGATCAGACGATCGTCTGCATAGCCTTGTGATTCAAAGCCAGCTGAGTGAATGAGGTGTTCTATGTTAATGTTGTTCTATGTTGAGTGTAATATGTTAAGAATGTATAAATAGGACAGTGAAAAGAGCACTGTGGGAATACCACTGAATGGAAATAGAAAATAATTATTTTTATAATAATATTTTTTTATATTTAGTATAGTAGAGCGCACTTTAAGTGAAATAACACAAAAGTGCGCTATATGAATGCTATGTTATTATTATTATTTAAGTTGGTTCAGTCAAGATTCTTCTTTTTTTTTAATTCTTTACCTTTATTCTTCGAACAATTGTGAAGAATATCCGTCAAGCTATATCGCTCATCAAACTTAAATTAAGTAAGAAAATGGCTTGTTTTTTTTTCAATTTATTTTTATCTCTGGTTGGTAGATTTAATTTCGGCGTTTTATTCTCCGCGGGTTACTTCTCACCTCTCTATTAAGATCGATCTACCGTGCTATGATTCACTCACATTTAATATATCATTCCTGGATCTGCGGATTTGCTACAAAAAAAATATTTCAGAGAACTAACTCGTTCAAAATATAGCCCTACGAAATATCTTTAGTTTGCCATGGGACACACGCGTCAAAGACACCTACAGAAACTCCCAAACACTTCCGTTTAACACCGTTCCCACCTGTGAAATTATATATTCTGTATTGCATGTAATTCAACACTGGGCACATACTAACACCACACTCAATTACAATCACGACGTACACCAACACAACACAAGGAACCACGACAAACTACATATACCAAAAATATACTCAACAAAATATGAACTAAAATCTTTAGAATATATAGCTTACACACAATACAATAAATTACCCAACGATATTAAAAATGCAAGCCAATGTGAAAGGTCTCGAGGTAAGATGCGTTGTTTGAAAGAATACCTTAACGATTAGTGCTGTGTTGTGATAATGTACCAGTGATATGTATTTTTACAAATGCAAATTATGTGTTGTAAATGTACTGAGAATGTTAATTATGTATTTTAAATATTAAGTATGTTTGTTTCTAAAAACTGTACTGCAGGTTCTGCATGTGATCCCACAATAAGTTTCTTAACTCTTGAAAATACATTGCATAATGTATTGTATACTTTTAATAAAAAATGGAAAAGGGGATAGAAGTTTTATGTGATATATAATCAAACGCGAACATTAAAAAAACTTTTGAAATCTCAAAATTTCTTCCTCCATCTTTAATGTTTTTTTATTCTCATTAAAGCTTTGATTGACATTATTACAAATATCCTTTTAAAGAAGGATAATATTTTTTAATTTATTATTTGTATTTTTTTTAAATACTATTACAAACTTATTTTTTCAAAGAAATCTATTAAAATATTAAATCTAAAATATTAAGTAAACGGATATAAATAATAAATATTTGCGGAAGTCGATAACGTTTTTCTTTCCTTGGAATATCAAGAACGTAATAACAATATGATCTGTACCAACATCTCAGATAAATAACCTAAATTAATAAACATAACATTTGGCAAGTTGTACAAGCCCTGAGCTCGGCTGTTGGTTTAGCCATTCATTACTTGCGGCTGCCACATCCGGTTATGAAATACGACCGACTACCTACTTCCGGTTTAAGTAGAAATTAATTGCCGACCGGAACGTCTTTACTATTCGGATATGCTCTCCTCCTAGAGCTGGATTCTAGATCGTCTTCCTGTCATATTTATACTCTCTCTAAATCGTATTTCATCTTTCCATTCCTCTTTTATATAGTTTTATTCGATTTTCTCTATTCTTAATACATTTGTCTATTCGTACTCTCTAGAACAAATCGACCGCTCCAATGAACTCACCACAACTCTGTTATTGAAATTTTAACATATATCCATTTGGGAGGCTACAATTAGTGTGAATTCGTACTAAATACTAAATTAAGGGAATGTGTTAATAATGAGTACTTATTCAATTAAAAAAATATATGTCTTCCTTAGAACAGTCGAAATAGAAAATAGAAAAAAATGGAAAAAGACTACCTATTAAAATATGCAGAATAAGTTCATTCACTAAGAGAGAAAAAAATGAACAAGTTTATGGTGGATATTTGACCGTCTCCCGTCTCCAAAGAGCCATCAAGAGGGACTCCATCCATGCAGTCATGGCAGTAATGATGGTATTCTTGGATTGGCGTACTCTGCACCATAAGCTTTCCATGCAGTGGCCGAGAAGTGCCCAGAAAGAGTGCACTCGTCCTTCTAGGAACATTTCTGTAGCGCTGCAATGTCTTGGTAGACGGAATAGTTGGCGATATGCATTATTGCGAGTGACTTTTATATTTTGACATTGCGATGCAGTGTAATGCACCCACAATTCTGACGTATATAGAGATGTGCAGAATGTGTTGAACAGTATTCTTTTGACGTTTGCGCTGCAGCGAAAACGCCTTGACAGCATACCTGCTCAAACCGATATCTATTAATAGCATCTACAGAAACATGAATTCACCAATACAAGCACAGGGGAATATTTAAAGCTATTAATCAACCTAGTTCCAATTCGTTATGTAGGATTTAGTAATAGTTTCAAAGGTCGTCAATAATAATTGTAACTTGAGTTACTACTGACACCCAGTACATTGTTTTTTGATTTTATATTTCTTTTAGGTAATTTAACTAATTTTACAGCATCCTTCGGGCGAGGCTGTTTTTCGTGAAATCTGTGATATTCGAAATATCCATTTGCTTTTATAAAGTTAACAAACCGCTATTAAGGCGATGCAATGGGAAGTAATGCAAAAACATGTGGTGGATCGCCTTAACGTATTGCACTCCGATAGCCAATATTCTGGCTTTTTAACATTTGGTTGCTAGCTCCGATAGCCAAAATAGTGGCTTTCCCAAGCGGTAACTTTGAAGCTGTGTTTTCCCCATTTACCGCTAACATTCTGTGAATTTTATTTCACAGTAGTGTACATAAAGGATTAAATATGCCGTAAAATGTATTAATAGTCAAAATACATTAAAGGATACACCAATCATTATTCAAATGATTATAAAACTGTAAGAAGAATAATGAGAGGTGGCGAAGAAGAAACCATAATTAAACCGAATATTATAATAAATTATACTAAATATATGGGCGGCGTGGATACCGCAGACCAGTATACTGCAGCCTACCCATTTTTGAGGAAAACTTTAAAATGGTGGCGAAAATTATTTTTTTGGGGTCTCGAAGTTTCCGTTGTTAACTCATACATTTTATATAAGGAGAAACAAAATCAAATGAAACTGAAAGCTATGACACATCTTGAATTTGTTGACAAACTTATCATTCAATTAATCGGAAATCACAGAGGAGGATTAAATTGTACAAAAGGCAGACACTGTCTCGATCCAGAACAAAGGTTGGATGGAAAATTACACATACTAATGCCTCAAAATGAAAAAAAATGTCGCGAGTGTATAGTGTGTTCGGATAAAAAACAACGAAAAACGACCATATATTTTTGTAAAACTTGTGACAATAAACCTGCTATGTGCGTTGGAGTGTGTTATGAAAAATATCATACATTAAAAATGTATAAGTGATTAATTTTTATATGACAATAGACATTTATAGTGTTAAGTTACATAAATATTTTAATTTTTTTCAAATGTGCGTTAAACTCTTTATACTTGTCTCTTCAAAAACACCGTGTATCGGTTAAATTCTTCCACATACCTGCTCCGCCTCCTGGGACGATCCATCTTTTGTTTTTGGTGCCATTTTCAAGTAAGTAAACATGTAATAAACCAAACCAGAGCCAATGAATTCTTTAGAAAATAGATATTCCCGGAATACAAAGAGCTAGTAATCCATTGATTTACAACCGTAAACCCAAATAGTCGGACTCGCAATAGGGTGGTCACGAAAACATCTTTACAAATATATTTCAAATGTTTCGAACAAAAAAGACACTTATTTTACATAATACATAGTACCTTCAAATTTTTAAGAAATGTATTCCTCAAAATTTAAATGGTTTAGTAATTATCTTGATTTTAAATAATTGTGTTTAGTGACTTTCTTTGAATAATGTCGTTCGAATATGTAATCCCGCTGCAATGGTCACCACATAGAAGAAACAGGTTGTCTAAAAAGAATGAGTAAAATAATGTTTTTTTTTTTATCTTTTAAGGATATTATGTTTATTTTTTTCAACCCCAGAGTAGACTACTGGTCATTAGTGAATCCAATAGGAGTGCAAAGTGTTAAGGGGAACTGTTGAGCGGCCTGTTTCATGCACGACTGAATTTTGATATGAGGCCAAAATTCTCACCCAAACCGAATGATCTTTTTTTTTATCAAAAGTTTATAGCAAATATCTAGTACGCATTAGAAGTATTTTATTTATTTCTATTTTAGATAATGAAAAATAGGCCATTAGATGAATCAATTTTTCACGATTTTAGAGACGACTTTTGCAATTATTTGATGGTTATTTGTGACAAAAAAAAAATAATTTTGCCCTACATAATTTAAAATATCGACCCGAATTTTTAATTTTATTTTATGTAATTTATGTTAAAAAAAACCGTTAATCTGCTAATATTTTCTGAACTTCTTATCCGTACTAGTTATTTACTATACACTGTTAATTGAAAAAATAGTATCATTCAGTTCGGTTGGTATTCTGGCCTCAAATCGAAAATTAAGTTTTGTATGAAACAGACAGATTGACCCAGCATACCTACATTGCAACTGTTCTCCAGATATTACAATGGAGCCTGCTCAAATAAGCTAACATCGTTGATCCCCTCCACGCCGGTGCACGTGCGTGAAAGTCGATGGACACGAACTGAACCATAACCACCTAGATCACAAGGGCCGGACATTGCATAATATCGATCTCTTAACTTGTATGAGATTTTTAATAATTAACAAAAAAAAATCAATTCATTTTACTTTATTGATTGCATTGAATACACAGTATATTGTTTAAATTCATTTATTAATAATGACTCCACAAAGTGAATACCAATCGTTTGAAAAAAATATATTAAAAATATACTTCACAAAAAAGGGTAATTGATTTATTTATCTGTTATTTTATTTTTCAACTTATTTGTAAGAGTATTGATGTATTTCATCTTATTCAGCGTCGCTTCCTTTTAAAAAATATCATGTCAACCGAAGAAATAAATCATTTTGAACGCACGTGAAGACTTTTCCAGTGATACATATTTGCTTTTATACTTTACTTGCGAGGAAAACGACAGCTCTTTCGTGGAAGTATCGTTTTTTATGAGACACGCTACAAAATATGACACGTCAAGTCAACCAAGGATTCGTCTCCCCCGGCCCCTTTCACCAATACACAGATACCTTGCTTTATGTGTCGAGTTTTGGTGTACGTACACAACACATACATTTAACGTTTCGATACACCGGTGGAGTAGATTTATTTCTTGACACACTCCTTTCGTAATATTATCACTTATTATTTTTTTAATCATTAAAGATAATATATTAACAAATCTCAAATCTTAAGCATTACAAATTGAGTAAACATCAACGTTCGAAATATGGACCGCATAAATAAGGCCAATTGGCTACATTGAGATAACACGGGCTTCAGTCGATTACAAGCGCTCGCCGGGTATGGATCTCAAAGATTACCTCAAAATGCCTACATGACTACAAATAGCTCTGGAAAAAACAGAAAAAGCAAGAGTGTAACCTTTCATCGGTTTTACCATAATCAATATACTGTAATTTGACCTTTTTATTGCTAAAAAAAACTCAAAAAGCACTCAAGTCGGTACACGGCGCCGGTAAGAAATGCTCCGGCCGGCGGTGCGTTCTGTTCGTTCACGGTCGGAAGGATTCGGTCTACATCGACAGCCCCTTCACCCCCCTTTGTATTTCACGCACAGGAACAACTTTTTTGACTGATTTTGGTAGGAACGTTATTTATATACCTAATTAATTAATTGTACAGCGCCCTTGAGTTGTTTTTCCCACGAAAACGGCGCTATAGAAGTAATCCAATTATTATTATTATTATTATATGTTTTGAAGGTACATATCATCAGTCAATCAAGATCTCAATGTATTGTTAGTCAATAAAATTATTGCGAAATACTTCATCTACCACTCTTTAAAATATTATCAGTTATTGGCCGCGAATTAGGATAACCTTTGTCAATGCTGCGAATCGTTAAATGCGTATACCATATATACGAGATCGTCGTTTACGAGATCGTCATACTTACGCATAATTTTAATATTAAAATTCGGTTGAATTCGTTTATATTTGTAATTTGTATTAGAGTGTCTCGGCCATTTCCTGCCACTGTTTGAACAATTCGTGTCCCTTTGTTGCGCTTATTTATGAATAAATACACAAAAATCATGCTGCCCATTGCTTCGAATGATTCTTCTGCTCTCTAAATTCCTTCTGTGTGTTATCTGAAATATCGTCGGAAAGAATTTGTATCGTGCTAACTACGAAATCCTAAACGATCATTCTGTAATTCTTCAACATTATATATATTTTGTTAACTTTAAAGAAATTTTACGAAATATGACAAAAAGTCCAGATAAACTAGTTTTTAGTAGTTCGACTAACGGTTTCTTTTCTTTCAAAACCTTTTTAATTAGTTTACAGTTTAGGTACCTAAAATAAAACATATATAACAACATTAAATCTTTAAAACAATAAATATTTCCTAATATTCTAAGACAATCTTTTTCTATTATATCTATAAAAAAAATACTTAAATAACTAAAATAAATCTTTGTGTAATGTAATATTTCCTTATAATCTAATAACAAACTATTTCTTTCATCTAGCCAAGTCCTCAATACGAGTACATTCATAATAAGAATATGTCTCCCAACTGGTTCTTCTAAGACTCTGGTAAATGCTATAGAACACTACAGATTGGACTACTGCAATAATTTGTATGCTGGTCTGCCGAATTTACGGTTGAACAGACTGCAAGGTGTGTTCAACACGGCAGCTCGTCTAATATGTGGTGCCACCAAATACTGTCACATCACTTCCAAAAGAATGTTGAGACTGTGATAAAAATATGGACAAAAATATGTCCCCGCATGTTGAAATTCCGATAGTAATTTAAATTATAATAAAGCTCAATTTCTATCTATCATTTGTAACGACTACTCTCTTTTTACTTAACGTAATCGACTTGCCTTACCAAACCTAAACATTTTATAGTTCTCTACCCAATTGGAGATACCAAGTCTGAATACTAAACAGTTTATTCATCCCGTCTAATAGTTACTTCTAATAGTCGATTTGTACTTAACTTTAAAAGTAAATAAGATTAAACGTACAAAAAAAGTGGGTGCCATTTATCTTTATTTGCGTAGAGCCTTCGGATTTCCCAACCAAATCGAGTGTTCCTAGTCGCAGATTAAGGGTGCAAAGTGGCTTGTATGTCTTGAGTGATCTTTTATGTTCGCAGTTACTCCAATTGAATTTCAATTCCCCCAGAACCTCGATGTTCCAGCCTCCAGCCACCGACCGACACCCGATTCCCGTTACGTTTCACGGGTTTACTGCGTAAATAAATTAACCAAAAGAAGTTTGCTTTTCTTTAATGTAGGCGTTTTGTCAGTGTTTAGATATTTTCGATTTTCTAATTAAAATTTAATGGATTAAAAGATGGAAGTACCTAATATAAATTAAGTATTCTTTCCGTGATTTATCAATATCTTTATTTTTTTGCCACTGACTTATATTAATATTGTTATTTATAGTCTATCTGTTTTCTCTCATATAGCATAGCGTTTAATAGGAACGGCTGCGCGGCATGTTTCATACAAAATTTAATATTCAATTTGAGGTCAAAATACTCACCGAAACCTAATGATTTTTTCTTCATAAAAAATTGTGGTAAATATTTAGTACGGATTAGAAGTAATTTACTTATTTTATTTTACATTATAAAGTATATGCCATGAAAAAAAAAACAATTTTCCATAATTTTAGAGGTAACTAAGAAATTTATTTGTGGGTTTTTTAAATATTTTTTTTAATTATCATATTTGCATATTTAATGGTCTATTATACTTCATAATTGAAAACAAAAATGAATAAAATACTTCTAACCAGTGCTAGATATTTGCGATACTTTTAAGTAAAAAATAGAACATCAGTAGCTGGGTGAGTATTTTGGCCTCAAAATCAAAATAAAGTTTTGTATAAAACATCCCGCGCAGCCGTTCCTCTTAAACATTTACTCATTAAATATTGCCATTCGAATTCCGGTTGTGTTTTAGTTGTTCTGGTCAAAATGTTCACTCGGCATTTTTATAGAAAGATTCTTTTTTCAGAGTTCGCCAAACCGTCGGATAATTTTTTGAAGCTCGTGTAAAAAGTATGGAGAGTCAATTCCAAGTACATTAGATAAATCAGATAAAATCTATTTCGTTCGAAGAGTTTTAACTCCCCCCCACCCTTGAATGACACGGATGTGTCGAAACTGGTAGCGCAGTAATAAAATTAAGTAACAAAAGTACGTAGTGATTAAAACTCTTCAAACAGATTGGCTAAAAATTGTTACATAGTTAATGGCCAAGAAATCCAAAAAAAAATCCATTCCCACCGATATTTGGTGAAAACTATTAATGTTTTTTCTAAAATTTGCAAAATATTTCATTAAAGAACCTTTTTTATTTGCAATATTCAAGTCATTCGGATAGAATTCCCGTGTCTTCTTCCGCTTCCTTGGGTAGCTGGCCAAGTGTTTGATTTTCAAAAGAAACTTTCTAACTTAGATTTTTTGTAAAAAAAATTAACGTCACTTTCATTGCCATTCTACGCAAGTTCTTTAGTGTCTGAACATTTCTGTCGAGGAAGGCCTCTGGTAACCGAGACTTTTATTTCAGTACCCAAACCTTTACCCATCTTAAAGAAAGGCAGTCAAAGAAGCCCGGAAGTACAAATGCTTATTGTTCACCGTTCGAGCTACTGTCTTTCATATCCCTTTCCTACCGGTCTTTAAACACAACTTAGATTAAAGAGACCTACGAGAAACATTGCGACGATGAATGTCGTTAACAGAAACTACAAGCGATACCCCTGCAGCAACCTGGAGCGCAATTCCCGATCTTTTTAAGGAAGATCCTTATCTTTTTCCTTAGACTTAAAGACGTCTTGATTCACTTGGGAATTCCGGTGAGACATAGTAAAAAGATCTTAAATAGATTGTTGAGATTATTTGAAAACACAAATTAGTGAAACATCTTCAAGTGACACAAGATTTGGAACCAATTTAAAAACAATAACATTATTTTATAACGCATCTTAATACATTTTATTTTATTTTTTAATAACATAAATAAGCCTTTTAACGAAGAATTGCGTTTTGTGAAAAGGTACCTACCTCACTAGATAGTAATGATCTTTTTTGTCACTAGTTCTAAAAGTGACATTTTCCATCGTGGTTAATCTACGCCGACCGAAAAGGTGGGTCGTTCCATTTATTTTACGAACTCGGTTCCATTTCCTAGCTTAGCAACACGGACTCGATTCCTCGGACTCGGTCTTCGTTCCTTTCGGTCCGAACGGGTCCGCCGTTCCGGAAGCAAAAATCGTTCTTATTACACTATTGAATAAGGACGCTTTTCGTTTATGACTCCAATCCAAAACCTTTGCAGTTTCTTGAGTGTGAGTTCGGAACGAATGAATCCGGATTTGCGAATTCGGAGTGAGTCCACCGCCTTCGGAATCGGATTCATTGGACTCGGCCGACCGTAACGACTCTCTTCTATGCCACGCCTTTCGTGAATTGTCGAATATATCAACATCTTTATAATTTTTAGTAACTAATTATGTTTACAATAAACAATAACGTAATTGGTAACTTACTTTATATTGAGTTTTTCTCTTATTAAATTATTGTTGTTCATTATTGAAAGTTTTAATGAATGTCATTCGCTTAATGACAGCTAACCCGAAAGAACCAGAATCGCAGTTAAGCAAGAAGTTTAGAAGGAAAAGAATAAGGAATCTTCCTTAAAAAGAACGGAAATTATGCTCCTATTTTTACTATGTAACACTATTCTAATTTTCATCCTTGATATTCGTAACTTCTGCAAAAACTCAAATGGAAATCAGAAAACTAAATAGATGCTGAACAAGCCGGGGTCAGAGACGAGATTTACTTACCGCTTCTGACTTCTTCCAATATCTGTAGTGCAATGCGTGCGCTAAACTGCATTTTACAGGTTAGCATG
Organism: Halesus radiatus; assembly: GCA_022606495.2. Lineage (NCBI taxonomy): Eukaryota > Metazoa > Arthropoda > Insecta > Trichoptera > Limnephilidae > Halesus > Halesus radiatus. Next base: position 153,001 of record JAHDVE020008561.1, on the reverse strand, counting down.
ATCATGAGCACGGTTAGTGCCTGGTTAAATGCAGAGGTGGCATTAAAATGCCTCGTCGGCACAAAATATTTTAATATCTACATACGAATCATAGTACGAAACATAAATAAAAATGTTGTTATAATGACGATTCGGTTTTTATATAATAATTATAATTGTATTATCTATTTAGCGCTATTTTCGTGAAAAAATCCCCCGAATGGTGATGGACTTGTGGACGTTAAAATAAATATCGCTATACACGTAAATATTTCTTGAAAATTTTTACGGACGAATCGTTAAAAGTTGAAATACCCAATTCCTCTGGTTTTTAAAATGGCTTTTCTTATTTTTTGTCTTAACCGTTTCATACAAGTGCGACACAGCTTCTTTTTATTTTTCGGCATCGAACCTTGGAGGGAGAATTGACATTCTTTGTGGACTATTAAAACGACCCTTGTCTTCTCAAACCACTTGACATTTCAATTCAACTTTCGGGACTTTGTCCAACAACCCCTAACTGGAGTTTTTACATAAAAATGGTGGCCAATTTTTCAAAAACAAGGCCCTCTTTTGTTTGAGTTCTGTTCTGGAAGCGAAATTTGTGCAGGTTTTTTTTATCGTTTTTAGTGGCTGCAGCTAATTATGAAACCCGCGGCCACAGAGGAGACCTTACTCACGTTGACATCGTGTAATTACCCGGCAATTTTTTGTTTTGTTTTACAGGGTATATTAATTTTCTTTAATGTTTTTTACACCTAGAAATAAAAATGAAGCCAACGATGTTTACCAGTTTCACTGGACGTTATTTACTCGGCGACTTCGGCTTCCGCTCGAAACTAAAAAAAATATATATAACAAAGATTTTGGCGTCTTGTCTTACGGTGAAAATTGAATTGTCAAAATGAATATTTTGGTACCATGATAATTCAACACGCGTATGAATTGGCACATCTTTTAAAAGTCATGTAAAGTCATAAAAAATATGAAATAAAGGAACACAGAAACCTGAAGAAACGTCTTTTTTATTTCTTCAAAAGATGTTAAATCACTTTATGGAGTCATATTTATTAAATTAGTAACACTTACATTGTTTAAAACCACTAATAATAATAATAATAATTGGATGATTTGTATTGCGCCGTTTTTGTGAAAAATCACCTCAAGGGCGCTGTACAAATATTTCTTAACTAATTATGTACAAACAAATACAGAAAAACATACTTACCTGGCCGGTCGCTTCAGATGAACACAGTTTTATTAGAAAATTTATTTATAGAGATGATAGTTTTACATGGTTATTTGTTGTTCCTTTTCTATTGATGTTACATTTATTAGAAGATTGGTGGCAAAAGAAGAGTTGGTATTTATTGAAAAACTTATAATTTTTAGGACTGGAAAATATTTATAAAATGAATTTTAGGGCTCGAAAATATCTATAAAATGACCTTAAAAAGCGTAAGAAGCTTTTAATAGATATTAAATATATTTTTTTAGTTTACTCTTTGGTTATTTACAGTGTTGCGGACTGTGGACGCATTTGCGAACTGATGCGTGAATTTTTATTTTGGATTTAATATGTAAATACCTACGTTTTAATTAATCTGTTTTCTTTAAATATAAAAAAAATATATATTTGGTTAGATTAGGTTTTCGGGCTAGTTTTTTTTGTACTTTTATTGACTTTATATTATTTTTAAAAAGTGTGTCGATCCATACGTGTGTTGAATTAGCCGGTCACAGAGTATTTCAAAGCTCCATAACTCATGATGTCAATTACGTAGCCTGAAAATAAGATCCTGCCAATCAGTGTCTATGCCACCTAACCTTGTTACCGTACAAAAAGACGAAAACAGACGTCTGTTTTTTGCTTTTCGAAAAACTAACTGGACTGTTCTTCTATTTAATAAAAAAAGTTTTACCGTTTTTCTATATATTCTGAATACTGAAACATTTAATTTTGTTTTATGTAACATACATGTAAAGCTTTAAAGGCCACCTTCGCAAGCATTAAAATACGGTCATACAAAACAACGGTTTTCGATTCACTGAGTGTAGAATTAAATATGCGTAATGTAATTGTGTGCAATAAAGTGAACAGTGTACTTAATTGAACGGTTCATAATGCCACAAGGGGGACCGAAAAATGATGGCATCCGTCCGATGGTTATTAAAACCATTCAAAATGGGCAGTTTGGGTAATGAAAACAGGAATGTCTTTATTAACACTACACCCATGGACCAGTGCAGTGGGGGAGTGTAGTAGACCACGTGCGGGCTAGCTTAGTGGCCTTTCATATGCTAAACAAATTATTACAAATGACACTTGTGAGCTTAGAAAGAATTGTAGAAGCTGCACCAATTTACTTTACTTTAAATATGCGTACTTCAGTCACTCAATCATTTGAAATGTAACTTCAAAAATTTAAAAAAGCAGATATAATACCGAATAAAGATATAAAAAAAATTTCCTATTATAACCCAGACACCCCCACAAAAAACTATACCAAGAAATGAACTTGTTGTAAATCAAAAACCTGTACGAATATAAAATATGCCTATTAATCGGTCAGTGGCTGAGTTGGCATAGCGTTTGGGCCTCACCCAGGCGTCATGAGTTCAATTCCTTGGCTGGCTAAGTCCTCCATCACGACACAAGCATCATCTTCCGCTTACTGTGATGGTGGTAGGAGATTTTCAAATATTTTCAGGTTATTCGTAACCAGGAAATATTTATATTTCTTTTTTTTTTAAATAAAATAAAAAAAATCTACAAAATGCAAAATGGCCTTATACACACGAACACAGCATTTATAAAAAAAACATCAAAAGTACACGAACACTATACAAGACAACATAATAAATTGTACACGAATTCAATAAAGACTGAATGTTGTAAAATAAGTATAGGCCACGAGAGTGTATATGTATATATATATACAATCTCCTTCCCGATAGCCTGAAAACGGAGAATCGAGTAAGAACATTTATAAAAAACTGTTCCATCTCAAAATAAGTGAGCTAAATAACAATGTATAATATAAAAGAATATTAAATAAGATAGCTGTTATATTTAACATAGGAATAATATGTAAGGTATATAAATAATATAATGTAATATTAAGTAATATGACATGTATAATATAAGTATTAAAATAGCTTAAGAATAATATGTATGTATTTAGTTATTTAATATAATATGTATGTAGTATTAAGAAAGTTAAATAATTGTGTATTTCTTTTAACTTAATAAATAATAAAAAATTAAATAAAGATGGCACAAGACCAGGGATCGAAATCATGGTTTGTTAAAAGGAACTTATTTCGAGACAAAAATTGTGGAATCACATTGTAAATTTATTTTTATTGAAATCAAAAATATTTTATGGTAATGCTTGAAAATGTGTTGTTTAATAGCTGTGACTTTTAAATAAATTAAACTTGTACAGCTCGTCAAGTCCAATGTCTTACAATTTTTAGATTAAAAAAAAAATCTCTTATAAAATAATATGTAAAATTACTGCCTCAACACAGGCTAGCCTAGTGAGGCGGGTTATTTGAAACTTCAACTTATAACTATGCATTTCTGTTATTTACTACCTGATGTTATTATATTATTTTCTATTTTCCTTTTTATATATCTTCTTTATAAACCACCGTACACTTGCATTATTATGGTATTATTATATATTACTAGGTTAGGTTATTTAATACAAAACGCACTTGCCGTGAACCATTACAAATCCGCGCCAAATATATTAACTACTGTTATTATTATTCATTTGTACCAAATCAAATTTCTGGATACCAGAAAAGTTATGGGTTTAAAATAAAAAAAAAAAAATTTTCCAAGAGGGATTTATGCAATAATGTAGCCCTTGTAGCTAAATGAGGTATTTCATTACCACTGCAAATAAACAAATTGCTTGCTGGAATCGGTTAACATATGACGAGATAACTGTGTAGAATAATAAGGGTTGTTAAAGTGAAACATTGAGTTATTTGTCAATGTAACGAGGCTTGTTAGTGCCGCTAAAAGGGTAGAGAAACAAATCTAAATAATTTACTTCTTTTGATGCTATGCCACGTCTGGGTACCCCCCGTGGTGCAGTGATAGAGAAATGCTATTGTTTAGGCCCGGAATGTAACGGGGAGACAGTTTTGCGCCGAAGAACTAAGATAAAAAGTATGAATTAATTTTATTGCAGCCGAAAACATTGAAGAAGATAATATTAACGTATCCTAAATGAAACACGAAACCGAAAAAAAACACAAAAAATAAAAAGCTATCAGAAAGTCCCAAAAATATTTTCAGTAATAAGTTTTAATATTGAATCAAAAATATTTTTGTTTTAACACCACTTTAACTAACATAACATATATGCATAACTCAACCGATTTTGGTTCACCTTGAACCTTCTTCAGAATCGTATATTTACATTCTAAATTAAAAACCGATTTACAGTAAGTGAGGAAATAGAATAGAGGGAGGGATCAATTATGGTGGGGGTTAAGTAAGCGAGAGGAGGCTACTCAATATTGCTTATTTAGTAAATTTTTTTTATCATCCTCGATGTTCGCTTCCTATGTACTTTGTTTCTTCACTTGTTGTATTTCTGTTTTTATTTTAGTATGTATTCATACAACCCTGAAGAAGGCTCTGGCTGAACCGAAAGCGGTTGGTTTATGTATTCAATAAAGTGTTGTTTAAATAAAAATATGCTCTATTCAAAATTAATAATGTGTAACCACAAATTTTAAGAAGTTTTAATTAAAACTTTACATTTTCTATGGACTTATATTTCTTTTATAGTTGGTAATCGTACATAATCTGTAAATTTACGAGCAATAATAAAAAAAATTCCTTCAGTCACAAAATGCGTACTCCAATGAATTTAATTTCTTAGTTTGCCTTCAGCTTCAAAAATCCTTGCATTCTGCCTCACTGACTTCAGAAGTTCGCTTCCTTTGAAAGTCCGGCTTTTTGAAATTTAATTTTCAACACGCTGAGCTCGCAATGTGCACCGCTAGGTGGTGCCTGCTACTTGCTACTACATTAGTAGGTTCATAACTTCGCCAGATGGCACCTGCGTCCGGCAATATAGAAAGTACGTAGTTTTCAAAGGCGCAATTTATTGATTGTGACGTTTCCACGATATTGGGAAGGAAACGTTTTCATATCACCCGAACGAATTTATTTTCTATGACTGCTGACACTGGAAACAATAATGAACTTATAAAAATCCCGCCTTCGTTTTCTGAGACATACTCGTAACTCTCGCACCTTCTCGAAGCTTGTAATGAAGGCTATTTATGTTTACACAATACGTCAAAGTAGGTGTTGTATTTTTATCCTTTGAGAAATGAATCTTCTTTGTACAACAAAACACTTTATCGTTTATTAACGAAGATGCTCAGAATATAATGTTGGATTGGACAGCCGGGAAGCTAATCTCCTTTCCTACTTGAGGAGGTATTCCATCTACCTGGTGTCCTTGGAGTTTCCAACAATGAAGCTACCGGTCGCTAATGCCATCGATGTAGATTAGCCAAAACTAAGATATCACAGTAATTATTTAATAACGGTTTTTGTAATTTAAAAACAACTATTTATATGGTTATATACAATATTTTCTTTGAGAGAGAATGTCATTTGCCTTCAAATAATATATGTGCCTAGGTACGATCAAATGTTTGCCCAGGCTTATTCGTTCTGACCGCTGAACACACAACCCCTAGAAGTGTACCTAATCTATGCCGATTTGAAAGAAAACGGTAAGCGCCAATTTGCATAACACATTTCGACATTCGGACAGGCCTAAATTAATTTTCTCTCCTAGAAAAAATATATGTATTTAACAAGGTTTAAAATCAGTTCACCCGAAGTATAGAAAAATTGGGCTTTCTTGGCACCCGTGAACGCCCACAGCACACTTCTATCGGTTCATCTCTTCAAACATGTACTAAATTGAACAGCGAACTTCCTGATGACTTCTCAATTTAAGATCAATTTAATTCTCATTTTCATTTCAAATTCCAGCGCATACTTCAAGAGAGAAATTCGTTTTCCTTCGTAATCAACACATCTCTGCGATAAATTTCAGGGTGTCCCCACCGCCATAGACAAACACAAAGCAGGGGTCATGCCCCTGCAGACCATAGACAACTAGGCAGCATAGCATAGATAACGAGTATATCTAGCCATCCCGGCGGCCATAGACGATTTATGCGCCCGACCAACTAATGTTCCATTTTTGAACCATTTTGGCGCGAACTGCGCTACGTCGTTTGGAGCACATGGCGATGATTGCGATAGTTTAATTAAAGGAATTATTTTGCAAGTAAAATGGCTGGTTTTTGCCGAAAATTTTGTGTAACTTTAGTTTTTAATTTTGTGTACTTTTACATAACTTTGTGTAGGTCACATTTTAAGTAAGGAACATTGTTAGAAAGGTTTTAATGGAATTTGTCCAACATTTTAAGCCAATCTCTCTCTCGTATTTGGGACTATTGGGTGTTATTCGCATTCATTCACATAAAATATAATAACCGTTTTTTTTAAATAATGCCTACCGAGACCTCTCGGGGAAAGGAACAATTTTTAGAAAGGGAAGCTTAGATGGCTTGGGAATTTACCTACGGGATATGTAGAAGCCGAAAACCGAATTTCTCCTTCTCATCGATAGTTAAAATTTAAGTATACTGATTGATAAAAATCTAAACTGGAATGATCAATTAATTATTATTAATTGATAAACTAAAGTTCTTAAAAACTTAAGACAAGATTTTTGTGCATAGCGCAAAGGGTAACAATTATTTTTATAAACAAATAATTATTAGCCTGAAACACTCATCCAAATTGAAAAAAACCTTTCCGAGCAAAGATAAATGTCGCCGACAGGTAACGGCTAAATCCCTCAAATAGAATTTAGCCGTTACAATCCTTACTCATACTAATAAAGTTGGTTGTTTACAGGTGAAAATATAATAAAAACAGTAATTATTGAATGAAACACTAGTATATATTGATTAACTTGGCGGGTTTGCGATAAGCCGACGTAGCTCAACGGTAGAGCATCTGACCGGACATCAGAAGGGTGCAGGTTCGAGTCCTGTCGGCGACATTTATCTTTGCTCGGAAAGGTTTTTTCAATTTGGATGAGTGTTTCAGGCTAATAATTATTGTTTATAAAAATAATTAATTATTAATTTTTTTTTGTGTTGAATTCGTAGAAGTCCATTTATTATTTTTTTTATTTAATGCAAATTAAATTTAATAATGTTATTATTAAGTTCTTCGAGTATTTTTAGTTTTATTATTATGACAGCTGTTTCGGCGTTTAAGGCCATTTAAACTACGTCCAAATTAGAATGGGGTGGGAGTAAATAGCGTGGAATTAGTGTGGAAAGCTGGAGAAATGTGATCAAAATAAACAGTATTAAAATTAGGTAACAAAAGTTCATAGTGGATAAAACTCTTAAAGATCTAAAAATTATTACATAATTAATGCCCAAGAATTCCAAAAAAAATAGAACTACTAAGAACTATGTTATTACCTATTGCTACTCTTGATAACGCCGATGTGAGCTATTTCTATATAAATTGTGCTTGCACAATAAATATCTGTTATAATAAACGGCTGGCCGTCGTGTTGGCAATATTCGTATCGCGTGGTGAACCGCCTTCATCGAGATTATTTATGAATCACGGAGTCTTTGCTAAATCTTGAAGAAAAATGACGCGGTTGCTTGTTACTTACGATGCTTTTTCAGCGATTTGATTTTCCAGTTGCATTAAAGTGAAACCTCTCATTCGTAGTAAAAAATACGAAACGTGTCCCTAGGACACTGCCAAGCGTTGTGTCGCATATATGCAATGCATGTAACCCCAATGTGTCGGTGATTCTCTGTATGGTGGGTGGCTCCATATGCACATGGCCAGCATTTCTATGAGGAAATGGAAAGCACGACCCGTTGCACCGATAACCCGGACAAATTTGGAATGCCTATAATATAATCGTGGTAAAGAGAAAACACATATAAATCTATTGTTTTTCTATGACCATGTTTTATTGTTGAACTCCACTTCATTATTTAACTGATATATTTTTAGTAACGGTTTCTTCTTCTTATATTTTTTTACTGTCCGTTTATCCCTCTAATCGAAACCAACCTAAAGCCCGCAACATTGTAAATATGTTCATTGAAATTTTCGGATATTTTAGAACGCCTCTCAAATGAGATATTTTCGCTGTGTTTTTTATTATTTTTTTTATTGTCTGTAAAATTTAAAAAAAAAATTACGATAATGATAGCATTTTTATTTATTTTTATTTCCATTATTAAGTTTTCTATAATGATTTAAAATATTCTGTTTTTGATATGCCTCCGAAACGACAAGTTCGCTTTTGTTCGTGAATATGGCGTTGGTGACGTCATACCGACCCATGTCTGCGACAACCGTCATACCAGCGTGTAGAGTTATCTACATAATGACGCTGTAGCCGATTCGACCCGCTTCGGAATGTGCAGTTTTAAATCATTTTTTTTAAATCAGTACATAAAATTACTCATTTTTAGTCCGATAATCAGAATCAGAAAAATATACTTTAAATCTTCTGGACATTGTGAACGGTATCCATAGTTTGTGAAAATATCCTATTGCTATTAATAATAATTAAAACAATATTAACAAAATTAAAAAAATAAATAGAAAAACATACAGAAAAGACAAAAACATTAATGCAACAAAGAATCGAAATCTTTTGCGCTTACCGGGCTTTGTACTGTCTAGTCATACTAATTACATTAAAATCACTGACATTGCTTCGATTTATTTTCCACGGGAGATAAAAATATTTATCGATGGCATGCCTCTAACGGAAATTAAACTGTTAGCCTTCTCTACTCAGTCCGACTCTCTTACAAAAGTCTTTGAAAAATCAAAATTAGCCATTAAAAAAATTATAATCTCTTTAAAGCAGATTATAACTTGTATTTTTTCTACTGGCGTCAATATTCTAAGGCTTTTTATAACGCCGTTTTCGAATTTTCCTTCCACTCCAGCTCTGCTGTATCCTGTCCCTTGGTCGTGTACCGCAGAAGGTTGTGGCATGTTGTCCAAAACGCAAAGCTTCAGAGATAACATCCAAAATGTGAACCAAAACCATAGCGTGCATTGAGGTATAATGCACTACATAGTTCCTCCGCTTTTATACAAATATATGAAGTACTCATTTGTCAATATTTCTTAAATACGGCTGTATTGCCATTTTGTACGGTGGGTACATCAAACTAAAGTATTGAAATCGAAAGATAGGAAAAGAAAACCTTCGACATTTAAATGAAGTAATTATTTTTTTCAATTACGATACAAGTGTTTAATTTTGTTTATTTTTTCTTGCTACATAGGTCGCTTCTACGACTCGTTCTTGTGTTCAACAACTCGGGTGTGGAATGATCTGCCGACCTCTGTGTTTCCTCACTCCTATAATATGGGTCCCAGGTTCACTCCTATCCTCCAAAATACCCCCCACACAGCATCCCCTAAGATGATATAGACCGTGAGGGAAATTATTTTTCTCAGGGCCTCATGCATGGAGTTACTGTAAAAAAATGCATTTTAACAGAGGTTTATCATTCTTCCTCTTCAAATCACACATTGACAAACAATACGCTGTTGGAAATTGCTTGATACACTGACATTCATTTTTTATTTTGATTTAATCTTATTTTAGGGTTTTCGCTAGCTCTAGCTCTATAGAAATACCCATCCCTTGTGCGGTCGATTTTCCACCCAAATTTTCCTTGCACCCGACAAGGTAAAGCATATTTTAATGTTATTTTGGCTACAGTATTACCAGCTGTGTGTGTTTTTGTTATCCCTTTACGGTTAATAAATTGTGCTTACCATACATCAATATTCTTTAAAATCAATTTATTTACTTTTGACTTACATTATATCTTTGCTCTATCTCATATAACATTGAACCATTTTTTTCATTTATTTATAACTCGAGTTTTCATTTGGTGTCATCGTTAGTTATGTTCATTTTCCCATTTCAAACCTTTTACCTTATTTTTCTTAACAAATAGTAATAATTAGTTACCAGTTTCTCATCGCAAAAGTAGGAACTAACATGTAGAAAAAAAACGTTTAAAAAACTTTTTTCGATTTGTAGAGTACATGATGTTTTAAAAAGACTGAGTTAGATTAAATACTCGGATTCTTAACAATGCCAGAAAATCGCTATAAAATAGCTAAAATTACCTTATAATTCGTGGTCAAATCGAGTCAGTACTTCATAACATTAATCGTCAATGTACCGTCAGACTGCACCATACATCATCAGAACTGGTCAGGTCGTCATTAGATCGCATCGGGACGTCATCAGCTCGCCTTAATACCACATTACGTCGCTGCGTTACAACTTTCCCATTGCTCATTATATTGTGCATGTAAAATATTATCAAGACACCAACGTTTTAACTTCGCAATGAAATATTCTGACGGGATGTTGAAATTAAAGGTGTTCATGAGGACGGAATAGTTTAATGTCGCTTTAGGTTTTATATGATTAACATTAACACGTATATTTTAATACATAATATTCAATGAATGTGGAAGCTGTGCAGGCGCGCACTATGTAAGATATTGTATATTAGTAATGATTATCTTTCCACTAGCTCGGATCGTCGCGGTGTTTCTACTGATTTCTAATTTGGTTCTTTGTTATTAGATGACGCGTCACCGAGCATCCACCCTGGTGCTGCTGTATTCGCCCACCACAAACCTATCCTCTTGCGGCCGTTCTTCCCAACCACACTGAGCAACTGTCGAACCGAAATTTTGCCTCAACGCCGTTCAAATGCACAAACACGCTTTTCCCAACGAAATTCTCGTTCAAATTTGGGATCAATTTAGGATATCGATTTTTGTGGATTAAGCTCCCCTCAAAAAAGGACTAGTTATAAAAGGTGTCAATAGGGTGAACAGATGGCACCGATATGTCAAATGCCATTATTAGTTTGCGAACTTTTTTACGCGAATCAAATATTAAATAACAGAGATTTATTTCCGTTTTCGAATGTCAAAACATGTTTTTGTATGTTTTAAATAATAATGAAGATAACCTAATTTATTTTACTTATTATTATATATAGCTTCGTTTTGTCTTGTTTTATCATAAACAAGAAACGTCGAATGTACGAAACCAACAAGATGCTTTCGCGACCTTAGCAAAAGTAAAGCTAACACTTTGTTTTTAACATAATTTTATCGCACATGTTTATGAAGTATAAATTGTTGATTTATATATTAATTTTTAAAACAAGTGATATGTATTCATAATAAATAAAATATTAACTAATATACGTTAATTTTACAATGATTTTTTTTACTTTGATGTCGCTTTGTTGACTTAAAAGTGGGCGGATACTATTTTATTTTGTATGAAAGTGGGCGAGCACTATTTTATTGTCCATGAAGGTGGGGGGCACCCTCATAGACAATTTAGTAACGATAAATAAAATGCTTATATATAGGCAAACAGAGCGAATGCTCTACAAACACTCAGCTGATCGGTGCCTCAGATTGATCATTCGAAAAGTTGGTAAGAACGGCCGTTAGGCTCTCATCAGTGAATGAGGTACTCGCATAATATAGAGTGAACTCTAGAAAAAACGCATCCACCAGCGATAACATACAAAAATTCAATAAACGATACATAAATCTGAGTTCACCGCTTCGCCGCCACGGCGCTGGTGAAGCAACAACGATTTTCAATTTCGCAGTGCTTTATAGCGCCGCATTATAATAATAAATATGGCGGCGGTACCGGAATTTACAACACACTTTATCAACATTTACTTTAACCTTACATGCTATTTCCCGACCAATGAAAAATACAGAGTTCTCTAGAGTTTTATCGCGTCTGCCGTGGGATTATTGAACTGAGAGGAGTGTAGAACAACGATGGCTGTATGAAAGCATGTCTAGCCTCTCTTACGTTTTTTCTTATCTAATCAGGGCTTCTTTACAGTTTATATGATTTCTTTTTGGCTTTCACCCTTCAAGGATGTTCTTGGCCACCATTTCAAATTATGAAGAGAGGGAAGGCAAATTTATATATTAATGTTATTTAAATTTATTTATTTATTTACACCCATTACAGTCTTTTACATGGACATTTACAAATAATATTGAAAAGGTACATACTCGTATGTATTATAATAGATATCATAAGCTTTTATCCAGAGTTAAATAGTTTCAAATAACCTAGCTTTACTCGATGAAAAAAACCCTACTAATGCATGCTTATACTGTAACATTGATCTGTCAAATAAATATATTTTTTATATCAATACCGCACAAGAGTCCCAACTGCTCACAACCTTCTGGAGCCAGTGAGACTATGGCATTCCCGATTGGGGAATGTTGTGAGGCTGAAGGTATTGGATAGGGGAAGGAGAAGGAGAAGAGGGAGGTGGGAAAATACCTGGCTATTCAGATCTGGTCACCAAACATGGCTAAAAGCCATTTCAAGCAACGTTTCAATTCTGAATGGTGGTCTTTCACCAGGGTGATACTGAGAGTATCTTCCACTCTGGAACGTGCGCAAATATACCGTATATTATTTTTAAATTAATTAATTGTGAAACAACACAAATTAATACAATAAAATTTACTTGCGCACGCCGGGATTTGAACCCGGCGTGCGCATTACCCCTCGACCATGGAGGCCGTCAATGTGTCAACATCATCGATGTATTTGTTCCCCAGATGTTGAATCTGTCGCATATGGGAATAATATTGCGACGCTGAAGTTGAATTGCCACAATAAAATTGTAGGTACTGTCTTGTCCGACCAGGTTCATGAAAAGCAATCAAATGTAACAGTTAAGGCGTATGAACCTTTAAATTAACAATCTTAAACAAACATGTTAAATCGCAAATAATTCTACGTTCAGATATTTTTTCTAAATTTAATGAATAAAGTAAATATTCGTATTCTCTAGTAATACCCATTGGCGAATTTCAAAATTATATCTAAGATTGGAGTCGAGTTCAGAGTTAGAAGAGATGGGGTGTTGAACAGGGGGGAGGCGATTGTAGAAAGGGTTTGATAGAAGAGTGGATGCATGTTTAGAAGGGGACAATCTAAAAATAATTCATCTAAAGTTCCCACTTCTTGACCCAGAAAGTATAATCTGAGGATTCAAGCACGAAAGGGAACGGAGCAATGTCCATTTTTCGTTCGAATAAGAAACGAAATGCATTTTTTTTAAATGGCAGAATTGTTGAAGTCACTGTTTTGATGGGATATTCCTTTTAATTGATCAGCGATGTGCCAATACTCTGCCCAAACAGTGCGGAATCTCTCTTTAAGGATGGAAAAAAGTCACATAATGGAGGTAGTTTATGAGGGTAATGATACTATTGGACGCTCCTTGTTTTGCCAAAGAATCCGCAATGTCGTTATTCACGATCCCAACGTGTCCAGGAATCCAAATTAGAATTACGGTTTTTCGAGAGCTTTGTATGGAGGCTATCAGGACTCAATTAAGACTTACAAGGTGTCACCAGGGTAAAGAAGAGGACTGGATTTAAGATTTTGAAGGAAACTTTGGGAGTCATAGAGAACAAGGGAATGTTAGAAATTATTTTTGATCATATGTTTGATGGATACAATTATTGCGATGTGAAAAATGATTTGAAATTAAATGAAATGTTATTTTATAGAATTATTACGATAAACGTTAATAACTATACCACAGTTTGGAGAGTCTGGAGATTTAGAGCCATCAGTAAATAAAAGATCTCTCAGATTCTGAACCCATCTCTATCCATTTTTCAAGGAAGCACACCTGTCATCATAAATGCATTTGTCTATTTCTCTGTTTAGCCTATTTCTAAATGCACATTTGTTATATGCATCTTCTTTAAAACTAAGCTCCAAAAACTGTTTTAGCTGAGACCTACGAGAGACAACTTCTGTATTCTTTAATCATTTTTTGCTACCTGACTTGATTCATTTTGGTTTGATCAAACTGGCTGGTAGCATTAATTCAGTTCACAAGAAATTTCTATTTTACCTGGTGAATAGATTTTATCATTTTTTTCAATATTTGGGAAAAGTATTCCTAACTATTAAGTTATGATGTATTCATTTTCTTAGTCGAGTACCTAAATAATGTACGTACATTATCTAATAATGCCAATGTCCTCATGTACTCTATCTATATCTGTGGATCTACCCTATCAACTTTCTCTTAGGTATGCTCGGAATTAATCATCTGCGGTCAGAAGGGATGTACACAATGATACACATTTCTTCAGACTGATTGGCGGAATGTTCGAAAACTCAGCTATCATGGAGAGCATTCATTTCTATGTTCCCAATGGTTATCTCCGTCGCCGACAGCATAGACTGTTTTATCTCCCGGCCTGCAGGACCAACTACCAACTTGCCAATGGTCATGCCGGTGGGGAGAGCAATCTTGCTGTTAAATAGAATCACTTCGGACATCGTCATATTTACCATCAACGAAGCTACGTTTAAAAATGTGTTGCTACTTGTATAATTCCATATTTGTTTGTATTGTTACGCATCTCAGAACAGACATCGCCTAGTGAGGCGGTACATACGAGTATATTTGTATCAACTCATATAATGCCAATAAACGCACGGGTCGCCGGCAATGAAATGAAATGAAAACTGTTTTTCCTTTGTAAAAACGGTTTATTCATAAAAAAAGTTCAACTAGGTAATTATTATTACGCGTGACAACTGTTTCGCCTTCCGAAAGCATTATCAAACTGCGGTGAAGCCACTTGCAGAAGATTTATTTATGTTACTTCTATAGATAGGTACTTTTCGGTCTCCGTGGTCATGGGTGCAAATCCCGGCGTACGTAATGTAAATTCTATTTGATTAATTTGTTTTATTTCACAAGTTGTTTATTTAAAATAATATGTAGCATATTTGCGGCACGTTCCAGAGTGATAGATACTCTCAGTATAGCCCTGGTGAAAGACCACCATTCCGAATTGAAACATTGCTATAAATGGCTTTAGTCGTGTTTGATGACGAGATCTGAATAGCCAGGTACTTCCCCACCTCCCTCTTCCCTATCTCCTTCTTTTCCTCAATACCTTCAGTCTCACAATATACCCAAATCGGGGATGCCATGGTCTCACTGGTTCCAGACGGTCGGGAGCAGTTGAAACTATTGTACGATACTCACATAAAAAAAAAGATTTAAAAAAATCCTGCAATGAAACTCATGAAATGTTTTAATTTTTATTGCCCATGCTCTTATTAATTCCAGAAATTTTAATGGACGTTTTGTTTCTGAAACATGTTGATATTTATATCTTAAAAACAGTGGTTTAAACAAAGTTATTTTTAAAAAGAACTTTAGTTTATCAATTAATAAAGTTATTTTTATTAATTATATTAAAAATGATGCCACAAAATAATTACACATCTATCGAAGAAATAAAAATAACTTAATTTTATAACAAATACTAAATAGTTAACCGGCTTCGGCATAACGCACTCTGTTGCATGATAAAAATGTTTATATTTTTATTTATAAATAAATTAATTAAAAATTTCTTTGTTATTACAACTTTTTAAATATATACATATCAACATGTTTCGAAAGCGATGCTTTCCTCATCAGGAATATACAGAATACTAAACATAATAATGTCAAGTATAGACAAATGATAAACATAGAACACAATAATGTAAAAGTAGGCAAATTATAAAAATAAAGTAAAATCGATTAAAGTAGGTAATAATTAATCAAAAAAAATTTATAACAAAATTTATGTTAGAAATTATTATTAGTATTAATATGAAAATAAATTCGAGAGGTAGCAATTGAAAAGAAAAAAAAATTGATTATTAATTATATTTAACTGACTATTAAAACTTTCTGATTTCTAAAATTTCAAATTTATCTAATTGTAAACTGGTTTATTTGAATGTGAAATTATTAAACCTTTATTTATATCAAAAGAATGATTGGTTTCGAAAATATGATTGGCAAATTCAGAATAATAATTATTATTCAAACACCTTAGGCGTTCCTTAACTGTAATACTAAAAGTCTTTCCTATGTCAAAAAGTTATATTAATAAAGTGGTGATTACAAAGTAATTTTTAAGACATTTATTAATAATGATACCACAAAGTGAATACCAATCTTTTGATAACATTATAAAAATCAATTTTATAAAACACCACCTCATGGCACATAATAGTTACAAAATTTTATACGCCCCCGGATTTTTATGTTGCGGCGAAACCGGTTGGCATAAATTAAAATGATGTGCACAGGGGTTACAGTGTTCCATTTGACAGAATTTGAATGTGTTCATGTCCGTTCGTTTGTCCACAAATACGTGTTTTTCGTCATCATAATTTTTGTCGGCGTATTTAAATAATTTATTAGTTTAGGGTCGCGAGGGTTCGCTTGATAAGTTTTTGCTAAGCGGAACTTTAAGAGGGTAAGAGGTGTCGGGGAAATTAGCTATTCCGCCCACAGATGGCGCTGCCTGCTATCTTTTAGTATGCAAATCGAACGGCTAACAACAATGAATTCAATATTTTGACAAAATTTAAATATCGTAATTTTCCGCGCCTTAATTAAACGGCATTTTAACCGGAACCCTTTAAAACTTTTGGTATTGTACATTTCGAGAGGGTGGCTGTGTTTGAAATGTCCATAAATCCTGTAAACCATTTTCAAATGATGAAATTCGTTTTAACCCGTCACTGCCGGATTTTTTTCTTTTCTCAATGAATAAAATATTTTCGGTAAATATTTTCAATTCGGGGATTCAGTTGAAAAACTCATATTTAAAAAAAGAAAAGATAAACACTTCTATATTCACGAAAATAAAAATAAAATAATTGCATATGCATAAATACAAAACGTTGCAATAACTTTTTACTTCATTTAAATAAAAATGCTTAAATATTTAAGGAGAATTGACCTCATCTTTAATGTTGTTAGTATGATATGACATTTGTTGGAAGTGCCTAATGCATAAAAGGGGTGTTTAAAAAATTCTTTTTTACGTTCTTAGTTTGGATTTCTTAAGAATAAAAAAAAAAACAAACTAAGAACCTGACAACCTATTCTGTTCTTCGCTTGGGTTGTTTAAAATATGCGCCCTACTCTGCAAGGAATCAAGCAGGTGAGCGTTTATGGAACTAAATCGAACTAAACTAGATGATATTTTACAGTAGGCACTTTTTGGTAGTATGTAGCAGGTTATCTACAACGGGCAGTAAAGGGTTAAATGTGTGTTCGAATAAGATTTTGAAGGGATAACTTTTTAATTTCTTAACTACCTCTTTGCAACCGTAGACTTGAAGATAAATTGCGGATTTGTATGTTTTCCTACGTCCATTTTAATATTCGTTTTCTTAATACGTTTTTTTGTATCGTTAAATCTAAATTAGATCTCTTTTCGAACCATTATGTTGTAATGACCGCATTTAAAATATGTATGTGAGTATTTTTTTTCCTAAAACGCGCCCACTGAAATGTTTTAAAACTTTTTAATTTGATTTCCCTTTTAAATTATTACCTACTGTATTTTAAAATAATGCATGTTTTGATAATCTGTATGTTTGCGCCCATGAGGAGATTTTTCACAAAACGGCACTATGTAAAATACCCAATTATTATTTTACTACCACAATGCCACATTATTCATACATTTATTGCTAACAATATCACGTCTTATTTATGAACTGCAATGAACATATAGTTTTATTTCACTTACTGGTAGGATGGTAGCAGTGGCGTGCAGACCATACAGGCAGGAAATCTGTGGCTACCCTAAGAAAAATGTATCTACCATAAAAAAAATATTTCATCGCTGCGCTTGCCGAATTCCCTATTTAAAAAACTACAATTTTCAAGAGACACAAATAACTAATTAATTAAAAAAAAGTATTTAAAAGGATTATATTTCAAAATACATGCTGAAAATTGGATATTTGAATGATCTAATTTTCTGCGTATTTACTTTTAAATAAAAACCGCATTTTTTTTGAGTAAATCACTTATTTGCGTCTTCTGAAAATTTGCCTCTTTTTACATAGCGGATTTTGCAAGCCCATCGACGATTTAAAAAAATACGATAACTATCGATTTTACCATAACAATAGGCGGAATACTGATAATAACATTACTGTTTTCAAATATTCACTGCATAATATTCATATCCAAACATTAAAAAAAAATATGTACAGCCTACCTTTGGTCATAGAGCAAGGCACGCCACTGGATGGTAGTTGCAATTTCTCTTTCATACCTCATTAAGAAATAGTTTTCAATGGTTGACATATAGTAATATTATTTTAGTATTAGATTTATATCCACACAGAGTAGATTACTCAAACTTCGTTCATATCATTGTGCTTTGACCTTATTACTATTACCATATCATTATTTGATTTACTTAACTAATTTTATGTCGCATCATTTGTGGTCTTTGGAAAAAGATCTTAACTGGATTAAAAACCCTAACCAATAAAAGGAAAAAGGACAAACATTTGGTTATAAACAATTTACCCCTTCCGTCTCCCTACCCATTTTTATTTACTGTCAGCGTAGGAAAATTTGTAATTTGCATGGTTATCTACTCTTGAAATTTAAAGTTTTGCTCTTAATTTTCCCATAATTAAGTATAAAAAATACGTTTATTTCGTTATATTCATTATAAAGCGAGGTTGACGTGTTTCACAACCACGACGCAATAAAACTGAATACCTACCAGGATCGCAGAAATTCATACGAGTAACACGATCTGTCTTCGTTCTAGAAACCGTCTCGAGAGCAACGCCGAGCACTGGTCCGCCCTGCTGCTGTCGCTCAGAGAGCTGATCGAGTGGGTCATCAGGAAGGACACCGAGCTCAGCGGGCTCGGGCCCCCGGCTGGCGATACTGCCGCGCTACTGAAGCAACAGGTAAATACATCATTTTTATTTCATATACTCCCGGTGGATTATATTTGTCTTTTGTAACTGTTGTTTCGTGCAGGGAAATTTATTCATTTATATTCTTGTTGTAAACTGATTTGTTCATATTTCTTAATTTGTCGCAATGAAGCGACACTTGTAAATCACGTAGTATTTTTGTTTTTGATTTTTTCGTACATAAACATTAATGTTACCTACATGATTTAAGTATTTATTTCATATTCACATGATATTGAACTTAATGCCAACCTTTCTAATGTCGGGGATGTGAACTGACAGTAGAAAGACGAAACTAGAATGATTTTAGTTCAAATTAGATTCCTGAGGCATGTGTGTGGAAAATCCATGTATAAACCAATAATGTGAAGTCAAGTGTCAGTGATAAGTGGGTGGAAGACGTAGTCATGGACGCCCCAGAAAATCGTGACCGATCGTTTCGATCATCCGCTTAAATCGGGCCATGTCAAAAGATGATAAAGCAATGAGATTATGCCAATTTAGAATTGTGTGTTCTGGCTTTTGACTTGAGTACTTTATAAACATCACAAATTCGTTAATTCGGTTAATTTAATAATGTTATTATGCGACAAATAATGCACTAATAATGTTTAAAGTCAATACTGTAATGACAGTTGTCATCTGAGAGAACGGGAATCGCAGTTAAGTGAAAATGCTTTAAGAGTAAGGATAAGAACAATGTCTATCATTGAAACATTGGGAGAAATGGCGTGATGGGTAGTTGGTTTAAACTGATTTCGGTTATTGTTTCATATTATTATTCTTTAAAATAGCGCATTGAAAACATATCCATATAATTACATTTAGGTAAAACCAATTATTTTGGTCTGGGAATAGCCTTGTGTTCATTTCATTTGAATAAATAAAAAAAGCGTTTTGAATATTAGTTCATTACCTTTGTTCCTCACGTCGGAGCATCGCACGGAAACACGTGGTTCGCTGTGGGAAATATACCTCATCGTTGTTTAAATTTAATTTTGAAATTAATTATTTTAACTACCCCTAATAGCGGGCGAGCCTTGTTCAAGTGAGAGTAAATCTTCGTGCGCCTGTCGAACGCAACAGCGCAGATGTTCCTCCCACCACCCCCACCTTCACTCCCACCCCCATCCCTCCCATAACAACCCCACCCACCCCCTGCCGTGGGAAGCACACTTTACAAACTTGCGATTAGTTCAGTAATATGAACTGATATTTGATTCATAGTGACCTTCTTTATTTTACTGAATTACGGCGTTGCTAAAGGCCAATGCTAAAAAGTACACATTTTAACGATCTCTGTAACAGAGCATTAAGATCCCTCCCTTTTCGAGTGACCGGGAATTATGTTTATGATTTTTTTTATTGTATTTACTTACATTATAAAATTCCATTGTGTATAATACTGGGTATGTTTGCAACTTATTTCAAAGTGGATGAAATCAGAATAGATTAATTGGGGATTGTGTTGTCTAAGTATGGTGTGAATACAAATCTTATACAGGCAATCGCATCGCTGTACGAGGGAAGCGTTGCATGTGTTAGGGCAAACGGTGATTTTACGGGGTGGTTTGCCATCACTAAAGGTTTTAAGCAAGGCTGCGTAATGTCACCGTGGTTATTCAATCTATACATGGATAATTGTATGCAAGAATTGAAAGAGGTGGGCCTGGGCGCGAAAATGAGTAGTCTGCAAGTATGTTGTCTGTTGTATGCTGATGATGCGGTGCTGATTTCTAACAGTATGGAAGATCTACAGTCCCTCGTATCTAGGATGAACGAAGTATGTATGAAGAATGAGCTAATGATGAATGTAAATAAGTCCAAAGTCATGGTGTTTGAGAGAGAGAGTACGAAAACAGTATGCAATATAGTTGTGAATGATGAATACTTGGAGCAGGTCAATGAGTTTGTGTATTTGGGAAGTATGTTTACGAGAGATGGAAAGACAGATAGGGATATTGAAAGAAGGGTGAATGCAGGAAACTCCATTAACGGAGGACTGAACGCGGTTGGCGCAAACAAAAAGTTGTCCAAGGAAGCGAAGCTAGCAGTCCACAATGGAGTGCTGATACCAACCTTGATGTATGGCAGTGAGGCATGGAACTGGCAGAGGAAGGATGAAAGTAGACTGAATGCTGTAGAAATGAGATCTCTGAGACGAATGTGTGGTAAAACCATGTATGATCGAGTGAAAAATGTTGAGATTCGTAAAGAATGCAAGGCTGATGTAAGCGTAGTGAGCAAGATTAAGAAAGGGACGCTTAGATAGTTTGGGCATGTAGAGCAATGAACGAAGAAAGGAGTGTAAGGAGAATATATGACGCGAATGTGAATGGAAGAAGAAGCCGGGGACGCCCGAGGAAGACATGGCACGATCAAGTGAATCAAATACTGTCGGGCCACGTCAGAAGTCGGAATAACAGAAGAGAATGTATGAGGCGTTGTATGAATGTGAATGAAGCAAGAAGTGTATGCCAAGATCGAGTTGTTTGGCGGTCCGTCCTCTCTGCCTACCCCTGCGGCGAAACGGCGTGATGGTTAGTTAGTTAGTTAGTTAGGGGATTCCTTAACCGTCTTCCTACTCGTCTCCTTCCTGAGCCCACTGGCTTCAACCTGATTATACTACTATTTTTTAAACACACTGACTGCAGGCATTTTTCACTATTTTGTAATAATTTTATTTTGACTTTATTATATTTAGAAATCAAACAGTTGCACAAAATGATAATTTCATTGTTTAATGAATAAACCAAATATGTTCCATTCATTGAGAAATTATTACCAATTTTACATTTAACATTATAAACAAAAACAAAAGAAAAAATAGACTATAGATTTTGTTTTCGCATCATACGATAAATTCAGTCAATTTGAATATATATGTTTTCAGCCTACAGTTTAAAATGTCTACATCTCGTAAGGCATTGGATATTTTGCAGATACGACGCATTAAAGAATTTTGCACATACTTAGATTTACGATGTGTTAAACTAAATATATCGTTTCGTTACTTTCCTTCAAAAATCCCAATAACAATAATAAACTTTAAAATCAAATAAAACGCTAATAGGGAGATCTGAAATAGAAAATATATTAACACCATATACAGACTAACACCGCAATTGCACTTAAAACACCCCATATTACAATTGTTTATTTTTTCAGCAATGCCATTAATTCAATTTCATATTTTGTAAATGAAATCCCCAGCACGGGAAATCCCAGTAAGAATATCATTGTTTGTTTTTTTATTTATTATATAAAAAATATATTTTATTATCTGTTATGGCGCTCGGGGCAACGAAATGCAATCTTTTCTAACATATATAATGAATTAACAAGACAGTTCCAATTTTTGTATAATGATAACACGTCAATGATTTTTCAACATTTTCATCTAGCAATTGAATTAATTTGATGTTAACTAAAGCGATATGATATATTTGATATTGGGGATTACAAATGACTGAGGTAAAATCAAGTTGTGATTGAAAATGATTGCGTGCGATAAAGGGCTTTGCAAATGCGTCAAATAAAGCCCATTTGTTTGTAGGCCTTTTCTAAAATTTGTTCAATATGATTCTTATATAACATTTTAGAATCTAGTTGCAAGGGTAAATGGTTTACATAATTAGTATACTTGAGCATAATGACGTAAATTTGTTATTATTTTGTTTGTATTTCGACTGGAGTCGGAGCAACGACCTCCGGATACCAATTCAACCCCATATATAAAATGTGTGTGTTGTCCGTGTGTTTAAAAGCAGAACTTACAGCAGTATCAAAACACCCCTTTTGTGCCAGAATTACTGTAAGCATTTTTCGATTGCACATAGCACGTGCACGAAATTTGCGTTTACAGTCGGGAAAATTCTGGAAAAGTAAAGATTTTCATTTTAATTTCTCCCCAAAGCATACTCCGTTCATTTTCGAGCGGTTTTATCTTTCCCGCGTTTTTTCCACCAATCTGTTCTGCGTCGTGTTCGGAGCGAAAATTAAATTTTAAATATTCAACTTGAAGATTTTTCTGTTTCGTTTTGTTTTCCTTCGTTTAAAGGAATCTGCTTTCAATCAGGTTTTAAAGTCAGTTTTGAATGTTGGCTCTGATTTTACGAGCGTCTATAGAAACTCTCGTCCTCGAAGTCTGTGACAAGGACATTCATTTGTAAACAAAACCATTTATTTTTCTAATTTTATGAGCACTTTGCGTTCGCACTTTTTTGCGATACAGATTTTTAAAATCATCCATTATTGATAAACTTTACTTTTATCATCAGTTTTGAAGAATAACATCTCAGGGGGCCCATGATGCCAAATACGCCTATAATAACTCTGAAATTTCTAAGCCATTATTCTTACGTTATTACTGAAAAATTTTGGTAAATTATATTTACGATAGATAGATTTAAATCTTATTAATTCTTTTTTGTTTAATTCGTACATCTCCATTTGATTTAAAAAAATATTATTATTAAGTTCTGCAAGTATTTTTAGTTTTTATTATTGTGACAGCTGTTACGGCGTTCAAAGCCATTTTCAAACTATGGTTAATCGACATTGTGACGACGATATTTATATGATTTTATTTACTCCCACCCCATTCTAATTTTTACGTGTTTTTAAAAATAATGATTTGCTATCGATAAAACCGATTTAGTTCGAAAATAATTAAAAATCGCTGTTCTGATAACTTTTTTACATTTATAACGTGTTTTCCATTAAATTTAAAAATATAATAATAATAAAAATAGCTTTAGGCTTTATTTATGTATTTACTGTTTTGAAACATTTACGGAGTATTAACATGATCATTTTTATAGAAATAGCATTGGGAAGTGGATACGAGTTGATAAACAAATTCAAAATGTTCACAAGATGCATAGCTTTTGGTTTAGTTATCACTTGATAGAGATGCTAAATAATAAAACAAATGGGGAAATTGAACACAATGCATATTAGATACAGATGTTCAAATGTACAGATGTTGTGACATTCCTAATAATACACGTAAGGTATAATAAACATAAAACATAATATAAAATAAAGGAGAAGACCAAACTAAAAACGTGATCCAGTATTTCTAATGACACCACTATTTTCCATGAAGTGATAAAATACGGCTATTTTAAAATATGCTAGCCTGTTTATAAGGACGTATATACGAGTATCGTCACATTCTATATAATTATACAATCCACACATTCGAGACATTGGATTAAAATGGGCTATATTGTTATTAAATGACTCATGATGAAATGTTTTATGACTCCTTAAATAGCGTCTATTAGGAACTTTTATGTGAATACTAGAAGACAATGGAAATATGAAAATTTGGTTAGAGAAACTTTCTGCAATAAGGTTTTTATCTATTTACGGATATTACTTTATAATCTAAAGAGACTAGTTTTCGTATCGCTTTACATTAGTCGGGCTCTCCCTGGCCATGACGGGATTCATGCATACGAGTACGTTTTGCCTATTTGACCGATCGATTTCCTCAGATCGAATCCAATCCACAGAGTTCGCAAAATGCTTCCATCGCCTGATTACAGATGTCACTGCTCGCTGATGTCTCGCTGGAACGGGACCTATGACGTCACACGCAATAAATACACGGTGCAGTACAATCTGCCCGGTCTCCCGCTTCGGGAAAGTCGAAAGCTTTATACGAGTATATTATGAAATATGGCACTCTATTGGAGCGCCAGGATTTTTAGTCCGCTTTAAATTAAAGGGAATTTCTTTTATGAAAAATTGTGTCGAACGTTGCGCCAATGCGGAGGTTCCCAGGGTGGGTTTTTTTGACCCAAAAAGTTTTCTCGCGCTGCACTGTGCTATTCGGGATTTAATATTGCAATGGAAATCATAATATACGAGTATTTTACTGAGATACTTCCGATTCGATCAGGTTTATCGAAAGTGTCTTGCCTTGGAGTATTTAATTTGGCGACAATTTATATATGTAAAAAAATCAGAACTAGATTTTAATTTTTACTTAATAAGTACCGACCTAAAAGTAAAGATTGTATAGCGATTCTTTTGCACATATTATCTTTAATTCTAGATAGGTACTTTACTTTTTACTAGGCCATTTTTGTGCGATATCAAGGACGCTAGAAAAGAAGCTCGGTCTCATTTTTTGTATCAAACTCCTTTCTTTGTATATCTGGGTGAATTCAAATTTAACTTTTGTGGTTTATTTTGGAAATATTAAATAAAATTATCATTTAGAATAAACTGTCGAAAATTAAAATTGCGTGGAAGATCTGAAATACGATAATGATGTATAATATACATATAGGATGTTTTGGTACTTATTACAAACTAGGGTCTCAAACTTTACCACACTTTAAAACAGCATCCAATTCAAATGCGTGCTAGAAATTCGACCCATCCGTATTAATATAACTCGAAAGGGAGTCCGAATTGAATCCAATACGCGCGTTTTGTATTCTGCGTCTATGGGACTTTCTTTTCTAAGAAATAGTTCATATAATTTCATATTCGTGGCAAACCGTGGAAGCGTACAAACCTTTAGGAATCTTTTAGCTGCCCGGGTACGCAGCGACTCTGAGATTTGTTAACACCAGATTTGTATTGAACAGTATTTTGCAAAAATTAATAGATTTTTTCTATGATTATTGCGGTTTACGTTGTCATTAAATTAAGTACATTACTGAAGATGTTACCTTTTTATATTAAAAAAAAACTCTTAGTTTCTTGGGTAAATTGTGATTTTTGTATTTAAAACTTTTTTTATAACCTACGACATTATATTCGTTAGCCATAGAAGCTTGAATGAATGTCTAAATTGTATCTTGTTACTCTGTCGCTAATCTTTGGTGGAGTGATATGATGAAATTCCATTAGATCCGGGGAATAACGGATTATTATGGAAAAGACCACAATTGGAATTATAGATGGGGGATTTTGTTCTACCCTTTACGTCTCCCATTGAATTCCCAGTGATATTTTTTTTATAGATATTTATTATATATAATTAACAACAATAGTAGGCATGTAAGTACTAAAAATTGTTTTTATTTTTTATTTATCCATATAATCGTTTTAGTTTCTTTTTTCTAATTAATACCGCCCTAATTGAGAAATTTTCGTGTTTAGAGAGGGAGTACTATTATGGTTTGTTATACACTTGTACACTTATACACTTGTATTACTCTAAGGTTATACATATAATTAATTTCAAGAGTACTACTTCTGGTGCCGATACACTCATTGTAAAAATAAAATTAACAGGAAATTTTTAGAAATAAAATATGTATGTTTGTAATGTAAATTAACGGGATTTTTTTAGAAATAAAATATGTATGTTTGTAATGTAAATTAACGGGATTTTTTTAGAAATAAAATATGTATGTTTGTAATGTAAATTAACGGGATTTTTTTAGAAATAAAATACATGTGTTTGTAATGCATACATATACACATATACACATTTTTTTCAAGTGAACTTATAATATGCATCTAAAATTAATTTCTTGTAAAGCGTAATTTTTGTTCAGCTTGTATTTCTTTAGGAAGTTCGTTAAAACATTTTATGGCGGAGTATGCGCAATGGTGTTGAGCTGTTGTTGTATTAAATTTGGTGTTTATTATTTGTCCTGCGGTTCATGGCCTGGTGCTCAATGACTCGGTTTTCTTTATGGATTTGAAGTAATGATTTTTTTGGTATATTATATATTAAAACAGCTGATTTAAAGTTTTAGATAAGTTAACAATAAATGAGAATATAAACCACGAACCACTACTGCTGTGAAATAAAAATGTCTGTATGAAGTATTTAACTGTTTTATCTAAGGTTAACATTTTAAATCAATACGGTTACTAATAAGCCTTTGTTTCAATTGGGGGGTCAAAATAATTCCGAATTTATACAGTAAACGCTTGCGTAAAATCTGACATGTAAATTGCGGCTTTCCTCGTAAGTTGGTCCCAAAAATCCAATAATGTCTCTGAAAGCCGTTGAGGGCACATTAACCGTAAACTATTGATTTACCGCTCGGGGTTCCCATAAAACGCACCATTATTTGATGGGATATTGGATGACAAAGGCGAATGTGTGGCATTAAATCGTAAAAAGAGACACATTTTTGCTGTACTTGCATTCGCCGAACTGCTTTAACGACTGATGCTGCTGATCGTTTTTTGATAAAGGACATTAAAGTATTTCATTATCTTCATCGATTGTGAAATCTGTACGCTGACGCCGTTTCTGTGGGTACGTTTCGCCACTCGAAGGCATTATCATAATTTTTAAACATTCACGGTTTGCACATTTCACTTAACGGTCAGCACATTTCAGGTTGCCAACTCAATAAATACTAGCAACGATTTATCTATAAATTCTATACGTTTAATTAGAAAACTGTATAAGGTTTCAAAAAACAGCAACCCTCAAACTGTAATCTTTTTAATTCTGTATGTGATACTTTCTGGAATTTTAGGTAAAACGTTCAAAATTGCTTTCACTTGTTTTCAAACTGCACCTATTTTCGGGCATTTTGGGATGTACTCGTATGTCATAAAATTTAAACATTACAGTTTGAGGATTTTTTGTCTTTTAAAACCGTACACATTTTCCTAACTAGCCGTACAGGAGTTACGGATAATTTATTTATGGTATTGCTTGAGGTAGCAACCTGCAAAGTGATGTTTAGGGCCATTTATGAGTGCTGACCCACTATAAAGCAGACATTCTCGAACAGTGATCTCCGGCGTTATGAAATTAGCACAGCTTTTTAGTCAAAAGTTTCTTGGGCAGTGGAACATTTTCAAACCCATGGCGACTTTTACATCGTGAGCTTTGACATATCAATTTTGCTGTAAATAGTACATTTTAAAAATAGTATGAAACTCGGGCTAAGTATTAGTCAACGTAGCCTCACCTGACATAACCTAACATAACCTAACTGCTATTTCAGTCTCATTTATTGACTCCGCTTAATTAACTTTTTTTTTATATGTATATATTTTTTATTAATATAAGAATTACATATATATAACATTTAATAGTACAGATATAATAGCTAATTACAAAAAACTATAAATTTATTTTACAAAAAATGCTCAACTCAATAGAGAAAGATCTCTCGTGTTTGAGTTGCGGAGCACTGCCATCTAGCGACAGTAGTGAATAAATAAAGTACATCAAGAATATGTTAGTAAAAGACTAAAAGTACGTGATACTAGAAATACAACAATAAGGCGAATACAAGATATTAAGATAGTACATTCATATTTCGAAAGACCTGATCGAATATTTCTAGAGGATATGTTGCCTTTTTTTTTAATTTACAGTTAAGAGTTTTATAAAAATTAAGAAAAAATTAAAACTTGTAATTACTGTTGGACTTATCTAATACTTTTTTGATTTGTGATTTGAAACAATTATAGTTTTTTTCTGTTTTGATTTTATACGGGAGGGCATTAAAAAAATTTATACCTTGAATTAGAGGCGTAATGGAGTTGAAAAGCACTAGTTTTAAATTTAGGGATTTCTAAGTTGCCACGTGATCTTGGTCGGTTACTTATTTTTGTAGAAGTTTTTGAATTGAAATTTTCTTTGTGAATTTGTAACAATGTGTTCTTTTTGAAGATTTTATTTAAACTGAGGACTCTAAAAAATTTAAACAGCTGTGTAGTTATATACATTATACAATACCATTATACATATGTTTTAAATGTACTTTGCATGGTTTTTTATAATATGGGATGTAAGGTAGGTTTGAAGAGGTGATACTGTGAATGGAGTGTTATGTGTCGTGACCACCTCACTGGGAGAACCTGTGCTGAGGTGTTCACGCGGATGTATTAAATGTGGTGCAAGTATTGATGTGTATTGATTAGTTTTGTTTTAATGTTTTACTTCTCCTATATAAATGTAAATTAGGTATGGAATTTGAAGGGAAATATATTTTATGTTGTTGTTTTGGTTACAGTAGGCAAATCCCTTAAAAAACTAATAAACATGTGATTATAGATACTTTTGACACTTTGAAGTTTGATAATATTAAAGTATATTGCAGGAAAAGAGAGAAGGGACTATCAAGTAAGCATATTTTGAATAACATGAATACCCTGAATACATAATATTTTTATTGATTTGGTACGTTAGCAGTATTTTCAAATTGTGAGGCTGGCGAGGGTACCACCGCTCCGCGAAGCATTCATTCGATAACCAACACCTGTGCCATATGTCACCCCTAGTGGTTTTTTTCACCACATTTGGTAACTTGGTAGGGGTGCTCGGGTTCATGGGGTGAGACCGGTTGAGTCAAGACCCCTTGACCATCCCAAAACTTCCTCTCCTTCCTTTCCTTAAAAAGACCCTCCACACAGCATCCTCAAAAATAACATTGGTCCTTAGGGAAATCATTTTCCGCAGGGTCTTCTGTGTGGTTAATGTTAAAATAGGTAAAATACATAAGTTGTTTAGATCTGTGAATTTGATATTGTTTTATTTTTATTTATCTAACATCTAATACTCGTACATGGTTATTTGTAAATATACAATATCAGATATATTTTTAAAGCAAGGCGTTGTATAATAATAAAAAAGTTTGAACGCAATTATCAGTATAATATGTAGACTCATCTCTTTCAGAAAGTACCACTGATTTCTGAACACTCTTTGATTAAAGCGAAACATGTTTATTAATTTGATTATACGCTCATCTGGGCTTTTACATGGATTTTAGAACATAATATAAAGAGCTATCGAAAATTACAAGTGCATGGAGATTCTAATCCATAAAGTAATGAACAATATTATCATTATCGCTACATTATCCAATCTACAATACTACATATTGTAGGATTCATCAAAGTGCTGGTATAGATGACGCTATACAGCATAAATGGATTCAGCAAATACATCAACAACACCTCCAAACCTGTTGCCCAGATCACGCATCCTATTGGTCAATAAGTGAGAATAAATGAGAAAGTGATGCCAAAAAATGTTATAGTTTGTCTTATATTCCTCGTCGGTACATTTAATTTAATAGTGGCGAGGATGGCAGGGCTGTCAATTCGGTCGTTAATGATTCTGTATAATACAACTAGGTCTGACATAATTCTCCTGTATGCGCTTGGACCATTGTTTTTTTTTAAACCTACTTTGATTTTCCTATGGCTAATCTTGGGGTTGCCATTTAAAACCTTTTAAATGGTCGATGCGCCCTCATTATTTATCTTCTTTTAAATATCAGACTGTACCTATTTTAAGAATGCCTCTAGTACATACTATATTATAACCCCTCGAAACAAAATAGAGGTACGTTTTTTCACAAACCCTGCCACGTGTATGAATATTTATATCTTTCTGTTGACCAGGCTATCCAAGGTTACCTAGAAAATGTTAAATTTAAAACCAGAAAAACTGCATTTTTAATCCTACGTTTAGTCATGTTATGTTATTCACTGTGGCGAACCATTTTCGTTGAAATAATCACCCGCTCAAACATCGTCCACTATTATTTAAGCTTGCAAACAAATTCTATCAGATGGCACTGTAATGTGATATTTAAATAACTGCAATGTAATTAATTTCCGTTAGCCGCCGCGAGATGTCTCTCGCCTCTGTCCCGCCGCCGGAAGCGCCTCTGTCGGATGAATTATGAATTACGTTTAATTTATTCACCACCTCGTATTATTATACCGGGGATGCAAGCTTCTACCCAGTAAATACAGTGCTAGTATTATAGAACCCCCGAACCAAAAGGTATAGAGTTTCACCCCCTACGATTCTTGTGTTACCAACAATATTTCTGTATTTTCAACTAGTTTCCCTCTACTCATTAACATAACACAAATATTCAGTTAATTTTATCTAAACTCAGTGTAACATAACAATGGATGTATTACAAGATGACAATGAATATCCATTTTCTGTTTAGCCATTTTAAATTAAAAGAGAACTAAGCTCTCGCTCATTTTAATCTTTATTTAAAGAAAATGCTGATCGAATAACAATATTTAGTTATTTTTTTATTGCATTTTTATCAAGGCCTAATTGAAGAAAGGGAAGCTTATAAGTTATTAGTTTACACCACATATAAGGGCGGATAGAAAGGGGGGTTTAAATAAATATAAATATAATATTGATCCAGAAGCAAATCAAAAGAGACCTAGGAAGCCACGTCATAATCGATTGAATCAAATTCTTTATTAGATCCATAATAATTACTTTATTTAAAAGCACTGTATTTAATATGTAAATATCTAGATGTTTCAGGAGCTAAGCTCCCCTATTCAGGATAAACAATTTACCTACTAAAAATAATGACACGTATAGACAAATAATAAGAAAATATAACAAATTAAAAACAAAATAAGGGATGAAAGTATGTAAGTAATTAATTAAAAATTAAAAAGTACTTTAAAAATAAAAATAAATGTAATAAAATATTTGGATTTTTGAATATTTAAAAAATAAATTATTTTTTATTATTAATATCTAGAAAATAGTAAGATATAAAAATAATTTGGATTAGGGGAATTCCGGAATCTCTATATACCTATTGATATTTGTATCAAAATTATCTATAAGAATTACTCTTAATTAATTTTCTGTTCAATACCTAATCTACGTAAAGAACGTGTTTCTAAATATATTTTTTTAAATCAATCGAATCTATCGTGTGTGAAATATTCGCTAAGACCTAATACACTGCGCGGTTTCTATAAACGGTAATCGGTGTTTTTTTAGTACCCCTAATAAGAAACTCCGGTGAAAAATATTATTGTTTTAAAAATACCTATTCATATAGATCAACAAACGCCGATTATGAATATCTTACTTTTATTATGTATAATTAATTACATGTAGAATTTATAAATCGTTATTGAAAAGTGAATTTAATAATCATCTCATCAAAACACCTTGCTATGTTGGTTCAATTGTATCTGACGTCACGTGTGTATTCTGTTTTTCGATTTTGTTTTGTATTTTAAACACGTATTTTTTAGCTTAGGCTAAATTTGAACGTTATTTTGGATGACTTTAAGCTATGTAATTGATGTTCAATATAATAACAAAGCTATTATTAATGACAGAAATTAGAGTATTCATTGGCAAACCAATTGTCAATGTGGATACTATGATAATGTTAATGCTCAATACTATTATTATTCTTCGAGCTAAAGTTTTTAAAAGGGTACATAATGTTATTACTTATGTTTAGTAATAGTTTACTATGAATAGAATATAAAATTATCTAAGGTAAAGCTCATTCTTGTTTTGACGTTTGACATTCTAACCTCAAAACTGACTGGCCATAGATTTGGAGCGTTTTGGTGGGTTTTGAAAAATTGAAACTTTGAAAATTATTTTTACTATGAAAATTAACTAACATTAAAAAAAATGATTTCTACGAATTAAACACAAAAACAATTAATATATTAATTTTTTTGACTGGAGTTCGTTATTATGAAATAGATGCGGAAGGAAATTGGTGGAGGTTTATACACTTCTAAGGATAAGAAGGTGGTTGGAAAGTACCTACAAAGACTTTTAGATCTATTTACCGAGCATACTAATCTTACTGGTGATCAAACAGTTTACAACCGACAGGTATTTACGACTGTGTTATTGTTTCAGGATGACCACCGAGCCTTCAGAAGACAGCTAGAGGACAAGCGACCCGTGGTAGAGAGCAATCTCCTCAACGGGAGACAGTACATCGCCAATGAGCCACCCCTATCTGACACCAGCGACAGCGAAGGTATGTACTAATATCCCAATACTTAGTGCTCACTTTTATTTTCCCGGGGTTTTCACATAAATTATGTTTATGTTGATCCAAAACTTTGATCAGTTAACATGGTTTTATGCGGAATGCTATTCAAGAAAGTGAAGTATACAAAATATCAAAGATTCGAGAAACGATAAAAAACTGTTGTACCATCGATAAGATCAGTTATTGGATGACCACATTAACAAGTTATTGCTTAGCTGTTCTTATTCCACTAAAAAAATATATATTCGATTAAACCATAACTTTGATTTTGTAAAATAACACGTTCATTCGTATTTTCAATTTTCTTAAGATACCTACCGTTATTCTTGAAAAGGAATTTCCGTTTACTCCAAGAGGCATTTTTTCCCAATATTGTCAGTCGTCAATATATATTTTATTTCGTACGTTTAGGTTTTTCACTAAGAAATTTATCACAAGTCGTCACATCGGGTCCGGTGTCGGCCATAATAAGCCTCCACTTTGGCTCGCCACTCCTCCCTGTCTGTGCAGTCGTTCCTTGTAAACCTTTTAGCGGCTGCTTGTCAAATGTCATCAGGCCAGAGGACTTTGGTCTGTCGAGCTCCTGCGGCCGTTCGTCTCGACTAGAGCACTCGTCCACTCTTATTGTCGAGTTTCGGTACCAAGGAATGGATCACTTGAGTCGATGCCACGACGTCTACTGATGAATCCATTTAAAATGGTGTATAGTGTTACGACCCGCTGCGAAAACCTTATATTCTTCTTCTGACGCTCTTTATATCGAAGTTTGTCTGTCATCAGGACTGTCTGCAAGTTTCAGCCCCAAACAACAGAGACGTTTTGCTTTTTACGCCTCTCCATTAATCTTCCCCTGAATTATTATTAAGGTAATCTTATTTTTGTCGCTCCTCACAGTGAATTTCCTTAATATTAATATCAAGTACAACTTATCAAGCACTTATTGGCCATTCGTAGAACATCCTCGACATTGGTTTCACTATTACAGTTTCCGGTGTGTTTCGAGGTTTCGACTATTTCTCCACATTCTAAAAGCTTGTATCTTCCGTGTCAATGCTTGATTTTATGGAAGTTTCTATCCAACTCTATTCTTCCAAATTGGAAGTTCCAATACTTTTGTGTTTCTCACGTAAGAAAAGTTATCACGTATCGATCGGTTTCTGGTTTTAGTGTCCTTAATTCAGCAAAATCTGTCCGTCCTCTCAGCTTGTCATAGTATATCTCCAGTCTCGAGCCTCCCTCGTCGGCGGGCGATCCTGCCTAATCCATTTAGACAAGGATGCTGTTTGGAGAGACGACATCTCGAGTTGGTAATCTTTCCTCTCCCAAGGCAATAGAGTTCACCATTCCCCTAATTGGTTACAAACTATTGTCCCTAGGCATCACAAGATTATAGTGGATTTCTTGTGAGGCCATTATACATGGAAACTTTTAACAACTAAATTTGTATATGTGTTTAAAAAAATATATTAATTGACCATAATGCCGTTTTAGCGGAAAGTCAAATCAAGGTTGCTGTGCAATTAGGCAACTTTTCCAACTCCAACCTATTAAGGAATTAAAGGTTATGCCGAGTAACCTTTATTATAAGCTACGTCTATAAATATATATGTAAATAAATAAAATAGATTTTTGATATTTTTCTTCCCTATCTAATAAAAAGCGAATAATTTGATTGTCGTTTTCCATTTTCTGGAAATACTGGCTTTGTACGCTATTTTTTCATTGGATTTTAGATACTCGTTCAGGCGGTAGCCATGTTTATATTTGAAAGGTGGTATTTGTATTTTTTTTCTACTTCCGCACCCTTTTAATTTATTTTTTTTATGCACGTTTTAAGGTATGTTTTTATTATAATTTCTTCGATATATTGGAATTCACTTTGTGGCGTCATTATTAATAAGTGAATTAAAAAAATTGTTTTGAATACAACACTTGGCTATTTTAAAAAAACATTTCGTTATTTATTAAATTTAATTCACTGTTAATGCCTTTTCTGATTTCCAAAATTTCAAATTTGTCTAATTGTAAACCGCTTGAATATGGATGTAAAATTTAAATTTCTACTTTAATCAATTTTTGTATATGTATATAATTTGCCTATCCTTCCTTACTTTGTGTTCTATTATTATCATTTGTCTATACCTAACATTATTATTTTTAGTATTCTATATATTCCTGATGAAGAAAGCATCGCTTTCAAAACATGTAAATATCTGTATATATTAATAAAGTTGTGAATAAAAAATAATTTATAATTTCCCCAAACGATTTGTTTTCACTTTGTGTGGTCATTATTAATAAATTATTTAAATAATATACTTTGTATTCACTACTTATATATAATTCAGATATATTTGTATTAATAAAGTGGTGAATAAAAAGTATATTATTTAATTCATTTATTATTAAAAAAAAAAAAAAACATATTTTTATATGTTTTTATTGTTTAATTGTAATGTTTTTTTTATTAATAAACGCTTGTATTTTTTATGCAGTTTATTATTTGTCATTTTAAGTCAAATACGACTTTAGAGACCTAATGTTCTTTCAAATGGAAGTAACAATAGCTTCTAATGTATTGAAAAAATGGTCAAAATCACTGCCAGTTTTAATTCAGCGTATAACGATGGTGATAATTTAATTTTAATCCGTTTTATTTTTCTAACTAATGTTAATGTTACTTATTTCTCTTTCGAGTATGATTATAAAAACGACCATAACGCAATCGGAATTCGGTATCATAATCTATAAACTTATGTAATTTAAAGCAATTTTTCAAATTTTTTGTAAAATCTATAAATCCTATGCTTTTAAAACGGGCGCCAAAAAATTCAATCAACTCTGAATCACCTCCCCGAACTTCGTTCGTATTTCGTATCGCCTTCGTTTCGGGAAATGTTTTTATTTTAGTTCGCGCACTTCGTTATAATACCGTCAATTAAAAAAACCCTAAGTCGGAATAGAGGATAGGGGTGGCGGATAGTGGATACCGGATAGTAGTCGCTGCTAGTCGGTGGGTAGTGGATAGGCACTAGCTCTGCTAGCGGGAACCCGGTCCGCTGGTAACGTTCAATTTAAGAGCTGTGCGGCTAAATCCTCCCATCTTGTGGCGGCCCGGGAGTAATTCATTAGCCCAGTTCCGCTCGGCAGCTGCGACACTCGCGACATCTATATCCGTGGCTAGATAACGCGAGGATTCGGTATTGATATTATAGCAGTCTGGGCTTCTACTGCTCCAGCTTCTAGCGCAAGCTCAGGGCCGCCGTGAGGGGTGCATTCTGCCTTAAGTAAGAAATTTTAATTTTCTCACGATAAACACACGGTCCTGGGACAGTATTTTAAAGATAAGATATTCTCCTTATCCTTAGGATTAAAGACCTTTTTACTTAACTGCGGTTCCGATTCTCTCGGATTACAGCCGCCATTCAGCGAATGGCATTCTTTTAAAATATCAATATTTGCGTTTTTTAAACTATAGAAAAACTCAACATTATCGTAAGAATTTACTTCAATAATTATTCATGAGTTATTTGTCGCTAATAATGCGACTAAATGAATGGAGTTATTATATTGGAGAAATTGCGATGTTTGTAAAATACCTATGCCATAAGCTCGAAATGTCGGATAAAAGTGTTTTACATTCTAAAAATTATAATAAACTAAAGGTGTAAAGTAAAAAATAATTAACTGCACGTGCTAAGTATGTGTGATGCGCCTATAATTTGTAATACTCTGATAATTTAATTCAAACTCCTATAAAAATGTACTGTCATTGACATGGAATCAAAACCGAAGTTAACCAACATGTCTCCAACCCCAAGGAACAGAGCAATGTGTTATCCTTAAAAATAACTGGAAACGTGCCCGTAAGGCGTATATTCATACAAGAAGTGAATTTTAAATGTGTATATAAATAGAAATATTAAAAATTCTTTTTTTTTTATAAATCTTTTTAACTACATTAAAAATGTCATATAAACGTCATCCAGTCGGGATGCCTACAGACAAAAGAGCTAACAATCTCTGACATAAATCTTCTTTCTGAAACTAATATCATCATGTAAATTACTTTACGTTTCTCCTCATTTGCAATTCATTTTTACGTGATATTACCGCAGCCTCGGGGATCTCATTTCCGTAATAATTGTTTTAAAATAAAATATTGTTGTCGATACTTATTAGCTTTCATTATTGTGTGAGAATGGTATATAAGAATTTTTCTAAAAATATCGAATAAATCAATCATGAAGATCGCCCAATCAATTTGCGTGCGGTGCAGTGAGGCAAATTGAAAAGAAACACTTGGTTCCGCCGCCCGTGTGCGTCAAACACCCTGCTCATGAGGATGGTCCGCCCCTGCTAGCTCAAGCCCGGCTCAGAGCTCCCGGCTTCCCTATGCGAGTACGAAACCCCGCACCAGTTAATTCGTACATTTTCTGAAACTTTTTGCTTTATAGATACTAAACTTTTATTGGCGTATTATCGTTTAATTTTCACTAGAAGAATAACCGAGGCTCGCATGGAACACTGAGGCCCAGATCAAAATATTTCTCAGCTTTGGTTAAGGTTAACGAGGGGCCAGCTGTACGACATTTAATTGTATACTTATGCGTAGCAAGTGCGTACTTACAAACTCTGCTGTCATCGGTGTTTAGAATTTACATGTCAACGCAACTATTTTAGTTTTCCTAATTTTAATTTTTTTTATTTATATTTTACAAAAAACGATACAATATGTCGTTTTTGTAGTTTATGCCGTAGAAGTGAGATCTCTGAGGCGAATGTGTGCTAAAACCATGTATGATCGTGTGAAAAATAATGAGATTCGTAAAGAATGCAAGACTGATTTAAGCGTAATGAGTAAGATTAAGAAAGGGACGCTTAGATGGTTTGGGCATGTAGAGCGAATGAACGAAGAAACGAGTGTAAGAAGAATATATGACGCGAATGTGAATGGTAGAAGAAGCCGGGGACGTCCGAGGAAGACATGGCACGATCAAGTGAATCAAATACTCGAGTCGGGCCATGTCAGAAGTCGGAATAACAGAAGAGAATGTATGATACGATATATGAATGTGAATGAAAAAAGAAGTGTATGCCAAGATCGAGTTGTTTGGCGGTCCGTCCTTTCCGCCTACCCCTGCGAAGAAACGGCCTCATTAGTTAGTTAGTCTAACGGGAGCTTGTTATTCAACTCAAAATTTACTGTTAAAATTTCAACATATATATATATATATATATATATATTATTATTATTTTATTTTATATAAATATATACATATATATATGTATATATTTATATAAAATAAAAAACATATGTAATAAACTCAAAGCATAAATATTTATACAAAAATTTAAAAAAAAAATTAAAAATTAAATAACGTAAACGACAACAATAAATCGTACATAAAATAATATTTCATTATTATCTAATACAAATAGCTTCTTTCGGATAGCCAAGTTTTCAATATATTTATTAACTGTTTAGTTTTAATACAGTTTTTATTTCAGCGGGTAACATATTTAAACAGCTAGGAATCATGTGATCTAAAGTTCTTTGTCCATATTTGTTTAATAACACACGTATCTATCGGCTGACCTTTACAAGTGAATCGTCTGTTTTTAATTTTGTCTGTCTATCCTCAATTTTCTCGACAATTGCTTTACCGGTTCGCTGAAAATAGTACATTTTATTTTTATTAGTGCTGGGAAGGTTTAGAGAGTAGTTTGGATTTAATCCAATATGTAAAACAGTTGCTCTAACGTTTTAAAATTAGTGCGAAAACATTTAACCCGCCACGTTGTATTGAGGTTAGCCTATAGATATGCCACTATGGTTAGCCACGATTACATATTCAAAAGAAGAAGGTTTGTTTGGGTAGAATCATCTTTGGGGATGCCGTGTGGAGGGATTGTATTTAGATGTCTTTTGAAAAATAAATGTTTGGAGTGCAATAAGTTTTTCGAATTAATGTTTCTTTGTTTATATATAGTAATAGTCATCACAAGGCATTACTTTCGCTGTCAAATCAATTATAGCACCCAAACGACCAGCAATAATTCACAACTTCATAACTATATTCCAAAAAAATATATAATCCCATGCAAGGCCGGGTACACATAACCTAGTATGTATTAAAATTAATTTTAAAAACTAAGAATAATTAGGTTAGATTAGATTTTTTTTCGTAGAATTGCTGTATCATACCGGTCGCTCTATTTTCGTATAATATTTTTACAAAAATTCCTTTACGCTGTTGTAAGAGAAAATTTAAATGAATTACTAATATTTATAAGTGGTCCTAAAAACGTTCCGTATGGTATCCATTAAAAAAATCGAATAATTCATATCCACAATAAATTTCACTGGAAAATTACAAGCATTTCGCTTCAAATTAAGCTCAAGCCTCAATCGCGTACCCGACTTGCCGGAATGCAACCTTTTTCAACTGAGTTCGAGTAATTCACAAGTTTTATTAACACAACTACCTTACTCCTACACCTACCATTCACCCCCTGCCCTATTTAAATCCTTTGCCATCTGACCACTTTACCTCTAATCCTGGAATACCTTCATCAACCCCTTAGAATGTTGTATATTCCAAATATTATTACTGCACTCTATATTACGATATTTTTTAACATGAACAACATGGCAGATATAAGTTTTCATGTTTTCACCGCCAAAAGTATTTTCTTAAATAGTTTTTGGAATATTACGTCGTGTTGTGCTTCCTATATTAAGTATTCTAATAATAATAATTATTATTATATTAAAATACCGATCCTGAGAGGATTAACGCACGCAAAACGGTATCACTTCTACATACATAAATACACACCACCCCAAAATCTAAACATCTGCCCTGCCGATGGATACGCTATCGGAAACGTTGACTGCAGGAGGAGGAAGCGCAACACGGCATAATATCCCAAAAACTATTCAAAGAAAATAAACAACATTATTGATTGAAACCTGTTTTTCAGGGAAAATTAGTTTATATGTGGAAATAATAAAACATTGACAATGTTTTTTTGTATCAAAACATACAGTTATATATGGTTAAATACATACATACATCTTCTTCGTATTGACCTACTCGGGTCGAGGACCCATCGCATCGATAAGGCGCCTCCAGGCGTCCCTGTCCTGTACTACGTTTACGGCATCCATCCATAGTAGGTCCAGCCTCTTCTTGCACGGCCTCTTGAGTTGTTTCTTCCACCTGTGTCTAGGGCGACCCACTGGACGTCTTCTCTCTAGAATAGCACTTTTTCAGCGGAATTTGACATTTTGCTTTTCTTAACACGTGCCCAAGCCACCTCAGTCGCGATTTTTCTATGCGGCTCGATTTTTAGCTCCTCCCGGATCATCGAGCTTCTTATTCAATCCCATCTTGTGCCTCCTGCAACTCCTCTCAAAAATCTCATTTCGACAGCTTGGACCTTAGAACGTGTACGCTCGTTCAACTGATTCTGGTGAAGTTTTGCCTATATGAGAATACGAATTTTAATATTTGTAAATGATAAAATGAAAACAGAAAAAACTTTTTTAAAAGAATATAATTAAATAAATAATCTAGTTTCTAAGAAACACGGATTAATTTTTTTTTTTAAATATGAACATAGTTAATGTTAAATCTAACAATTAAAAATAATATAACACATAGCTGGTAGTTAAAACCTTACGATTTATTTTTTTCTTTTATAGATTTACTCAATTGTCCTGAGGATAAATGGAAAATGTCAGTTTCTGAAAAGATGTTGTTATATTTTGTGCATTTTCGTCTGAAAAATGAGCTTTGTGTGTACTTAGTTTTTTGATGCGAGGTGCGAAATAGTTGAATAATATTATTAAATTAATTAAAAATTACTTTGTAATCACCACTTTATTCATATATTCATATCAACGAACAGAGAAAGCTTCGCTTTAGAAACATGTTGATATGTATATGTTAATAAAGTCTTGATTGCAAAGAATTTTTTAATAAATTTATTAATAATGACGAAATTATGATTAATATTACCTCAATAAATAATTCAATTTAAAACATAACATCGGTCCAATGTTTTAAATTTTGTTCGATATTTGTGGACAGATAATTTTTTCTTTTTCGTTATTCCAATCCACCCGGATCTAAAGATGATTTGTCTTCTTATTTTTTTCTGCTTTCCTCTCTTATTGCAGATTAGCTATCATCAAAACTACGTCTCATCATCAGCGAGGCCCAAAACTTATTTAAAAAAATATATATATATTATTTATTGTAAGTTGCAGTTTAACAAAAAAAAATTAAAGGGCATTCTTGGTCGTGTATACCATATCAGAAAAGAGGAGTTGTTGTGTTTGATTACTTCTACTGAATTTAAATTGTTTTTATAAGATCCTCCCCAACCAATAATGCCGCAGATAAGCAAAGAGTGAACAAGGGCGTAGTATACATTTTTGGTTATTTTGCATTTAAAATATTTTTTAGCCTAACGAATATTTTTGATAAATATACATTTCCTTATTCTGTGATGTGTTTATTCCATTTTAAGTTTTGATCAATTATCACACCAAGGTATTTAATTTCGGAAGAGGAATTGGTTATAGTACACTTATCAGATTGTTTAAAATCCAAGTCAAGTTTTCAAGCTTTGAATCGCATCTTTCTCTACCTCTCTGGATAATCTTTTTGTGACATCCTCTGTCGATGTTGGTGGCCTTATACTTGGTCCCCAGTCTTATGTCTCATTATATATTTTTTGCATTTCTATGATGAATCTCTACATACAATCAACCATTTGTTTCGATTTCATTCTACCTATCTTTTGACCTCAAAACGTTGGATTATTTTTCTTTAAT
Organism: Halesus radiatus; assembly: GCA_022606495.2. NCBI lineage: Eukaryota > Metazoa > Arthropoda > Insecta > Trichoptera > Limnephilidae > Halesus > Halesus radiatus. The sequence continues at coordinate 111,407 of JAHDVE020008561.1, read as the reverse complement.
GTTTATGATTTTTACTCATCAGTTTTCATATATTTTTTTTAATTAAACAACACTTTCATATTAACAACTAATATTACTACAATTCTCTATTGAGACCACTACCGTCAGAATGAATAGACTCGCCTTAACGTACCATGTAGACGGCTGGAGGTAAAGGTCACGTGAGACCCATTTTAGTTCACTGCCATCCAATAATGTTTCGCTTGATTTTGACTTCGGTAAGCAAATTATAAACCATTAATAAAAAATACCAAACTAAATACAAAAATATTCGGTTTTTGTAAACAAGCGGAACATCTTTAAATTGCCAGTTCGCCTAGCTCGCCCCTCGCCCCCTTATTTTGATTTCTTCCCCTTGCGTGTTAACACCTATATGTATTATTTTCTCTGTGATTGAGACAACATTTTAGCAGAAGCGTCCTTACATAATCCATTAAAGGACTACCTATTTTGCCCCTTGTCCTTCCAACTTGTCAAGAAACTGCATCACCCCGAACAGTGGACAGAGCACCTACCCTTAACGATGCGCCCTCCCCCGCGAAGTGCAACTGTAGACACTTGCTTGTTTTGTAGCTGACAGTTAACTGCTGCAAACTGAAACATAAGGAAACAATTCGAATTCATTATTTAGCGACTGTTCCCGCTATGAGAAATGCCGTTAACAGTTTATTTTAACTGTGCCATTTATTATTTTAATGCGGACAAAGAATACTACTTTTTTAAATCTTTTCATCTTCCACTTTTCTTTCAAGGGGTTCTTGCTTATGATGAACCTGGAAAATATCGTTTAATTTTTAGAAAAAATATTTTTAACATTTTCTTTATTTGTTAAACACTCCATCAAAAGCCTCTTTGGGAGAGCGGCAAGATCCTTGGCTCTGAATCGAGTTCTCGCGAGTTTAATTCCAAATGTTAGTTACATTTTAATGTTGATGTTAGAGTTTTTTCGTATGTAAACTATTATTCGAAATCAATACTCAATGAGGTATATAAATGGAGCAATCATCGGTGTTCGAAATATGGGCAACATAAATGAGACCAATTGGCTACATTGAGATAACACGGGCTTCAGTCGATTACAAGCGCTCGCCGGGTATGAATCTCCAAAGATTGCTTCAAAATGCCTACATGACTGCACAAGTCATTTTGGAAAAAAATAGAAAAGACAATGGTGTAACCTTTCATTGGTTTTACCATACTTAATATACCGTAAATTGGCCTTTTTATTGCTAAAAAAAACTTAGAAGAGCTCTGGAAGTGGGAACGCGCCGCCGGCAAGAAATGTTCCGGGCCACGGCGCGGCCGGCGGCGCGTTCCGTTCCTTCGGGGTCGGAAGGATTCGGTTGACATCGACAACCGCTTCACCCCCTTCGCAATTCATGCGCGGGAATTTTTTTTAATGATTATGCAAGGAACGTTGACACTGATTTATATACCTCTATGGTAATACTTTGTTTATTTGCTAAATATAAATATGCAGGTACTTCTCTTCTATCCTCTCTCCCCGTTTCTTTCCCAACTCCTATCATTTCACAAAAATACTCCCATCTTCTTTCGGCGACATGTATTTTTGTTTAGCTTTAAACTACTCAATCAAAAAAGAACAAAATTGTTCTTTTAAATAATATATTATAAGTCACCCCCTAGCGCATCTGTCAAAACTCCCGACAAGAAATAATATATCCTCCTCATTCTGCTGTCCGTGCAGAACAAAACACAAACAACCATCAATATCGTGCGTGAATTCATACCCGTCCTGCTACTACTACCCATACTCCTGGCAACTGTATCGGTTTATCTTCCCTCAAACCTGTGACAATGGCCCACGTGACCCGTATCCCGCGCGTTTAATCCCCGAATTAAAAATGCCTCCCTCTGCGGTTTTGTCTCGTCAACAATGCTCCGTCTACCCTTATCTCCCCCGCGCTCCGTGTCGTGTGTGGTGTAAATATAAACAACATTGCAAAATGTCCCTGAAAATTCGGTTGAAATTATAAAGCGGGCGGTTCTGATCTTCCCGAGATTTAATCTGTGGAGACTGACTCCCTCCTCTGTCGGGGGTATATTAAAAAGTAAATCATTTAAAGATAATTGTGTCATAAACTGTTCCTCTCTAGCATATTTATATTTGTAACTTCGTGCTTTTACGCTCTTATATCGTGAGAGACAGCAAATTATCACCAAATTAAAATTTTATATTCTTTTATCTTAAATCTTAACAGATTTATATTTCAGCCTCTCCTCGCACAGTTGCATCTCCCACCTGTGTCTGGGGCGGCCCACTAGACGTCGTCCCTCTGAAATAGTACTCAGAATTTTCAGCGGAATTAGACCTTCTGGCATACTTAACGCGAGCCCAAGCCACCTCAGTTGCGATTTTTCTATGAAGAGTAATAATAATAATAATAATCGGACGATTTTTATAGCGCCGTTTTTGTGAAAAATCGCTGTACAAATATTACTTCCTATTCTTATATTACATCTATTCTACGATTATTTTTTTTTAACATTTATTTTCTCTTTTTGGACAGGCTATCATTACACGTTATTTGCAGAGATGCAGTTAAATTATCAAAACCAAATACGGCGTGGTCTAAGTTTTCATACATGTTAAATTGAAAAACAAAGAAGCTAACTGTATTTATTCCTTACGAAATATTGCAAGACGCTAACACAAATGATGGAGTGATTGCTTCCATTATATTCAAGAATGTATTTAAGCTAAGACAATGAATTATTATCCATATATTTTTAGGATAAATAACACAGAATATTCTTAAAACGGGGGAGCGACGGGGGAGGATGGTGGCCGGGAGGACTGATCCATAGCGCCCTCAAAATCTTATTTGTCTTGGTGACGCCCCTGGGCGGCGTGACGGGACGGTTGGTGATGGTCTGCGTGTACGCATCTCTTCCCGGGTGATCGAGCTTTGACAAATAATGTTATTTGTTCGTAATCAATACATATAGTTGTTACCAACCTTGCGACGCTAACTTGGACCGTTAATTATTGGATTATTTGTGTAGCACAGTTTTTGAGAAAAATCACTGCAAGGGCGTTGTACAAATATTACTTGCTAGAGCTTATCTTATTACGTGCAAACAGATACAGAAACATGCTTCCCGTTGCTTGTTATAGCAAGTAGTCCATTTTGTTTCGTAGTAATATGAAATAATCTAGTTTGCGAACGTATTGTAGTACACCTTACATTATTTAGTATTTAAAAAAAATAAACGTACGCTATCACAGTCAAATATAAAAACAACGCAGCAGTAATAAATTGTATTAAATTTAGGAATAAATTAAATTATATTTACGCGATGGACATGCATATTTTCAGCAGTCCAAAGATTACTCATTAAAAGCTGTTTTTTAATCTAGTATTGAATTCATGTGTACATGGTGTTTTTAGTTGAAGGTGTACCTGTTGTACCATATATGAAGGGACTAAGGAAAGTATGTGATCTTTGTCAGAATACAGTGCGAATGGAGGGTACTTGCAGAAGACCCATTATTGCATTTCTGGAACTGCGTCCGAGGGACAATGATTTGTCTAGGTTGGGTCGTTCTCTATAGTATTTCAATAAACAGTAAATAAATAATTGATGGACCGAAAGGATTTGACATTATTTAAGGGCGAGAGGGACGTCGGAGAGTTATTATTTATTAATTCAAAATAATGATAGTATTATTACGCAATACGATAAACATAATGTTTTTGAATAGAAAAATATTTATTAAATATTTTAATAAATTTACATAGGCTTAGTATTTATCAAAATCTAATCAGAAATATTACTTTTTCTGACCGTCCCATTGTATGTTTTACAAAATATTTAAAACACGAATATGATTTTTAAAGTGGAGAAAAGCATTTTTAATCCTTTCTCGTTGCGTTTTTGTAAATAAACATAGCCAAAGATTTGTAATCCGTATTACAAAAAAAAAAATTATAGTTACGTAGTGTTCATGAAAAAATTAAACTACACACTGTTCTTTTTGTTTAATTTATCTTATCGGCATGTTACAGAAAAACCTTTGAAGAATTTTTTAAGGGTATTCAACTTTTTAAATGTTTTTGTAAAACATGCGTACAACGGTCAGAAATGTGTAATATTTCTGATTATATTTTGATAAAAGCTAAGCCCATGAAAAAAAAATTATAAATATTTTTTTCTTTAAAAACACCATGTTTATCGCATTGCACAATAATATTATCATTATTTTGAATTAATAAATAATAACTCTCCGCCGTCCCTCTCCCAGTTAAATAGTACTTCAGTGGGATGTCTGTAAGATGTATCGAACATAATAACCTTTAGTATTGAACGCTACACCCCCCCCCCTCCCCACCACCAGATAAATATGCAATATGAAATAATGAATTCACAAAGAGCATAGTATACAGTTTTAATTAATTTATTACCAAGGATAGATCTTGATATTTTGAAGAAATAAATAAATTTACGAGCCCCGGCCGTTAGTTTTTCTATTTGAGTACTCCAAAAATAAGATTCTGCCAATAAAGCGTAGGTATATAAATCAATTATTGATTATGATTTCTTCGAAAGATTGGTATTCACTTTGTGGCATCGTTATTAATAAATTTATTAAAAATTATTTTGTGCTCACCACTTTATTAACATACACAGATATCTACATGTTTCGAAAGCGATGCTTTCTTCATCGCTAATATATAGAATAATAAAAATTAATAGTGTCAAGTGTAGACAAATGATAAACATAGACCATAATGTAAGAATAGACAAATTATCAACACAAACAAAAATTGATTAAAGTAGGTAAGATAGTACTTGTTTTGGATGAAAGCTTTTCACAGACGCAATCATTAATATAATCAGGAGTGTTTGTCCAATAATTTCATTGTTACATTTTTAACGATTACCCGTTTCTTGATAATGTTATAACTATAATAGCAGCGAACGTCGCCGATGTTTCCAGAACTTCTATTTCCAGAGAGAGAGTCTCCGACACTCCGACAGACTTTTGACTCTGAAACTTGTGCAGAATCCGAATAACGCAGTATTGTTTGCGCCTGAAACTTTACGACAAGACATCTCGGGTACCTTCACAGCACTGAATTAACAATCACATAATGAGCACTAGATTAGGACATCAGGAGAAAAGGGTCAACGTGGAAATTTTCAATTTCCAGATTTACCATAAAGCATATTGTGCAAAACTGCGAATGGTGCAGCTGTACCAGGTTCCATAAACAGGGACTCCCAACATGTTATTTTTATTACTTAAGGTCTCTAAATGTTTTAAATTATCCATGTGCCTACAAATAGCAAATTAAAAGTTACAATTTCGAAGATTTCTTTTGGTATTTTGTTTCTCTACATCTTTTAGTAATGACACCACGCTCAATTACAATAATGGCGTTCACCAACACAACACAAGAAGCCACAACAAACTACATATACCAAAATACGCTCAACAAAATATGGACTAAAATCTTTAGAATATATAGCTTACACACAATACAATAAATTACCCAACGATATTAAAAATGCAAGCCAATGTGAAAGGTCTCAAAGTATTTGAAAAGATACCTCAAGGATTAATGCTGTAATGTGTCTCTGTAATAAGTATAACTATATAATGTACCGGTGATGTGTTTCTTTATAACAAATGTCTCTGTACACTTATATTATAATGTACTGTGAATGTTAATTATGTATCTTAAATATTGAGTATGTTTGTTGCTAAGAACTGTACTGCAGGTTCTGCATGTGATCCCACAATGAGTTTCTTAACTCTTGGGAATACAATGCATAATGTATTGTATACTTTTTAATAATATATTTTTTTAATAAAACATCTTAAAAATATACATATTTAAATGTATCTTTCTGACCACAATTAATTAAGTAATTTTCTTGGGATTTCATGGCAGGCTTTGAAATCAGTGTACGCTTCGTTTGAGGGTGCGCTCTTATTCACCCTTTTGAAAAAAAAGTTTTGTTGCATCAATTCAATAAATGTTTTCAAGTTTCCCGGATTAACTCAGATTTCAGTCTCTATTTCTATGTATACGAGTATATTGCAAAAGTTAAAGTTCTCCCCGAGGTTAACAAATTGAAACACCTGTACGATGATTTATTTTCTTACCTCTGGGTTATATACTCGTACTTGTTGCAACATTGGACATTCATTGGTTTCACTATCGCATATCTTCAGATTCGCCGAAGAACGTATGAGTATTTATTCTTTGCTGAAAAGATGTTTAGTCTTGAACCGCTTTTTCTGTTGAGCCACAAAGTGATTGGTTTATTGGATGTTATTATTATATTTATTCGTTTATTAAATATATAGAGCCTTTCATTAATTTATTGTTGACTTTCATTGAATATAAGTCTACTTATGATATTTTAAGTGTATAATCTAAATAATAGGAACTGGAAATCCTTTTAAATACATTGTCTTCTCGTATTTTGTGGTAAATCCGTAAGCATTCTATTTTTTTATTTCGTGAATAAAGGACAAAATTATACAAGCACTTTTTTATAAAAAGGCTCAAAAGAATAAAGCCCTTTTTCGTAAAAATAATATTATCATCTCCTTTATTTCGTTAATAATACAAATTTGTCAACCTACACAATTGTTCTGTGGTTTCCCTTGAAAAAAACTGTCATAAAAATGGTTACACCGGAATTTTATATGTGACTCGAGTGGATGAGAATGTGTGTAGTTGTATAAAAACTAAGTTATGCCTCAAATAATACCGTTCCTCATATTTTTATTCCACTTTCTTTTCCATTATCTTTTTTGCCTGTCTCGGATTATTCCTTCAATCCGTTTCCACAACGAATCGTAAAAAAACATTAAAGCCGAAAAACGTTGAACAACAAAAATAGTTTTCGATGAATTTTATTTCCTCGATAGATATAATTTGATCATCAATCAAAAGCAATATTGATTAAAACTCGGAAAAGCTTGACGGATGACGATACGTTTAAACTAGCGGTGACATCTAGCGGCGATGCGCAGAAACAGATTTGTATTATTATTTAGTGATCGATTCCAAAGATGGCGTTAGTGGTTTCATTCTGACGATAATTAAATCAGAACTTCCTTACCACAAGTTTATAGCAACGGGCAAAGGGACCGAGGTTATTCGATTTAAAGCCATTATACATAATACTATCGACATTAGCTTCTTAGTATAACCCTTCAAACGAAGATACGATGAGGTTGATATGAAAGTCTTCATTAAATCAATATTCCATCCAATTAAAGTTTGTCATCTAGAGTAATACAGGTTTTCCTAACATCGTCTAATCCCAAACCAAAACCACCCCAAATATCCCGTGTCTCAAATTAAAACCCAGCTTAAGCCTTGTTAATTTCCAATCGGCTTAATCCTTGTTTGTTTTGCTCTTGCTTTATTTGTTAATTATCTCCAAATCTTTATTGCCTTTCTGGTGACACACAAGTCAATCTATATGTCACCACTAATTAAATTACGATTTGGAACATGTATTATATACCAAGAAACGCCTATAAGACTCGTGGTTAATCAATCCGTCGAGAATGAAATATCTCGACGAAAAGAATGTGGTTGAAAATTAAAAAAAAACTCTCCCCATCTCCCTTGTCATTTATCAAATTAAACTTCTAATAATGATATTTTTATCTTGGTAACACATCTTGTTCATCGCTCAGTCTTTATAAAACTTCTATAAAACTTCCACTGTCATTCATTACCTTCCGCTACAAAAAAAAAAACAGTCTGGAAGTTTATTGTGTTTGAGCAGCTCATACAATTTTTTTAAATTGTTTGAACAGCTAATTTGGCTATAAGAATTTTCAGAGGGTTTTTCAAATGAGTGTCGCGATTATCTCCTAAAGGTATCATTTATCATCCTGAAACCTTTGCAAAATGGTCTCTTATCACGTTCTTTTTATTTAGTACTCTGCGGTCCCAGGCGTTACAAACCACAATAATATTTCAATGGCGCGCAAAAGGTCGCTACAGATCTTCAAAGAATTTCCAACCATGTTTTTGTACAGATATGATACAATTTCTGGGAATTTTCAAAAAGGCCATGAAATACTTATATTTTCAGAATAGATCAGACTCTTAAATATGTATATCTGAAGAAATAATTATTCAAAGCCTTCAAAGTACCCCCTTTATTATTTATTGTCGGTTTATAAATAATTTTATTTTCACTACCTACAATATTTTATTGAAGGTAAATCCAGACTGATTAAATACTACATATAAAAAAGAATAGTGGTTACCCTTTTATAAAGAGCGCTTTACATTTTGTTAAATTTGGTAACCCATTACAATGTGTTACCAACAAAGTATGATGGTGCCAACCCGTTCAGTGCCTTATACACCATAAGACAAATTATAAACTGAATTCTTTCTGTGACTCGAATCCAGTGTAGGCAATCCCGTGGAAGAGGATAAATGTGGCCGTATTTAGTGACACCGCATAATAGACGATCTGCTGTGTTGACCACCCCTTGCAGTCTGTTCAAAACTAGGCAAACTTAGGCAAACTAGCATACAAACTATTGCAGTAGTCGAATCTGGAGATTACAATGGCATTAACCAGAGTCTTAGCAGAATCTATTGAAGGAAACCTTCTTATAAATTTTAATTATCTGAGATAAGATTGACTAGACTTTACCTTATTGCCAAGTTGAGTATTCATTGAAACGATGTTTTAATGCAAGTAAATGCCAAAAAAACGAACTGATTGTAATGGAATAGTATTCACTCCACTTACGCGAAGGTGGTACCGCAATTTACATTAAATGGAAAATCACACACATGCGCAATAAAACATATAATAGATTTAACCAAAACATTTTAGTCCAAATTAAAATCGAACTCGAATCCTTCCATCTCCAACCTCGGCCGCCGGACCCCAGCACCCACCCCCTCCGTCCCCACCCAAATTCTATCTTATACTCTCCATTACCTTAGTGAGTGTACTTAAATATAAGATCAGCCAAGTGTTTTGTTAAGCATTCGCTCTGTAACTTTCCAAGCATTTTCCCCCTAAATTGTCTATGGAGGTATCCGCCCATTTTCTTGTACTATAAAATAGTGCCCGCCAACTTTCATAGACATTCATTTCACATTTGACGTTTTTCTCTAAATATACTGTGAATATTAATTATCTTAAATATTAAGTATGTTTGTTTCTAAAAACTGTACTGCAAACAAATTGTACAAAGCATAATGTATTGTATACTTTTTAATTAATCAATAAAATAAAATTAATTGGTAATTAATTTCTAGACATTTTGTTAAGTAACGAATGTGCGTTGTAAAATAAAACTTTTCAATATACAAAGTTGCTGATACTCAATTGATCATACGTCTAACAAATCATGTCCCTAAATCCCTAACCGGAAAACCAACTAATTCCACTTAACTTCCAAATCCTTCCGCTTGCAGATTTAAACTTTCCAAATGAAATAATTTTGAAATGTTTCTTTCCTGGAAACTCTTTCCTTTTGCGACCTGCATTACTTTGTTAGATTTCTCGTGGGAACCTGTGAAACGCAAGTGCATGAAGGGGGTAAAAAAACCTAAAAAAGCCCGCACTGAGTATGGAGTATTTTTTTCCCATTCTTTGTTCCCGGTAGAAGTTACTAACAATAAACAAAGCAGTGCCCGATAGAATCCGGAAAAGCGTAACGGATTTCCACTCGTTTTTTTTTCGCGAAGCGAACGCTCTTTATTTCGTAAATTTTAATTTTGTTTTCAAAGTATTTTCTGGGTAGAATCTCTCGCAGATTCTTTTGCTTTGATACGGTATTTAATCAAATTTCACATTTCGCTTATGCAAACTAACTTTTAATTATTCTTTTAACATTTTTGTTATTACGCTCGCGCTTTAGAGATGTTATTTTATTTTATCAACTTTTTATTGTTTAAGTTTATATTATTATGCTCTCATGAATGCTCGGTTCTGCTGAAACCGGTTGGTGTATTCACACAGGCAAACAACCGCGTCGTCGTTATTGCAGACGCGTGTTAAAAAAATTCTAATATAATGCATCTAACATCACACTTTGTTAATATTTCTAAATGAATTTAAAGTGAAACACGAATATATTTTATTTTCACCAACCGGTTTCGCTTAACTCAAGCTTCATCAGGGTAAATATAATAACTGACGTCTTAAAAATTACTTTGTATTCACCACTTTATCAATATATACATATCAACATGTTTCGAAAGCGACGCTTTCCTCATCAGGAATATATAGAATACAAAAAAGTAATTTTAGGTATAGGCAAATGATAAACATATAACACAATAATGTAAGAATAGACAAATTATAAACATAAACAAAAATTGATTAAAGTAGGTAAGTAATTAATCAAAAATGTTAAAAAAATATTGTAAAACATTGAATAACAAATTAGAAATTTAAAAAAAATTGTTTTTATTGTTAATATTAATATGAAAATAAATTCAAATTGAAAATAAATTCAATAAATTCAAATATTTATCCTTTTCCCCACCTTCCTCTCCCCCTTCTCCTTCCCCTCCCCAATACCTTCAGCCTCACAACATTCCCCAATTGGGAATGCCATAGTCTCACTGGCTCCAGACGGTTGGGAGCAGTTTGGGACTTTTGTGCGGTATCCATATAAAAAAAAGAGATTGCTATATTAAAAAAAAGTATATATATTTGACTATTAATTATATTTAAATCACTATCAACGCTTTTTCTGATTTCTAAAATTTCAAATTTGACTAATTGTAAACCGATATGTGTAAAATTTTTAAACCTTTATTTATATCGAAAGAATGATTGGTTTCTAAAATATGATTTGCAAATTCAGAATAGTTGTTATTATTTAAACACCTTAGGTGTTCCTTAACTCTAATACTGAAATTTCTACAAGTCTATCCCGTGTAAAAATAGTTGCAATCGTTACAAATTATTTTATAATTTTATATACCCCCGATTTATTTAAAATATTATTTTACCTTTGTTATTTAAACTTTTTTTTTCAAATTTATTATCACTATAAAAAGTTGATTGGATAGTATTTGGTATGTTTTTAATTATTAAATTTGAAATATTATTATTTAAAAACAATATTTTTCACCGCTGTTTATTAACATCAGTTATTTGTGGATATACGAGTACATAAGATTTAATGAACTTTCTGTTTAAAATATCATATATTAATTTAGTAGTATAACCGTTATTTATTGCTGTTTAATTTTATTCAATTCTTTGTTAAAATTATTTTTTGATTCAGGTGCATTAACTAATCTACTAAGCATGGAATGATAATTTTTGAACAATATAAGTATTATGTATAACGATGTCTATATAAGTATCTTTCCTATATACATTAAATTCAAATTTATTATTAACAATAGAAATATTTAAGTCTAAGAAATGCTAAAATTTTGTCCTATTTCTATGGTTTATATATCTACTAAGCATGGAATGAAAAGCTGATAATTTAATGATAATATTGATAAACTGTACAAAATTAAATTTTTGTACCATGATGATGCTTTTGTTAAGCGAAACCGGTCGGTCCTAATAAAATTAAATGAATGTCGTGGTTATAAACAAAGTTATTTTTTTATTTTCATTAAATATGTCCAACAACAAAGTGACTGCTTTCTAACAAAAAAATAATGTTAATATTTCAATGAAAACTTTTCCTTTCAATATACAAGATTAAAAGGACCTATAATCATGGATCATGGATTGTTGCATTACAGAATTGTGTATTTTATTGCTGCAGTCATGGTTTAAACGATATCACGATGATTACTTGAGATTTTTCTTATTTCATCTCTGTTGATAAGAATACAAATGGCAACATCCAGTGTAATTACGGAACCTCCACGAAATATTGAAACTGCCATTATAAATAAATTCGGTCGTTTTATCGTCGTATCGCATTTCGTTTACGGGACAATTACCGATAAACAAACGGGCGCCAATAAATCTTTCGTTATTTTCGTTATTACGGGCGTTACGTCAAATAACTTCCGCTATAATCTTGTTCTTGGAAAGGGGTACCTTTTCTTTACAGTTTGTCTTGGATTGGGATATCCCTTTTGATTTATGTGCACTTAAAATATTACAATAAGATCTTCTTTCTTTGACTACGGGTCGTAAAAGGCAGAATGTAACCAATTTTTCCCATTTCTTGATCATTTTATAGCTTTTTTTTTCAAAATGATTCAAAAAAACATATTTCGTTTATACAAATATGACCATCAGGTAAAATCTATCTGTCTTCTACGATGGTAAAATAACAAATATAGAAGGTAGAAGTCCAAATAAAAATTATACATTCCTATCCAAAGACATGATTGGATTCCTGATTTAAGACTAACCTTTTTTTCCAAACTACCTGATGTGTACCGGGCATTGCTCGTTTTTTTAGTTTTTTTTTTGTAATAAATTGATGATGTTGTGAATTCTTGCTTGTCGTTTGGGTCCCATAATTGATTTGACAGCGAAAGTAATCCCTTTGGACGACTATTGCTATCTCTGAACAAAGAAACAAAGAAACATTCATTTGAAATTTTTGTTTCATTCCAAACATTTATTTTTTCAAAATATACTAAATAATAATGTTCTTAAGTAATATAAAAAATAATATAAAAAATTTAAAAAGTAAGTAATTAATTTAAAAAAAAAAGATTTAAAACATTGTGTAAATAATAAATTTATATATGGTAATACTAGCTGACGTGTACCCGGCCTTGCTCGGGTACAATAATTGATTTGACAGCGAAAGTAACTATCTCCAAATAAACAAACATTCATTTGAATTTTTTTATTTCATTCCAAACGTTTATTTTTTTCAAAATATATCGAAATCATAAAGTTCTTATGTAGGTACCTACTTGTGCTTTCCATTTTGAAAATATTCTACCCAAACAATCCTTCTTCTTTTGTATATGTAGTCTGTGGCTAACCAGAGTTGTATTATCTTTGGGCTAACCTCAATACAACATGGCGGTATTTTTCTTACTAATTTTAAAACGTTATAGCGATAGTTTTTCATATTGAATTTCATTCAAACTGCTCCTATAACTTTCCGGCACTAATAAGAACAAACTGTGCTATTTTCAGTGAAATCGTCAAATAATTTTCCAAAAATCGAGGACAGACAGACAAACATTCGTTTTTAAATAGAGAGATATAATTTATTTTAATATCGTTGTAAACGATCTTTTAGGGAGGCATTCCCGCCTTCTTATTCTATTCATGTACGAAGCTTTTTTCATGGCACTATTCAGTCGCAACACATTGGTTAAATAACACGATTACAAAAATATATTGTATGAACCTACATAAATTTCTTTACAGTTTATTTAACAAAAAATGTTTTTAAACACGACAGAAAACAATTAGTCGGTGTACTGCAGAAAGGCATTAAATCAAAATTTCTAGTTTTGAGATAATTGTTTTTGAAAGTTTGAGTCGATTATTATTTTTTTTTTATCTACACAATCATCATAAAGTTATCTATTGAAAATACAGATTGTTGTATTGATAATAATGTTTGTCGCTAAAAAAAGTGTTCAATATTTTTCATTTGTCTATACTTGAATTCAATTGAGGCAAATAAAGGCAGTACGGAAAAACCTGCCAACAGAGGCAACTAAACTGCTTGTCAATTCGTAAGTTGTGTCACGTCTAGATTACTGCAACGGAATATATGCGAGTCTCCCCAAATACCAAATTACAATTAGTATTCAATGCTGCAGCAAGACTTATCACCAGCGTATCTAAATATTCTCACATTTCAGAGCATCTCAAAAATCTCCACTGGCTCAAATGTCCTGAAAGAATCCAGTTCAAGCTCTGCTGGATGGTATTTAAGTCACTTAACGGAATGGCTCCGGCTTACTTATCAGAACTGTGTATTCCCGAAAATACCAACTCACGGCAGTCCACCCTTAGGTCAGCATCGTCATCAGCTATCGGCAGGTTAAAGGAACCAAAGCGCACACCTAATACTAAGTTTGGGGATCGTGCTTTCGGAGTGTCAGGACCTAAAGCCTGGGATGAACTGCCGCATGACTTAAGAATTATCAAAGACTCAACAGAATTCAGAACTAAACTTAAAACACACCCTTTCAGACAATCGTATCCATAAATTGAAGAAATTCACCTGGAAATCGCTTAGCTAGGCTAGCCGGTTAGTAGTTACCTAAAGTCATTGAATAAATAAAATAAAAATAAAATTAAAAAATTCACGCATCGGTGCGCAAATGCGTCCACAGCCCGCAACACTGTAAATAACCAAAGTGTAAAATAAAAAAAAAGTTAATATTTATTAAAAGCTTCTTACGCTTTTTAAGGTAATTTTATAGATATTTTTGAGTCCTAAAATTCATTTTATAAATAATTTCCAGTTCTAAAAATTATAAGTATCTCAATAAATACCAACTCTTCTTGTGCCACCAATCTTCTAATAAATGTAACATCAATAGAAAAGGAGCAACAAATAACCATGTAAAACTATCATCTCTATAAATAAATTTTCTAATAAAACTGTGTTCATCTGAAGCGACCTGCCAGGTAAGTATGTGTTTCTGTATCTGTTTGTATATAATTAGTTAAGAAATATTTGTACAGCGCCCTTGAGGTGATTTTTCACAAAAACGGCGCTATACAAATCATCCAATTATTATTATTATTATTATTGACATTATTATTTTTTAGTATTATGTGTATTCCTGATGAAGAAAACATCTTTCGGAACATGTGTATATTAATAAAATAGTGAATAGAAAATTATTTTTAATTCATTTATTAATAATTACGCCACAGAGTGAATACCAATCTTTCGAAGAAATTATAAATTATTTCTTTTTCTGCGCTTTGAAACTGTTGTTTGAAGTAAAGTATTCTGCGTGCACTTGTGATTTAAAATGAGTAGTTCTTCACCATTGTAGCGATTCAAGTAACGGAAATATTTCTCCATCATAACTTCCGTTTCCTTATTACTTTTGCAGTCGATTGTTTCTCAATGCAGCCTTCACTTCCTGAAGTGCAATTGCTTCATTTATACACCGCGTCTGCATTCGTTGCGTCTAATAATGACGGGTTTGGAGTTCCAATATTGGTTCACCCTCTCGAAAGCCATCGAGGGCCGCGGTTTTGAGTTTACTTTGTTCGAACCAAGGTGTGACTAACTTATTAGGACAGGATCCTCAAAGCATTTGAGCTGTAATTATCGATGTAAAAATATTGCAATTGCAAAGAGATATTGTAAATTGGGACAAAGACATGACATCTACAGAAACTCATAAATACTTCTGTTTAACTCCATTCGCACCTGTGAAATTACAAATACTGTATTGCATGTAATTCAACACTTAATACATATTAAACATGATGTTTATAAGGAGAAAAATATGCGTTATATATTTTTAAAATTTACATAGGTTTAGCATTCATCAAAATTAAATTAGAAATATAATCTTTTTCTGACCGCTCTACATATGTTTTACAAAATATTTTCAAATATTGAATATCCTCAAAAAATCCTTTGAACGTTTCTCTTCAACATGCTGTCATAAAAATTCTAATAAAAAACAAATGTTGTGCACCCAAAAGGTTTAAGTTTTTTTATGAACACTAACCTTCATGTTTTTTGAAATGCGGATTAAAAAAGTTTCGTAAGTTTATTAAAAAAAACTCAACCGGAGATGATGGCAATTATTTTTCTCCAGTTTTTAAAAGTATTTTGAGATTTTTAAGCCACCATTTAATTCAGAAAGGCTGGTTTATAAATCAATGAATTATTTGGCCGTCAGGCGCTGCTAATGTTATCTGCTATGCGGTGAGAACTCGAACTAAAGTTTTTTTAAATACGTATCAGTAATTCATTTTTAAACTTGCGTGTAAAAATGATTTATTTTCACTTATAAAGACTAAATTTGTCGCAACTTTCATATCAGTTGGTGGTCTAGTGGTTAAGAGTGTCCTTCCAAGCTGTGGGTCAGTGTTCAATCCCCATGCATATTATTATTTTTTTTTTTATATATTAAAACTCATTTGACGTACGATGACGATGACGTATTTATAGAAACTATGGGTGTTTTCGTGCGGGAAAGGTAAGGTATTGTTTTCGAAGATATAGCGATTTAAAACAAATTAAAGAAATTCGCGCGGGAACTTTATTTTCGCCCGTTGCCAACGGTCCGCCATGCATAACTGAAAATAACAATTATGTATTTTTTGTATTTGAAAATATATACCGAATATACTGACATCTTGCAAATTATCGTGAAAGGTTTTGAAGGTGGATTTATGTCGAAATTCCTACTACAAACGACTGTAGCCACCAGGGGTCGTTAATGTTGTTTTATGTCAACTTTCAAGGCTTTCCATATCACGTTAACACCACATTCAATTACAATCACGACGTCCACCAACACAACACAAGAAACCACAACGAGCTACGTATACCAAAAATACACTCAACAAAATATGGACTAAAATCTTTAGAATATATAGCTTACATACACAATAAATTACCTAGCAATATTAAAAATGCAAGCTAATGTGAAAGGTCGCAAAGTAAGATGCTTAAACTCTATTATTTGAAAGATTAGCTCAAGGATTAATGCTGTGATGTGTCTCTGTAAAAAGTATAACTATATAATGTACCATTGATGTTTTTTTTTTGTAATAAGTGTCTCTGTACACTTATATTATAATGTACCAGTGATATCTTTTTTACAAATGCGTGTTGTAAATGTTGTTAATGTACTGTGAGAATGTTAAATATTAAGTATGTTTGTCTCTAAAAACTGTAATAATAATAATAATAACAAAGCATTTATATGGCGCAGTTTTGTGTTGTTTCACTTCAAGTGCGCTTTACTATAAATAAACTTTAAAATGATTAAATAACTTCATTCAGTGGTATCCTACAGTGCTACTTTTACATTCTATTTATACATTCTTAACATATTGCATACATTCTTGCTTATTCTTAATATTACTCCTGCACTACTCCTTAGGTGCATATTCATAAAAAAATTAAAAAAATATTATACAGTATACATTTGGCTATACAAAAATAACACATTCACAATATTACTACAAAAATAGTAACATTTTAAGACAGGAGTCGGGTTATGTTCAGCAATAACGGACTTCACATAAATTTTTTTTTTAAATATATATACGGAGGAAACCGAAACCAAACAACTACCAGAGGCTTGAGGAAATGACTTTTTATATTAAATTGAAGAGAAATTAAAATTTATAGAGAATAGGATTTTTAAAATAAGTTTGTTTTTAAAGCCCGTTTAAATTCAGTAAATTTCTGGATGTTAGTAAGAGCTGGGGGAAGTTTATTCCAAATGAGAGGGCCATTTACACGAAAAGAGCGATCATAGTAGACGACTCGATTTACTACAGGTACTACAGGTTCTGCATGTGATCCCACAATGAGTTTCTTAACTCTTGTGAATACAATGCATAATGTATTGTATACTTTTTAATTAATTAATAAAAATAAATAAAAAATAGTAATTAATTTCTAGACATTTTGTTAAGTAACAAATGTGCATTGTAAAATAAAAGTCTTCAAAAAAGAAAATTTCTGATACTGTTAGTATCTAACATACGTCTAACAAATCATGTCCCTAAATCTTTAACCGGAAAACCAACTAATTCTACTTCACTTCCAAATCCTTTCGTTGGCTGATTTTAACTTTCCGAACGAAATACTTTTGAAGTGTTTCTCTCCCGGAAACTCTTTCCTACTGCGACCTGCATTACTTCATTAAATTTGCGTAGATTTCATTTAGTTATATTCGTAAATTTATTCAAAATGATTTATTCCTACGTTGTGTAACTTTTTCTGTGTTGTTTTTGTATTGGAGTGTAATAAGTATATTTAATATTTTTATTTTTACTATATAATCTTTTTTTATTGTTTAAATGTACCTTTAAATTACTTTTTTATTTTCTATTTTAAGTAATGTAAAGTGTACTACTGCACATATGTTATAATGTTAACAAAATATAGAATTTTATATTTATATATTTATATAGAAATGGGCTACTCGCTGAGACACGGCCCAAGCTAGGATAACACGTAAGGAACAATAAAAATGTAAAAATATGTAAAATCAGTATTTATTATACAATAAAAGTATTAGTTTTTTGAAATAAATCATTGAATTCCACTATATTTTACAGCACGACTTACTGTGAAAATTGCTATTTTCCATCTCAGTTTATTTCCAAGGATGTTCAATGCCGCCCATCTCTCATATTAGTTTCCATAATCTTAATATGTTGATAATATTTCGGTGGATTTTCAGAAGGTGCCTTTATTCATTTCAGCGTAACCAAAATCCCTCATCAACGTCTAAAGAAGATTCCCCATCTTATTAATGTTTACTCTCAACACCCCGGGACCGGGTTATATCCTTCATTATTATTCCGAGTGCCATCTTGTTATCGTCTAGTGTCACACTAGAATAATCGACTAATGAGCAGAATCTTCACATAACTCGCGATCGGTGACATATTTCGGTATTTCAATCTACCCTCCGGCCCGATGTACCGAACTTGTATATTCTTACAGGGCCGTATTGACGGGTGATAACAATTCTATAATAATAATAATAATACATGGCTAACGGCTAAAGGCACTTAACAGGGCTAGAAAGAAAAAAACTTTTAAAATACTTAAATCTCTTTACGTAATTTTAAATATAAGAATTTCCTTTGAATACTTAGGTATACCCTCTAAAGTCCGACATTTAATAGTAAAAACAAATCAGAGCGATGCGGTCGTTTAAAATGTGTTGAGTTGTATCACCAAGATGGCTTGCTGGAATTATTATGGTAATTTAAAATAAAGCACAATGGTCCTAGGACTGAATGGCTCGATGTTCAGAAATTAGTGCTACGTTCCGAAGGGAGATGATTCTATGTCATATTCTAAGTTTTTTTTTTCATTTAAACCATTTCAATTATTTAATAATTTGCTAAGGAAGATAAATTCATTAAAATGATATTTTTTCGAATTTCCGAAATTTAAAATTCCGAAATAATCATATATTAGATGTTATAAAAGTAAAAAATAAATCAAATGCACAAATCAAAATAAAGGTGGATTCAAACAAATTGTCTTTTCATTTAATTATTTATATTGTTTATCCTGGTGAGGGGAGCTTTGCTTCTGAAACATGTAGATATTTACACATTAAAAACAGTGGTTTATAAAATAAAATATTAATTAATAACATAGTAATTGTTATTAATAAATATTTTATTTTTTATTCCGAATTCTTTGTCCTTAAATTTGACCCTGCTCTGCCAGTATCCATATTTCTCCCCCTCAACGAAGGTCACAGGAGCTATTGGGCGCAATCGGACCCCGGGTTACGTGCTAACAAAATGATAGTTATAAATTTAAAGTAATCAATCTTGCTAAGGGACCGAGCGTGACCAACAGTTTGTATCGAAGATTCATCGGATTCATTACTCACTCTGCGGTGTTTTTTTGGGTCGGGCCCTCTGAAAGAAACTTCAATTCTCGCATTATTTAATCATATTGAAATAAATTGTTTACGCAATAGACAGATGCGTAGCCCGAAACATGAGCCCAATAAATTATTTTTTTGTTTTGAAAGATATCATTGACTTATTTTAATAATTTAGCAGATTCGGAAAGAATAGCCGTAGCTCGGTAGTTGGTCGCTTGACACATAAAGTTGAACCGTTTTAGATTGAACAACAATACGGATTTTGACCTGGACGGTCAACCACTACAAATTTAATGGTATTTACGGATTACGTCTCTATAGCACTAAAAAATATTGAGCAAGTTAACACATCACACCACGAATTTGCGACGACTTTCGGTACGTCGATCACTTCTTTAGTTGATTCTGCCAAGACACTGTCCACGCTCGAGTCAATTCGCTGCATGTGAACGTCAGATCATATAATATAAAGATATATGCTGTGTTCTATTTTTATTATCGGTTCAAATGTCGCCTGTTTCATAAACAATACTACTGCATGCTCACGCTTACGCGAAAGTGCCTGCCCCCTTCCATATCTACACACCAAGCGCGTAAGTTTGGTTGGCGCTAATACTAAAACAAAATTCCGTGCGTACGCATTCCGATGGCATATGAATGCACCCATACATTCTACCTAAATGCGATAAGGATTACGCGATTACGAATCGGTATTGATAAAAACTAATCGTTTTTTTTTTAATTCAAGAAAAAATAGAATTACTGTGATCTAGACTCTGGACATTTTGTTTGTTTATGGTGTCCTTATTCTTAACAACCCCTTGTCGATTGTTTCATACCTGTAATTATGTAACTATATTTTGTCCATGTCGGTTTTTAGTTTTGTCCAATAACGCACGTAATGTGTTTAAATCCATAAAATGAGATTTTTTGTATTGTTTATTTATTCATTCATTTACAATAAATAATAAGTAATTTTACCATCACTTCATACTCTACCGTGTTGCGGACTTTATTTTGAAGTTTCATATGATATTTTATTAAGAAATTTCCGACAAATAAACAAAAAAAACCTTTTATATGAGGAAAACAGTTTTCAACGGTAAGTACCTCACAGAATAGAGAATTTTAAATTATTACAATTATTTTCCAAGTATATCAATTTTACCGATAATAAATCTTTCTAAACGTCGTCCAAATTAATATTGGGTGGAAGTAAATAAAATCATATCAGTAAGTCGTCGCAATGTGGCCTAACCATTGTTTGGAAATGGTTGAACGGATGTAAAATTACCCCCATCGGCCCTTTTATCCCTTCTAGTCTTGTATTGATTAAGATAACGGCCTCCGTGGCCGAGTGGTAAGGCTGTTGACTACGAATCCGAAGGTCGTGGGTTATATAAAATACTTTCAGTATTGCCCTGGTGAAAGACCACCATTCAGAAATGTCACGTTATTTGAAATGGAATTTGCCGTGTTTGGTAACCATATCTGAATAGCCAGGTATTTTCCCACCTTCCTCTTCCCTTTCTCCTTCCCCTCACAACTACCTCCAGCCTCACAACATTCCCCAATTGGCTCCAGATGGCTGGGAGCAGTTGGGACTCTCGGGATGGGTGAATTACTATAGACTGCTAAAAAATTAACTAACCGGCTAACTAACTTATTATTTGTGACTTTTTAAGAATTAAATATACTGAGTTTTCGAAGACAAAAAGAAAACGAAGCTAAATTAAATATTTAAAATATATGTATATACATGTATATACATTGTATTACAAATTATTTTAAGTTTTTACATCTGTAAATATTGAATGTATTCGATAGTTTAAAAAATCGATTCTTACTTTTCTAATGATATCAAATCGGTGAATTTTTTTGAGCTTGTTTTGGTGCATTTCGTTCATTGTTTTTTTTGTTGTGCTTGTGAAATGTACCCGCCGTGTTGTTAATGATACGAACCTGTGCTACCGCTACCACGTAAGTCTCCATGAAGTTTTACAAAAATCCTCACTGCAAATCACCTCAATCGAAAATTTTCATTTTTTTTATCTCATTTATTATGTACGATTCAATTATTATGTACGATGTACGATTATTATTATGTACGATTACGATTATTATGTACGATTTTATTATGTACGATTCAATCGAAGACTGTTTTATAAAGTAGTGCCATATAGACAAGCTTTCCCAGAAGCTTGCGAAATTATCACTAGGCTACTGGTAATTAAAAAATAATAATTTATATATTGTTTTATTTTAGTTCCATTCGCAAATGGTTAAGTAGTTCCTATTAGCAGTAGACCATCTTATCGCAGTCTTTGAAAATTCTGCCATTTCGTGGGTAATAGTGAATGGAATTTAGCGGTAAACCTTTTACTTTATTGTTCATTACATCATTTGAAATGTCAGAGGTGTCGCCATTTACGACGATGAACTATCCGTATCTCGCTTTATTTTGTGACTGATGGTAAGAACTCTGTCCCGCCGTTCTTGGTTCTTATTTCTGGTTTTAAAGCCAGATTATTGCAACTGTTTACTATAAAACGTACAATACTGATGTAATTTTACAAAAAAAAAAAAATTATATTTATTTTTGTAGACGCATTATGTACTGCTTTTCCTTTAACGCTTCATTTCTCTTTGCAATATTTAGATTTTAAATTACCGAGGAAAACGACCTACTCTCATCAAGATTCATCAAATTGATGCACGAGTATTAAATCTATTGAGAGCATCTCCCGATCCTATCTTGCTCTTCCTCCTTCCTTCTCATTTTGTTTTTTTTTCTTTATCTCATTAGCTTCATAAATAAAACATCTGTTATCACAATAAACTTTGTTGGCTTACCTTTTGTTAAACTTCCTTTGTATACATATTTGTATTAAAAGCTGTTTGTTTCTTAAAAATAAATAAAAAGGTCGGAACAAAATTTACCAAAATATTAAATTTTTATATTTCAGTTGACATTTGTTAATATTGTTTTCAATGATTTAA
Organism: Halesus radiatus; assembly: GCA_022606495.2. NCBI lineage: Eukaryota > Metazoa > Arthropoda > Insecta > Trichoptera > Limnephilidae > Halesus > Halesus radiatus. The sequence goes on along the minus strand of JAHDVE020008561.1, from coordinate 88,893 downwards.
AAAAATATTACAATAGGGTTTATAAGCCTCAGTAAGTCATTCCAAAAAAAAAAAAATATTATTTCATGACTTGTCGAAAAAGTCAAGAAATTTCCCACATAAATAAAATCTGATAGGTATATCTGAGACACTATCTAGATTACAAATAAATTCAGATAGAATCTTGAAGTCAATCTATAAAGGTAGAAGCCAAAAAATGTATGGGATTTAATTGAAGATGATATTCACAGTTCTTAAATTGAGGTGGTATGATATCGGTAAAAATTACGAAGACCAATTGGGCGGTATTAGCTCAGTGGATAAGAGCACTGGTCCCGGATAGACCGAGAGGCCCTACGTTCAAGTCCCAGATGCGACGGTTTTTATTTTTTTTTTATTTTCTATGTATTTTCTGTTTCAAATTTAATTTTGATTTGTTAATATTATCATTAGAAAAAATATTTCAATGGGGTTTGTGCTTCAATTTCTATGAAAATTTAAACAAATATTTTCGTCTTTCTCATAGATTTTCATAAATCACCACCTGAATTTTTTTAGTATAAAGCTTGATTCACATCTACCAGCATAGCGCAGACACGTGACATGGCAGGCACGGCAAAATTAGTCGCTTCCGTTATCCATGAGCACATTCAGGCGCAGTGTAATGTGAATACTCCCTTCTGTGCATGTCTGCACTGCATCGTGCCGGTAGATGTGACACTGTACACGCGCACCTATATATATATAATATAGCATTCCTGTCTTTACTTACAATCCTACTTCGTTAGATATCTGTTTATTCTTTTGGCAACGATTGGGTGCGGAGAATCAACTATATGTTTATAAGTTTGGTTCCACTTTATGAGGTCCATTATATATGTTACTAATCATGTGTTGTTATTTGGTAGGACGCGATCTAGATGGAGACAGCAGGGGCTACCGCAGCGCCGAGGAGCAGGCGCGCGAGCTCACCAGGTCTATCCGCAGGGAAGTCAACAAGCTCAGCGAGAAATGGAACGCGCTCATCGACCGCAGCGACCTCTGGAAGAGAAAGCTCGACGAGTGCCTATCGGTGAGTCAAATCAATTCTACCTCTAATTCTACCAACCAACCAAAATGCGCTGACTATGTATATCATATTAAATTTGCAACGGACAAAAAGCAAGTACAAAACTTGTTTTTTTTTTATCGTCCGTTCCCTCACATTCCTTACCTCAATGTACTCTACCTCACCTAAAATTAACCTGACGTACCACTTTCGTACTTACCTCCCTTTGCCTTAACTCTCTTTCCTTGCCCCACTTTTTCTTTCTTACCCTAACTCGACTTCTGTCGACTGCCGTTCTTCCCAACTTTTCGAATGATCAATCTGAGTCACCGATCAGCCAAGTGTTTTATTAAGAATTAGCTCTGTTTGCCGATTCCATGTATTTAACCACTGTTAGCGCAAGAAATTTTGTTGGCTTACCTTTTGTTAAGCTTCCTTCGTATATATATTTGTATTAAAAGCTGTTTGTTTCTTACAAATAAATTAAACACGCATAGGGAAGAAAAAAAAATAAGGGGGGTGAGGGGCGAGCTAGGCGTGCCGCCAATTTACGTAAAACAGCGATTAAGTGAAAGGTTCTGCTTATTTACTAAAAACATTTAGTTTGATTATTTTATGCATGCTTTATAATTTTCTTGTGGTAGTCAAAATCACGCCAAACAAACGTGGATGGCAGTAAACTAGGCTGGTACCGAAATGGTTGTCACGTGGCCTTCGAAAGCGTACGTTAAGGCAAGTCTATTCATTCTGACGTCAGTAGTTTTCTCGAATGAAGCTTGTCGTTTGGCCGTTCTGTTCAGCAGTTTTTAATGCCACAGAAGAAAAAACAACACTGAAGTTGTAGTGTAAAATCGTACACCACACCCGCCTTACAAATTATTTCAATGATTATTTAGCACGCGATTTGAAAAAAAAGGTATTACCAAAATCTGAAAAAGTGCATAAACAAAATTATTCTTCCACGATGGGTTAGAAAAGTGGGAGTGGTATAACGATAATGTTGCCAGCTTTGCGAGAAGGTGTATGAGGAAAAATGTCAAAAATCGGGTAGGTACGTACCTAAACGAATGACAGGACAACTTCATGACATATGATATTTCGGTGACATTTGTTCACCCTGTTGACACTTTTTATAACTAGTTTTCGGTTGAAGAGAACTTTAATCCGCAAAAATCGATATCCTAAATTGATCGTAAATTTGATCGAGAATTTCGTTCGGAAGAACGTATTTGTGGATTTGAACAGCGTTCAAGAAAAATTTCGGTTCAGCCGTTGCTCAGTAGTGTTGGGAAGAACGGCCGTTACTCTCCTTAGCTTATTTTCCTTCACCTCATTTACTCATTTTACACAAGCATTGCCTATCCTACTTTACTTGGACAAAAAATACAAATATTATTAAAATGTATAAAATTATTGCAAGCAATCAATCTCCATTTTAAAAAATACGCGCCGTGTTCCAATCACGAAATGTAGCGGCGTGCGTGCCGTACCGACTGCACCACTATATAACCTGTCAAAAGCAGGAAAAAGTATTCAAATCGACATACACATCAATTTAAATGTTAACTCTATTTTACACATTCAAACAGACATGTGTTTGCGCGTCAACGGAGGGCTCGTTTGTGTTAGTGTCTTAAAAGCAGTGATTTTCGGCAATGCCAGCAAATGTAGCAAGCAGTGCCATCTGTTGATATATCTATTAATTAGATCCACTCTACTAACAAAATAATGATGATATCATCTTGGCTTTCTTTAAAAAGATTTTCTGTGTTTATTTAGCGGAAAAAATTGGAAATTTTATGTATCCAGTAATTGGCTTGTAATAACCATAAATAATGCAGTTATTTGGATATTTGATGTGACTGAGGTTTTCGTATGTTTCTGTTTTTCCTACTGCGTACCCTGATTACAAACCCTGTACACATCGCTCGGTTGTTTATGGTACCAATGTAAATAAGAAGTTTACTGCACATAATTGGCAAGTATTTATCTCTCTTCTCTCCAATCGGCGTCCATGAATGGGACTTCAAACAGATAACACTGAATCGTACTTATATCATATGTTCTCACCCTTTCAAAAACAATCGTTGCATTTAACACAAACATTTGACACCGATGAATTGCTTCTCCTATATAAAACTATGAAGTAGAAAAATTGGAACTCTGGAATGGAGAGCTTTTTAAGCTATTAATTAAATATACAAATAAAATAGAGTCGAAAACAATACCATAGCTAACGTATTTCAAATAAAAATTTAAAAAAAAACAAATGTTTAAAAAAAAACTTAAGTATGATAATAATATGACGTACATTTTTCACTACTCTCTCCGTTCAGTAATACGACGCCATCTCTCCGAACACTTTGTAGGTGATAAGCTTTATGCTTTAGTTTGCATTCTATTTGTCGTCTTCCCTTACCAAAATATCTCAAGCAATATAAATAACATCAAATTTAAACCTGTACACATCTCTATTGAATTCACTTCTACAGTGGATTTACGTGGCTTGCTTGATGTGGTAAACTCCGTATTTTTATTCATTTTCGTAGAAACTACGTTTTTTATAAATCCATTTTTTATAAGACCCAATCGGTTCAAAACTGGTACTTCCGCGGAAAACGGTATATTATACTATCGGTGCAGTTTGGCTGGAGAACACATGGAATCTATTGATTAAAATAATAGTTAGTTCTTCCCTTTGCCACCTGCAGAGATAATGATTTTCTTCTATATTGTTATAATGATACCCACCTGGAAATGATTTAGTATAAAATCACTTTCCTTGGTCTTCACTGCTGCTAAAATTACTGTATTTTGTAATAATGGATGCTTAATTATAATTAATCATTGTGTTATGATTGTGGTTACATAATAATCCACCGAAGGTTTTTTAAAAGTACGCGAGGTAACTACGGCCTTCAAATCCTTCCTCTTCCTGATATCTTCCTCCTCTGGATCTAACAACGTCGAATTACTTCTGTACTTGTATAATTAAAGTTCGTTTTAAAAACGCTAGTTAATGACGTTTCAAAATCGGTAGCAAATGATTAAAATAAAGTAACAAATGTACGCTGTGAAAAACTCTTCAAAACAAAATGTCTATAAATTATTACACAGCAAATGCCCAAGAAATACAAAAAAATATGTATCCGTTCAAAACCGACTGAATTGCTTTAAAAATACTGGTATTTTCTTATGGCTCGATAGACTCGCTATTCCTGCTATTGACAGATTGCGGACAGTAACATGCATTCTATGCATATTTTGTTTGCTCTCCACGGCAAGAGATGTCGCTACCTTTCAAATGCAGAAAAATATCCGATATCCTAAAATGCCGAGCATGTCAATAAGATTAACTTTGTCGCTGGAAAATACATACAATTTGTATCAGAAATTTTGTGAAATTTCTTATACAAATTGTATGAAATACTGAAAAGTTTTGATAAGAATATTTGTATTTTGATAAATTAACACGCGACTTTATGTTCGAACGGAAGATGAAATCTTAAGAAATTTATATCTAAAGGCGTGACCAGATAGGTAGGTATCGTAAGTAAATAAAATAAAATTAATTGAATTTTGTATAGAACTTTGATAGTTTCAATATCTCGGCCATATCATTAGGAAAGTCAAATGCAATGTCTCCCAACTGAAAATCTACTAGAAGATTTATTGACAACGTGGCAGAGGAAGACACCATCTGACGGGTTCGAAACGTCCGTGACTACAAGTACAACTTAACATATCCGAGGTGCTGTACGAGTATATGGGCTGAAAACATTCTCGATAACAACCAACCTCCTACAGAAGTTGGGAAATCACCTTTAGTGACACCCAACCTCCTGTTAAATATAACACCAGAAGAACGGAAATTACTTTACTGTTAAATGACAACCAACCTCCTGTTAAATATAACACCAGAAGAAAGGAAATCACTTTTAATGACAACCAACCTCCTGTTAAATATAACACCAGAAGAAAGGAAATCACTTTTAATGACAACCAACCTCCTGTTAAATATAACACCAGAAGAAAGGAAATCACTTTTAATGACAACCAACCTCCCAAGAGAGAGGGCATCAGAAAAATAAACACCCTTACCCTAAATCTCAAATCAACTGGCCTCTTTCGTATTTTTCATATAAAAGATTAACGATAATAATTAATGTTTTGTGTCTTTTCAAGAAGCCTGTATTTCATCCGGATCTAAATCCGCTTATTTTGTTAGCCATATAGCTTCATCGAAAAAAATTATTCAATTTCGCTGAAATGAAATTATTTCAGAAGCAAAGCGTTCTCGTCGTAAAGTGAAAAAAATGCGATCTTATGATTTTCCACTCGTAAAACTGTGTGAGGTTTATATGACCAGCCCCGGCCTGGAGGGCGGGGAACTGTAATATTAAAAGGCTCCTATCTTAATGAAATCTTCCGAAAGGTCCTTCAAGGTTTTCTCCGTGGGACGGGACACGAGACACGAGACACGAGGGCTAGGATTTAATATTTTGCTCAAGTCATTACGTTTAACAAATAGTATTTGTCAGTCATTTTTGTTTGGGCGGGAATAATTACGCACATTTTCGCCGTAGGCTTTAATGGATGAATTTGTTGAAGTATATTATATCTAAATATGAATACAAATTTAAACTTTTTTACTATCGTAATTTTGGAAAGTATTTATACCTCCTAATGTTATATTCCCAAAGAACAGTATGGATCATCGTTTGATCAAGTTTCTGGACATTTTCGCCAAAGTTTAAATTATTCATGGTAACGAATGAACTTCTGCATGACTTAAGAATGATCAAAGACTCGACAGAACTAAACTAAACTGAATAACTAAACTTAAAACTCATCTTTTTATACAATCATATCCATAAATTGAAGAAATGCATACGAAAATTGCTTAGCTAGGATAGCCGGTTAGTGCTTACCTAAACTCACTTATAGAATAAGTTTTAAAAAATTCACGCATCGGTCCGCAAATGCGTCCACAGCCCGAAACATTGTAAATATCTATTAAAAACTTCTTACGATTTTTAAGGTCATTTTATATATATTCTCCAGTCATAAAAATTATAAATATTTCAAATAAATACCAACTCGTTTTGTGCCACCAATCTTCTAATAAATGTAACATCAATAGAAAAGGAGGAGAAAATGGCAACTATAAAAATCATATCATCTCTAAGCTTAAATTTTCTAATAAAACTGTGTTCATCTGAAGCGACCTACCAGGTGAGTATATTTTACTGTATCTGTTTGTACATAATTAGATAAAGAATAGGAAGTAATATTTGTACAGCGCCCTTGAGGTGATTTTTCGCAAAAACGGCTTTGTACAAATCATCCAATTATTATTATTATTAACAGAATGGAAAATTATCATGCAATAATAAACATTTTTTTTATGAAATATTACTTTCACTAACTCACTAATAAAATGAAGAATCTGCTGGATATGTGAATTAGTTAATCTACTCTTGATGTCAATGAAAAAATAACACTATCCACTAAAATTTCGAACGTGTAAAAACTATAAATTCCCATACATGTTTGAAATTTTAGTAATATTATTTTTTCCGAATTAGCAGATTCCTCATTCTATTAGTTAGTTAGTAAATCAATGTTTCATCAAAATATTGCTTAATACAATATTTACTTATATTTTATTACGTACTTTGAGCATTCTAATTTCCTTTCCGTTACCACGAAACTAAGCTTGGTAATTTAATGAGAAATGTTTAAGTAAAATTAATTACGAAACCAGAATAGTTTTAATTGAACGTGGAGGTGGAACATTATGAAAACACCCTTGCTTTAGATGTAAATAATTTATTGAAAATATATACAATTTCGAGAGTTGTATTTAACTGACTGAACAAAATAAATTAATAAATTTGCCTTTTAAAATTATATAACTTTCCTATATTTTATAATACACAATAATAAAATAAAAATCAATCTAAATCGTGAGACATGACAAAATGCGTACGTTGTTTTTTTAATATTTACGAAACTGTATGTCGAGAGTCAGAATAACAGAAGAGTATGTATGAGACGATGTGTGAATGTAAATGAAGCGAGGATTGTGTGCCAAGACAAAGTTGAATGGTAGTCTTTCCTCTCTCCTTACCCATGCGGAGAACCGGCGTGATGGTTATTTAGTTAGTTACCAAAGTAACCTTTGTGTTGTTGTTTATTTGGGAGGCCAACATTTAACATACAAAATAAGGTACAATAAATACTTAATATAAATTTGACCATTTACAGGTTTTCCCTTGGGTAGATATACTCGGATAGAAGTGAATACATTGATTTACGAAGAAATCAAAATAAAATTAAAATTAAATTAAAAAGATGTACAAAATAAAAGAAGAAATATTACTTCTTCCGTAAATTTTGACTGACTCTCTGTTGTCATTTTCAATTAAATGAATAATAAATGTTTTGTGTAAACCACTATTTAATATACAATATAAATATCAGAATGTTTCGGAAGCGTCGCTTCCGTCATCAGGATACATTGTATACTAATAAATAATGACAAGAATAGACAAATTACAAATATTTACATATTCGTAAAATCAATACTTTGTGGCTTCTCATGATTGTTATATAAACTTATAAATTTCTTTTGAACCTCTTCAATTTAATGTATTAATCTAGACCGGTTTCGGAAGTACCCTTCCCTCGTCAGGAACTTCCTAGACCGGTCGAGATTATTATATTAATTTAAAATGGTTCAAAACAATTTTATACGTTTATATTATAAAAAATATTTATTTTATTTTCAAATAAACTAACTAACTAACCATCACGCCGTTTCCCCGCAGGGGTGGGCAGAGAGGACGGAAAAAAACTCGATCTTGGCATACACTTCTTGCTTCATTCACATTCATACAACGCCTCATACATTCTCTTCTGTTATTCCGACTTCTGAAATGGCCCGACTCGAGAATTTGATTCACTTGATCGTGCCATGTCTTCCTCGAACGTCCCCGGCTTCTTCTTCCATTCACATTCGCGTCATATATTCTCCTTACACTCCTTTCTTCGTTCATTCGCTCTACTTGCCCAAACCATCTAAGCGTCCCTTTCTTAATCTTGCACACTACGCTTACATCAGCCTTGCATTCTTTACGAATCTCAACATTTTTCACACAATCATACATGGTTTTACCACACATTCGTCTCAAAGATCTCATTTATACAGCATTCAGTTCACGTTCACCCTTCCTCTGTCAGTTCCATGCCTCACTGTCATACATCAAGGTTGGTATCAGCACTCCATTGTGGACCAGTAGCTTCGCTTCCTTGGACAACTTTTTGTTTGCGCCAACCGCGTTCAGTCCTCCGTTAATGTAGTTTCCTGCATTCACCCTTCAATATCCCTATCAGTCTTTCCATCTCCCATAAACATACTTCCCAAATACACAAACTCATCGATCTGTTGCAAGTATTCATCATTCACAACTATATTGCACGCTTTTTTCGTACTCTCTCTTTCAAACACCATGACTTTGGACTTATTTACATTCATCATTGGCTCATTCTTCATACATACTTCGTTCATCTTAGATACGAGGGACTGTAGATCTTCCATACTGTTAGCAATCAGCACCGCATCATCAGCATACAACAGGCAACATACTTGCAGACTACTCGTTTTGGCGCCCAAGTTCACCTCTTTCAATTCTTGCATACAGTTATCCATGTATAGATTGAATAACCACGGTGACATTACGCAGCCTTGCTTAACACCTTTTGTGATGTCAAACCATTCTGTAAAATCACCGTTTACCGTATATAAAAATTAATACTCTCTATTTCAAACACCATATATTAAAATAATATTAAGAAAATTAATAATAACAAAATTACATCTTATTATTTTAAACAATACAAAAATTTCTAACATTATTATTTTTTTTTTAATATTTTCAATTTTTTTTTATACCATCCTGCTTTGATAATTTATTGTTAATTTTTGTTTATGTTTGTAATTAATTTTCCGAAACATGTTAATGTATATATATTAAGTAGAGATTTACACAAATCATTTATTATTAATTTTTTTAAGAAAAATAAATTTATAAGTAACATAACGATTTGTTTAAACATTCTATGTGATTATGGATCGTGGCTACCTTGCATATAAAATGAAATAGGCAGTTTTATATACTCCCATACTGAGCACCCTCCATTCTTAATTATCATCTTATATTTGTTTTGAAAACAATAAGTAAAGTATTACCATTTCAGTATTTTTCGGTTCGGATTCCAACGCTTTCAAGTAACCCTGCTCATCAATCTCAAAATTTGGTATTCAAAAGATGATATCTTAAATTGAAAAGATATTGGAGACATCTAAAGCATTGTGATATTCCAGATCCAGATCCATTTCAGTAACATGACAAAGTACCCGCTGCTTGATTAAATGTCTACAACAAAATGCAAATAAATTACCCCGTTTACCCGCCTTATCCGAAATCATTCGACCATATTTTAGGATTTTTTCGCTTAAACCAATTTTCTCACTTCGCACGAGTCCGGCGTGAAATAAAATAAACATAATATGTCTTGTTTATTTATTTAGGATTGGAAAAATATATCTTCTTTTGAGTTACTCCTGCTCGTTCATATTTTTTTCGCAAAGCAAACATCGGGTATCCTTTAAAGTGAGTTAAATCTCGTATATACACAGTCCGGTTGATGTTTCAAGTTATCCGGTGGGATTGGACCCGATTTAATATTATATTAGCCAACTCATATGAAAATTTCTATTTATCCAGGAACGGGCATTCCATAGCGTGCCTAAAAAACCATTTTAGATATTTCTTCAATTAAGGTAAAATCACTTTTTGTCATCATTTTCAATTAAATTATCCTGACGAGGTAACCATTGGTTTCGAGACATGTTGATATATATTTATTTAATAGTGGTTCATACAAAATAACTCATTTAAGATATTATCTAATTTTGTACATTTATAGAAGAGTGGTAAAGGCACTACTTTTATCCTGCAGATAGCTTATAATAATAATAATAATCGGATGATTTTTATAGCGCCGTTTTTGTGAAAAATCACCTCAAGGGCGCTGTACAAATATAACTTCCTATTTTTACATTATTCTTATATTACAATTTACGATTTTTTTTTACACATTATTTATATACCATATAAAGAGATGCAGTTAAATTATCAAAACTAAATATGGCTTGGTCTAAGTTTTTATATATGTTAAATGGAAAAAAAAGAAGCTAACTGTATTTACTCCTTAAGATATATTGCAAGACACTAACACAAATGACAGAGTGATTGTTTCCATTATATTCAAGAATGTATTTAAGCTAAGTCAATTAATTATTATCCATATATTTTTAGGATAAATAACACAGAATACTCTTAAAAGGGGGGAGCGGCGGGGGAGAATGTTGACCGGGGGGACTGATCCATGGGGCCCATTATGTCTTTTAAATTGTTTTGTGCTAGTTCGGCTTCTAAAGTCAAATGTAATAATGTTATTATTAAGTTTAAAAGTACTTGAGTTCTATTATTGTGACAATTTTTTAATTTTTTTTTTATTAAATAGTGTACAATACATTATGCATTGTATTCCCAAGAGTTTTGTTTAAAACGGGCCGCGCAGGCGTTCCTTTTAAATTTAAATTTGATTTACATTAAATATCAAAGAAGTTAAATGGAATTCTTCGAATTCAACACAAAAACAATGATAGTTCGGCTTTACTCAGCTCTTCAAAAAATAGAGACGTATTATTCCTAAAATCCTTCAAACAAGCAAGGTTAAACGCTACAGAAGGCCCTCATTTAGTGGTGGATAGAGGAAGCTTAATAATGCTTACAATATATTTTCCATCATCTTTTGACCATGCGAGAGTGGGCGGGGATCATTTTTCTCTCACTTCTACTAAATTCTAAGATTCTCGTAGTTTTTGAGATAGTTAATACGGAGTCTGAAGTTTTTCTTTTGCGAAATTTATTAAAGGCAACACTAGCGTTCTAAGAAGAAAGTACACGATGGAATACAATCTTTCCTTGTAGCCAATATTATTCTGTGATGGCAACAAAATTTTAACTAGACATAATTTTTAAATAATAATAGTTCAAAATTTGATAACAAATACCTAATTCGATGGTTAACAACAAAAAATAATTGTAACACAGAAATTATTCATTTCAGAAAACTGTTTTACAATAAGAACACTTTGACTGTTTGCGGCTTTAGGACAGTCAAATTGACAAACTTCGTTCATATTGTATAATATATCGGAGACAAAAATAGTACAACAGAAAACAAGAATAGATACATCATATATTACATAACAGTTAATTTGATTGAAGTGTGAAGTTAGATGGGTAATGGTTATATAATGTATTTAATATTTTGTATCAAAGACCGAAATATTCATCAAAGGTGATGTTTGTTATTAAACAAGGTTGAGAACGATTGAGCCAATATAATCTTGAAAAAGGGCATCAAGTAAATATAATAATAAGCGTGTGTGCTACTATTATAATAAGTCTATCCCCACTGTAACAAAACTACTAATATATATGTTTTTTTTTCAATTTGTTTATTACTTTCATATTTTTATAATATTATTTAAATCGATATTATTTAATGGGAGTCTAGGTATCTCTATAACAAAACTGGTATGGTGTTTTCATATATTTTTTTAATTAACAAGCTAGCAGTCCACAATGGAGTGTTGATACCAACCTTGATGTATGGCAGTGAGGCATGGAACTGGCAGAGGAAGGATGAGAGTAGACTGAATGCTGTAGAAATGAGATCTCTGAGACGAATGTGTGGTAAAACCATGTATGATCGAGTGAAAAATGTTGAGATTCGTAAAGAATGCAAGGCTGATGTAAGCGTAGTGAGCAAGATCAAGAAAGGGACGTTTAGATGGTTTGGGCATGTAGAGCGAATGAACGAAGAGAGGAGTGTAAGGAGAATATATGACACGAATGTGAATGGAAGAAGAAGCCGGGGACGCCCGAGGAAGATCTGGCACGATCAAGTGAATCAAATACTCGAGTCGGGCCATGTCAGAAGTCGGAATAACAGAAGAGAATGTATGAGGCGTTGCATGAATGTGAATGAAGCAAGAAGTGTATGCCAAGATCGAGTTGTTTGGCGGTCCGTCCTCTCTGCCTACCCCTGCGGAGAAACGGCGTGATGGTTAGTTAGTGAGGTTAGTTAGTTAACTTGTGTACATTGTTTACTTATCGCGTTTCATTAGTATGATGATTGTTGTTTATTTTTGTATTATATAATATTGTGGAACTAAACTACTGTTGACAAGATACTTACAGGGACTTAGCGGGTACAAAATTCCATTCTATGTAATTAATATGATACTTAAATTTTTTTTTAAATAATATAAGTCTTTGTGAATTTAACATTTGTTGAAATTAATTAAATCTTATCTCAGGGTGTGCATCAATCTCTAAGATAAACTGACGAGGATTATTGTTGTAGTAAGCGAGTGATCTTGTAATAAAGCAATAAGGTATTATCTAGTAAATTGTCGCTGAGTCAACTGAGTGACTATTTAAAATAAAGATGGAGTAAACCATAAGTTAAGTAAACTAATATAATGAATAATTGAACAAGATAATATTAACACATCTCAAATGAACCACGAAAACGAAAAAACAAACGAAAATAAAAAGATTCTTTCTTCAATGATTAAATATTACAATGAGGTTTACAAACTTCAATAAGTTATAAAAAAAAACATTGAATATTTCTTTCCAGACTTGTAAAATAAGTCAATAGATGTCTCATATGAATAAAAATCGGGTAGGTATATCCGAGACTCTATTCCGATTGCAATTGTGTTCGGGTATAACTTTGCGATCATCATAAGGATAGCAGCCAATAATATGGGATTTAAAAAATGGAGGATAATATTAACAAGTCTTGAACTTGAAGTATGACATCGGTGTAGATGGCGTAAATTGAACTGGTCTCATTAGCTAAGTTGGTTAAGCGGTTACCCCGCATAGGTAGAGGTCCTGGGTTCGAGTCCCAGATGCGACTGAAATCTTTTTATTTTTATTTTCTGTAGTTTTTTTCGGTTTCATGGTTCATCTGGGATGTGTTAATATTATCTTCTTCAATGATTAAATATTACAATGAGGTTTACAAACTTCAATAAGTTATAAAAAATAAAATTGAATAATATATCGAAGTTACACAAAATCGTCGAGCCACTGACTTATTTTAAATCTATCACCAACCGGTTTCGCTTATCCCAAGTTCCGTCGGGGTAAAATTTAAAACAGATCAAAAATACAGTAGGTGTGACATAATACGAGAAAGAGTGAGAGGGAGACACAATATAAAATAAAACACTAAAACGGTGAGATGGAGATATTTGTTTTTAGATATAAATATCTTTGATTTCGCAAGACGATCTTAATATCAATTTACGTTCAATGCCAGTTATGGGGTCGTATGCAATTTAAAACTTTTTCCATAAAAAAAAAAATGGCTGGAACTTTTTTGAATTGTTTTAATAGATCATTTTAATGGAATTCCACAACGAATTGCTAGTATAAAAATTAGTCTTTTGAATTATTATTTATATCATCAATTTTCCCGTTGGGATTTCGGCAAAGGACGAATTTATTAATTTTAGAGAGACACATAAATAGTGTCAACTGAACACATCACTTCATATAGTACCTGCGTGTGTTATATATATCCAACCACGCCAGCAATACTCGGAATATTACATTAAATTTTCTCTCATCTGAATCAAATATTTAATTACACTCGTGAAAATATAATTGTTTAACTGTAATGAAATATTTATTTTTATTGGCTGAAATGGAAAAGCTAAATATTTAAGCCAAATTTCCCAAGAGCCCTCGCTCTCAACCCTTTCGACCTTTCAGGGGTGGTTTTAGCCCGGGTTTGGCATTCTTCAATTCCTCAATGTAAAACCTTTGAATTATTAGATGCAATGTATTTTGGCGATTCAATATCCACTTAGCTGGACGCTTCCACCCTCGCTGAGTAGTATTTAAAGTAAATTAAATACTACCCTAAGTGAGTAATATTCATTCTTACTTATTGCTTTCGGGTCTTTCTCTTTGTTGGCGTTTTCTATTCTCTTGTACAAAACGTATTTGTTTTAGATTACACGTGTTTGAATTCGAGGATCATTTTCTACAGCGTGCTGAGAATATTCTTGAAGTATTGGCGTTATATACAATTAGTTCATATATATTTGAGGTAACATGCCATCATCTCATTTGCCGCGAAGATACGATGGAACGTCACGCAGCTCCGTTTTGGCACACAATCCTTGTTTAATTCATATTCATACGTCGTTCCTTTACCCTTTTATATAATATACATGGCAATCTTCCACGAATATTCTTGGTGTAACTTTAAGTGACCAGCTCAGGCACGGGGCTCCATCGAAGCCAGTCAAGTTAGCCTCTCACAAGCTGGGCATACTGTACAGAGCCCGAAGATAATTTAATAGACACATACTACATAATACATTTAATATACACTACTGTTGACCCTCTACAAATCTCAAGTGCGCCCCGCTGTTGAATTTGATAGCCACCTCTAGTCTGGAGCCCCAAAATCTGTGCAGAAACAGGCAGTCCGTTTGATAGATTCCCCTATCTTAACAAACGAACTGCAATCTTTAGAGTACATGCGTCAGGTGGGAATGCTGTCCTTGTTCTACCGGTATTTTAATTGAAGATGCTATGAGTAACTATCGTCCTTGATTCATTCGACACCTATGCATAATCGGGAAACACGCCAAACGTGCGCCCAATATTTGCACACCGTTGACATTTGTCACAGGAGAACGGCTCATTTCTTCGAGTTGTTCTTGAATTCAACAGCCCGGCTGTGGAATGATTTGCCGTTCTCTGTGTTTCCTCCCTCCTACAATATGGGTCTCTTCAAGACCCGTGTTTACTTCTTACTCTCCTCAAATAGACCCTCCACACAACATCCGCAAATATGACATAAGCCCTGAGAGAAATTATTTTACTCAGGGCCTCCTGTGTGTAGTCACTTTAAAAAATAAAATAAATAAAAATATGCACTTAAATATATTCCTACCACTTCTTTTCCATCTACTTGCGCTTCGTGTCCCAACCATCAAAGGATCCCATTATTAATTTAGTTTACTACACTTACGGTGGCCTTATTTTATCTCCGTAATCGTTGTACGGTTTTACGTGGTTTTACTGTACATATATTACTAGTGGCGTTCATTGCTATATGACCATAGGTAGGTTGCGTGTAGTTTTTCAAATTGAGATATGAATTTTGCATTTAATATTAGAAAATTGTCGTTTTTCCACTGGTTATATTATTGTGAACAACTGAATATATGAGCGTACAAGTTCCTTACCAAATTCATGGAAAAAAAAACCTTTTTTATCAGAAGTGTTTGTAGTATTTTTACAAAATATCTATTTTTTAAATTTGTAGTATAACAAACCACCTTAATAATAGAGATATTTCCGTGCGTATTGATCGCTAACTTCGATCTCGAATACTTTCTCACTCCCGCATTGGTTCGTCTCTTACTAATTAGGGCGAGGGATGTTATTGGCTATATTTTCACCCCCGCCACTCAGGCTTAGAGATGTGACCCCATGGAAGGGATGTCACAGCTGTGATGACCTATAAAAGATCATGTTTTAGCTCCAGAGAGCAAGTAACTTCCCGGTGCCCATCGCGCCCCTTTAGTCACTTCCGGCAGGTCTGACACAAGAGATGCTTAGTTAATCGTCTGCTTGGAGTTCAGCTAACCCGGAGGGAGAGCAAATTCCCGGTGCCTCACGCGCCACTTCAGCTACCTCTGGCAGGTCTGACACAAGAGATGCTTAGTTAATCGTCTGCTTGGAGTTCAACTAACCCAGAGGGAGAGTTACTTCCCGGTGGCTCACGCGCCCTTTAAAATACCTCTGGCAGGACTGACACAAGACACGCTTAGTCAATCGTCTGCTTGTAGTTCAGTGACCCATAGGAAAAGTACTCATTCGAACCTTGGTGGTAGGACTGACACAGGTTATCAGTAAACCGGAGGGTGGAGGGAACCGATAAAGTTCCCTTCGAACCGAGAAATAGATATTAAGATCATTAAATGTCCCATTATTGTTGAAGCTGATATATTGTCGAATTGCTAATTATCTTGTAAATTTATTAGACCCGAAATAAAGATTAAATGTGTTCTCCGTACAAAGTGTGTATTATTTAATTAACCCATTACAATAGTAATTTTTCCTCGCGCTGTTTTCCAGCCTTTATGTTTATGACTATTTGTCACTGCATCTTACCTATCTGTTTTAATCCTGCTAATTACATAAATATTATTTTTAAGTACTTTAGTTTTAATTATTAAATCACTTTCAATACGCCTTTGGATCATTTCCATATTGGCAGATACTTTTAGTATCGCCCTGGTGAAAGACCATTAATCAGGTTCGAAACATTGCTTGAAATCGCTTTAGCATTTGGTGATCAGTTCTGAATAGCCCGGTACTTTCCTCTTCTCGCCTCTTTCCCCTCCCCACTACCTTCAGTCTCACAACATACCCCAATTGGGGATGCCATAGTCTCACATGCTCCAGACGGTTGGAAGCACCTGCGACTCTTGTGACTCACTGATATCATTCCTTCTAAAGAAATTAAATTTCTTGGTTTCACTATCGACAGTTGTCTATCTCTTGAGTCGCAAATCTCAAAGGCGGTAAGTTCTGGCTTTTTCCATCTTAGACAGATAAAATCAATCAGTAGATGCCTTCCCTCTGATGCAGCTAAAACACTAATAAATTCTTTTGTTGTCTCACGTATGGACTACTGTAATAGTGCATATGCTGGTCTCCCCCAGAAACAACTCAATAGGATCCAGTCTGTCTTCAATGCTGCGGCGAGAATTATATATGGTGAGCCTAAATATTGTCACATAACTCCACTTCTAAGGGATCGCCTTCATTGGCTTCGATGCCCTGAAAGAATAGAATTCAAGATTTGCTTAACAACCTTCAAAGCACTCACGGAAAGGCACCAGCCTATATATCTGAACTCTGTGTCCGACAAAACCCAGGTGATAGACAGCTTTCTTTGAGGTCAGCAGATTTGAATGCTGCTAACCGATTAGTTGAACCCTCTCGGTCAAATAAACCCGTGTACTATGATCGCGCTTTTTGTATATCGGGCCCGGTCATCTGGAATAAGCTTCCCCCAAATATTGCTAACATTCAGAATTTAGCAGAGTTCAAACGGGTATTGAAAACAAAATTATTCAAAAAATCCTATCCGACATAAAACATAAATTCATGTACGTAGAAACATAATTTCAGGACATTTTTTCTTTTTTCTTTTTCCTTTTCTTTTTCTTTTTCTTTTTCTTTTTCTTTTTCTTTTTCTTTTTCTTTTTCTTTTTCTTTTTCTTCTGTTTTTTTCTTTTTCTTTCAATCCTCCATAGTTTATTTAGTTGCGGTTTTCTCTCCTTGTTATTTAATTCCATTAGTATTCAGTGAAAAACCATGTATATAATGTCATATAATTTTCTCTTGTTATTTGTACCTACTACATATTTGATTATTTACACCCTAGTTTCTAAATTGTTATTTTATAATACCTGCTCATGAATATTGTATGTCATAGTATTAATTTGCATATTGTATATATATTATAATAACAGATATACTATGTAGTATATCTGTTATTTTACAATTAGGTTAGGTTAGTTAGTGTAAAGCGCACTTGAGGTGAACCTTCACAAAACTGCGCTATAGAAATTAACTCTTATTATTATTATTATTCACATTTAAAAAAATTCAGATTGTTTTCCCGAACATGGTCCACCGTATTCTGATCTAATATAAATTCAAAAACTATAGTTAGATTATTTATATTATTTAAAACATTTCAAATAATAATACTTATTGTGGGCATTGTTTAGTTTGATTTTATTTTACTACACAACATAAATAACGCTCACACCCTTTAAAATACATTCCTTTCTCCATTTTGGTTTTGCACACTTTTGACACTTTTAAAATGTCTTTTATACATTAGGACCGCAAAAATCTAAACCCCAAAATAAAATAAAATCCCCTCGCTTTAACTCAACCACTGCTTGAAAAATGTCCCACATCAAAATATTCTCGTCTCGTTATGAGTTTTACGTTATACGATAGTTCATATGAAGGTTTTGAGTGCAAAAATATGTCTTGACTCTATAAGAGTGAACGCGTGTATGTTGGTATATAATACGGTGTACGTTATACAGTGTACGGTTACGGTGTACGCCACAGCCTCCGCTGGCTTCAACGAGTACATTATTACGTACTACGTTTTACGTTACTTCACGACACAAGTAATAAGTTGCAGGAATGTACGTTGTATTATTTATTCTGTACCTTACAGCAACAGCTATGTGGTTTAGTATACATTTCCTTTACGTCGAAATGCTACTTAAAATACATTATATTTATATGTGCATTACTCCCAACGCTCTCGAAAATAATGTCACTTTTATATATTTCAGGAATTTCACTAAATAATGGTATTAAATTTCCAATGTTTTTTTTACATTCCACCGACTTAAGTTTGTTTTGGTAGAATATTTTCAAAGTGGAAAACACTGGAACACAAACTATATTATTTTAGACGTGTTTTGAAAAAAAAAATGTTTTGAATGAAATAAAATTTTCATATGAAATCTATCCGTATGTACCTCTAAACAAAGAAACATTAATTTGAAAATTTTATTTCATTCCAAACATTTTTTTGTTTTCAATATGTATCTAAATAATAAAGTTTTTAAGTTGTTACCTACTTGTGATTTCCATTTTTAAAAAACTACTAATTCTACCCGAACAAACCTTCTTCTTTTGAATATGTTATCTATGGCTAACCAGAGTGGTATATCTGTGAGCTAACCTCAATACAACATGGCGGGTTCAATGTTTTTCATACTAATTTTAAAACGTTATAGCATCAGTTTTACATATTGGATTTCATTCAAACTACTCTCTAAACCTTCCCGGCACCAATAAGAACAAACTATGCGGTCAGCGAAACCGGTTGAGTAATTTTTGATAAAATCGAGGACCGACAGACAGACAAACATTAATTTTTATATGTGAGAAATTTAGTTCTATATTTATTATTGTAAAAATACTTTAAAATTTACGTATAAAATATGTAATTCGTGACCGCGCGGCAGTTTAAACGAAGAAGCAATTTCAACCTTATCAATTATATTTTTAAAGGTCATTTCGGAAACAGGATAGCCTGACTGCCATTAGTCTATGTTCGATTTACCTCTAAACGGGCTCGTTTCGACAAATTCCGAAAAATGTAAGAAAATTATGGTGTTAGCGCAACGAAGGAGTTCTTGTTTTAATTAAATGAACTCATTAGAAACTCGTCAAACTAAGTTTACTCATTCTTCGGAATAGTTCAATTTTTAATTATAAACTTTGTTCTTTCGGACATAAATCACCCCTCCTTATAACGCCATTAAATCCTTTGCGAACAGGGAGTAGGGTGCTTAATAATATGATAATTAAAAAGAAGAGCTGTAAATTAACGCCATGTGTTTATCATAAATCCTAGATGTCATCTTAATTTTAAAAAGGATTTAAAGTTCGTATTCTTTTCTAGAGTTCTTTGTAATTGTTATGAATTATTTATGTCCTTTCGCGTGCTTCGAAGTTAAAAAAGAAACTACGTATATATTTCTTTCAAAGGTTTCCGAATTATGATTTTTTAATATTTCGTATATGAATGAAATTTCTCTATTAAAATAATAATAATAAAGTTTTATTATCTTTTTTTTTTTTAAATAATTAAAATATATCCTCACTGGGAGTTCCCGTGCCGAGGATTTCATTTATAAAATATAAAATTACCTTATTTGATGTGCTTTGTGAAAAAAATTATTATTATTCTAAGGTGAGGTGTTTTAAGTGCAGTTGAGTGGTTTCGGTGTGAGTCTGTATTTGGTGTTAATATATTTTCTATTTCAGATCTCCTCATGTAACGTATCCAGTGTTTTTTTGAGTTTTAAAGGATAGTGGGATTTTATTGTAGAGTTTAGTACCATAGTATAAGAAGTTTTTTTGTCCAAATATTGTGCTTGTGGTTCCTTGTTGTATCTGTTTTGACTCTGAGATCTAGTGTTTCTAATATGTGTGATTGTTGTTATTTTTTGTTTTTTTTTGTATTTATGAATGTAGAGTAGTCTTGTTTTAGAGTATAATTGTTTTATTGATAAGTTTGTTAAAGATTTCGTCAGTGCTAGGTTTTACACGTTCTTATATTTTTATTATTATTTTCAAATCGTTATTTTGATATAATATTATCTCTATTACATAATACGGCCGCTCTTCCCAACCCTACTGAGCAACGGCTGAGCCCAACATTTTGAACACTGTTCGAATGCACAAATTCGGTGCTATTACTATTTTGTAGTGGGCAGGCACCTCCATAGACAATTTAGGATGAAAAATGCTTGGAAACAGGCAAACAGAGCTAATACTTAACAAAACACTTGGGTGATCTGTGACTGATCATTCGAAAAGTTGGGAAGAACGGCCTTAAGGGTGAATGATTTCACTCAAAAAGTTGAAAAATGGCTCGTCGAATGGTTTGCCTCGAAAGAGAATTTTTTTTTTGGAATGGTATCCATGATTTGCCTCAAAGATGGGCAAAATGTATAGAATCCGATGGTCAATACTTTGAATAAATTTTTTTTGAGATTCCCTTGAGAATTAAGCGTTTTCTTTATTGAAAAAACCGGCAAACTTCAACTAACACCCCTGGTATTTATAGTTACTTTTTAAGATAATGTTGTATTTATTTAAGTGTTAAAGCAATCGTTAATCAAAGTATAACTGTTTTACCTTAAACGTTTAATGTACTTACCCAATTAACATCAGATTTATGTGAAAATATAATTCGCAACGACAGGATATTTTTCCACCAACAATAGCACTGGTAAGACTTATCGTAAATCACCTATGAACAATATCATAAGGAAAGGTATGCTAGCAGTATTGATTACCTAAAAATAGATGTACACACATAATTCCAATGTCTTTTTCAATACATTCGCCCAATAGCAGAGTGCGACGAATTATGATTGACTGGAATGTAAAACCGTACGAGTTACTATAATTTAGAACAATCGTATACAGAATTTGTAATCTTGTATAATAATTTAATATCATTCATTTTTTCGTATGTTTGTTAGAGCATCTAGCTCTAGTTGGCGACTATATAATTTAAATATTATGATTAAATTTATGGATCACAAAGCATTCTTGAAATAATGAAATATGTTATTTACTGTTGGTTTGTTTATTAAAATGTTATAAAGTAGTATCAGATATATATGTAATAATGTTTTCAGACAATCATATCCATAAATGGTAGAGATTCGCACAAATTGCTTAGCTACGCTAGCCGGTTAGTACTTACCTAAAGTCACTTAGAGAATAAGTAAAAAATTTCGCGCACTTGTGCGCAAATGAGTCCAGTTACAGTTTTTTGTTGTTGTTTTTATTTTATTTAAGGAACATCAAATACTAAAATACTCGCAGTACTTAATAATAACACTATTAAATTTAATAAAAAAATAAAATTATTTGTGTTCTACGAATTAAACACAAAAACAATTAATACGAGTTACAGCTCTTAAAAAAATAATATTTTTAAAGGCAGAAACTTTCCACAGCCCGCAACATTGTAAATAACCAAATGTGTAAAAAATGTTAATATCTTTTGAAAACTTCTTAGGCTTTTTAAGGTCATTTTATAAATATTCTCTAGTCCTAAAAATAAGCAGTAAAATTATTAATATTTTAAATAAATACCCACTCTTCTTTTGCCACCAATCTTCTAATAAATGTAACATCAATAGAAAAGAATGATAAAATAGCAACTGTAAAAATCGTATCTTCTCCAAGCTTAAATTTTCTAATAAAACTGTGTTTATCTGAACCGACCTGTCAGGTAAGTATATTTTTCTGTATCTATTCGTACATAATTAGATAGAGAATATGAATTAATACTTGTACGGCGCCCTGGAGGTGATTTTTCACAAAAACGGCGCTATACTAATCATCAAATTATTGTTATTGTCAGAGGACCTAGAACATCGTTTCTATTTGCAGTTATCTTCTCGTTGCACAAATATGGCTGGACTGTAATATTTATATTAATCTGTCCGATATTTTAATATTACTGATCACCTCCAAACAGTATAACATTTCATATTGACGAGTCACACTTAATCTTTTGTCGGCTGGTTCTAATAATTGAGTTTGTTGAAAGTTGATTTATTATAACTAATTTAGATAAAATAATTTCCAGCGAGGACTTTGTAGTGTGAAAATCGGCTTAAAGTTGTGTATTTGATAGCAAAATTAATTGTTTTATTTCAGTTACACCCGTTGTTTCGGTACACGCTTTCAATTTGTCTTTTTCCTGGATTTTTGCTTTGCTGTGTAATTAAAAACACGTTTACAGCCCCATCCCTCTATCGGTGATGACGGAAAAAGTGAAAAATATAATTAAATTTTCGTCTTATTATGTTCGGTAACTTAAAGGCCTTTTTTCCGCCCTTCTGAAATATCCCTCTATCATATTTTTGCGGAATCAGTGCGTGGTTACTTTGTCGGCAACTAACAGTACTTAAGTATATAATTTTGTAGTGCAATTTACAGTACATA
The DNA here is from genome assembly GCA_022606495.2 of Halesus radiatus. Taxonomy (NCBI): domain Eukaryota; kingdom Metazoa; phylum Arthropoda; class Insecta; order Trichoptera; family Limnephilidae; genus Halesus; species Halesus radiatus. Next base: position 66,102 of record JAHDVE020008561.1, on the reverse strand, counting down.
CCTACCTATTTACATAACCTTGTTAAGAAGATAAAACAGCTAACCGTATTTTTTAAACTGTTAAATGGACTGTTTCAAATCTCCATATCTCGTGAATGAAACAACGTTTCAAGATAAAAAAATTTGCGTTGTTCTACACTTTCCAGACGGAAAATGCTGTGCAAATTTAATGACACCAGAGATTACTATAGAGTTTATGCTGCTTCAGACAAATTGTATTGTTACGACTACGGGCATCCCATTTACTTGATTTGAAATTATATAGAAACCTCAACTAGCAGTCGAATGGATCAATTTCGATAATCTCGCAAAAAAACGGCTTAAGGCGAAGCTATCAGTGAAATAAGTATTTTGATGAATATTTTCTACAAATACGTTTAAATTATGAAAAATAAATAGATTTTTTTCTAGCTTCGGTTGATTTCAATTAAAATAAAATTGTTAACGCTATGAAGAATATAAGCGTTAACCACAAAATAATGTATTTTGTTCATTAGAAAATTACGAACATGTATCAGAAACAAGTTAAAAAATAATACTACTTTATAGCTTAAATTTTATTGTGACAGTTGATTATTTTTTTTTCTTACATAATTATTCCCATAATAAATAGAATCGCTTTTTGGCTTACACCAACGTTTTTTACAATCTTTCAATTTTAGCGGGATACATAACTCGAAGCCTGCATGCACTAAAGCTGTTAAATATACAGCTTTCATTGGTAGTAACCAACCTTTGTACTCGCTAGTGCCCGAGCCTGAAAACTACGCACATCCTGCATTTGGGTAGAGTAATGCACCCCACTGTTGTTACCTATATTCGTGGTTGCATAACAGGACCAATCATAGGATAAATTCTCCAATTCCCCGTATTTGTGCGCAATATAACGCACAATTTCGCAATATCGACATTCTTCGCAATACCCTTTCAAAATATCGAACCGACGTAATACGTACAACCAAATGCGCGAGTATAAAAAGTATCGAGAGCATTTCCTGTCCCGATTCTATCTTCCTCTTCTTTTCCCCCCTGCCTTCTTATTTTGTTTTTTCTTTTCTTTATCTTGTTAGCTTCATAAATAAAACATTTGTGTTTAACCACTGTTAGCACAATAAACTTTGTTGGCTTACCTTTTGTTAAACTTAGTTTTTATATTTATTTGTATTAAAATTTGTTTGTTTCTTACAAATCAATAACACACATTAATAGTAATATATTTTACTTGTATATTCCTCTTAATCCCTCTCCAATACAAGTTACAACCAGCAAAAATGTTTGTACTTAAAAAATCTGTTGTATTTTGTTTTTAATGTTCTTACCTTCGTGGCTCATTCTTATTCATCCCGAAGGTTATCCAATCGCCTTCGGGTATTTTCCCACTATCCCATTACCAAGAATTAATTCCCACCCGTTCATTACTTATCCACCCTTCGTTTTCTTAAGCGAAACCGTATCAGTTTTATTGTGCGGAGCCTAAATCAGCTTTCCCTTGCCAGTGTCGTGTCCTTCGACCGGCCCCGCAAAGAAAGACCTTAATTCCACATGTTTGTACATCCCTGATCCGAGATAACGGCCAGATTCTAGATTCTACGCTTCTTATTCTACGTAGGTAGTTGTAATGTAACCGGAGAACAAAGCGAAGAGACATCATCTGTGACCTTGTATCTTATATGCTACATGTTATCTGCCCTACGTTGTCCGATAGGGTGGACTCTTTGATTTATGATTATTTTGGACGTCATTTTTTTTTTTACTTTTTTAAAACCATGTATGATCGTGTAAAAAATGTTGAGATTCGTAAAGAATGCACGCTTGGTATAAGCGTAATGACTAAGATTAAGAAATGTATGCATAGGTTCTTTGGATATAAAGATAGGTCTCCGTGGTCAAGGGGGAAGGTCCCCGACTGCAAATCCCGGTGAGTGCATCAAAACTTTATAAATAATTTTTTTCATTTAACATTTGATTCATTATAAATCAGTATCGCCCTAGTGAAAGACCACCATTCAGAATCGAAACGTTGCTTAAAATGAATGTAGCCATATTTGGCGACAAGATCTGAATAGCCAAGTATTTCCCATCACCATCTCCTTCCTCTTACTATACCCTCCAGCCTCATAACACACCCCAATTATGGATGCCATAGTCTCACTGGCTACGGTTTGCATTGAGCAGTTGGGACTCTTATGTGGTACTCACATTAAAAAAATATATGTATGCACGGAAAATATGTGACGCGCAAATTAATGCAATCAGAAGTTGTGACACCCGACAAAGGCCTTGGATGATTAAATGAAACAAGTACTTGATGGGTAATTTTTCAAGAGTCGGAAGCTGAGTGTGTATGAGACATTGAAACAGTATGTGAATGTGAATGAAACATGTTTATGCAAAAAGTGAGTTGTTTAATGTTCCACCATATCTGCATACTCCTGTTAAAATAACGCACTTCTCAGTTAATTAATTAAGATTTACTAATTTATAAGAAATCATTTTTGTTATTTTAGTAGTCGCTGTGCGGCTTTGAAATGTGCCCAAAGTTTGTCATATATTTTTTTTAAATTTCTGTTTCTATTTCAAATTTTATCTACTTTACGATATCCATCTTATTTCCTATTTGATACTAGCTGAAGTACCCGGCGTTGCTCGCGGTCTCGTACGATCTTGGGTAAAATTTTGATGATATATTAATACTACCCCTACCCCTACCCCTACCCAGTAATATTCATCTTATTTTAACGTCAAATAGGAAAAATTTCGTTAAGACATACCAACATCGTTCTTTAAGGAGTAGGAGAGGTAGATGGGGGTGGTTTTATAAATCTCATGTAGACAGTGACCTTCCTTTTGTTTTGAAGGTTAAGTGTGGAAAATTACATCATGCTTGGAATAAAACTGTAATTTTTTATACAGAACAAACGCACAACGCCCGCCCGGAACATTTTTCTTTATATAATAGAAGATAGAAGAAGAAGAAGATTTTGTAATTGTTTTTGGTTAGGTTTTAATAAAATGAAAGTAGTATTTCTACATTGTTTAACTTGAGAGGGTCCCTCCGTTTAAAAAATTATATTCCGCGTCGTTGATTCTATTTTGCATTCTAAATTGAACATTTTACACATCTTCCCACCCTAATGCACCTTCGTGTTCTCGTTTCTGGAGTCGTTTATCTCGTAATGCGGTAAGGTCATACCTGTGTCTTATTTCTGCTCTTCATTTCTTACGAATGAAATATTCAAACAGTTTCGTTTCAAAATTAACACTGGTTTTATTATTTCTGTTCTCTTTTCTAGATTAAAGAAATTATTGATGTTTATAAAATCATGAACAAAGATTTTACACGATATTGAATGATTGCTTTTAACTCACGTCTGAAATGGTTCTCAGACTAAATATTAGTCCGGCTGTATTATTAGTTCTGACGTTATCTGCAGAATCTAAATTTAATTAAAAACTTTTTAACTTTTAAAAGTCTCGGATCAATTTCTGGCAGAATTTATACGTTAAAAATGTTTATACCAATTGAAATTCCTTCACTCCGAAAACATATAATAGATTTAGCTAAAACATTTTACACCAAATTAGAATCGAACTCGAATCCCTCCATCTCCAACCTCGGCCGCTGGACCCCCTCCATTTCTGCCCAAATTACATCTTATACCATCCATTACCTTAGTAGGACTGAAATATAAGATTGCCATCAGCAAGTGCCGCTAGAATATAAAACTCAGTTTACAATTCTTTGAAAAAAGCCCATCGAGAAGATCATCTCCACATTTATTCACCTCTAACCATAACTCCTGGCACTGTACACAAAAAAAAATTGCAATACTATACGATATATACCAATTGAAACTCTAAGAACAATTTATGTCACCGACAGAATCTCTTGTAAGATATGAACTAACTGGGAAGATATGAAGTATGTGGGAAAATACCACTGAAACTAATCTGATATAAAAATATACAACTAAATTCAAATGATTCAAAACGCTATTGCAAAAAAAATGGTATTTACAGAAAGAGACATTATGCAGTAGTGTTGTTCCAGAGTGCGATAATTTTACCTGCCAGGTCTCCTATGATACAATAATATAAATCAACATCTATTTAGTCCGCACCGTTAAGATAAATTAGAACATATATATTATACTAGATTCACTAGCAATGATGGATTAATAATTTCGAAATATATAAATAGTACAAACAGGAAAGTTTGAATACAACGCAACTATGATATTTAACTGAATTCCCTATACTATAAAACAATGTAACTCAATTTCAGCACATTAATAACCCCATATATTATACAAATAGACTAGAGCACACTTTCAATACTCGTCTCAAGTTTAATGAAGGTTCTTAAGCGTACAGACTAATATGGACAAAGAACTTTAGATTACATTCCTAAAAAACTAAACGTTTAACAAATATATTGAAAACTTGGCTATCTGAAAGAAACTATTTGTATTCGATAATTAGGAAATATTATTTTATTTATGATTTATAATGTATGAAATAGTGTTAAAAGAATCTGTGTAGTAATAAAAAATAAAATTATAATATATTTATATAAATGTAACTAATAAAGATAAACACCTTTTGAAAAGTCAAATTAGTTGGCTTTTCAGAAATCAGTTTTTTTTTAAATTTTTTATAAATAACATAACACAAATAAAATTAAAATAAAACCATAAAAAAAACATCAACCAAAACAAAATTCTATATTTTGCAGATGGTCGCAACCGGTCTCTGTAAATCATTAATGATTTTAATTCGAGTATATTCAGACAAATCAAGTTCTGCATGTCATATACTTACAATCTGCATTCGTCATTCAGCATTTTACGTCCGCATTTGAAAGTGTCACATTTACAAACGCATCGACACAATGCACCTAGGCAAAGATATAAACGCCACTTTGACAGAAGGCCGACTGCGTTGCACGCTGCTCGTTTGTCGGTTGCTTTTTGTGCAGTCCACTTGCAGTCGCAGGATATAAACAGACTGGAATTTGTGCATACGAGTGTGTGCGCGTGCTTCATACCAAATAACGAGCAATCTGCACATGACGTTTTTTGCTGACACGTGTATTTAAGGGGTGTTTTATTTTATTGGTGCATTAGTAACCGGATCTCGAGTAAACTGACGTGCTTTACTCAATCCTTTATTTTTTTAAACTCACTTAAATTCAAAGTACGATTAGTCATAAAAATAGCAAAATTTTTATTTTTACCATTAGGGTATACAGACGGAGTAAACATCAGCATTTGAAATATGGGCAGCAAAATGAGGCCAATTAGCATCATGGATATAACACGCGCTTCAGTCGATTACAAGCGCTTGCCGGGTACGGATCTCCAAAGATAACATGACTGGACTGATAACCACACTGGATATATTTATTTTGTTCCTCAAATAAACTAATTATTTATGTTATTCACAGCGACAAATGTGCTTAAGGGTTAAATCTGTTGGTACCTACAAAAAACACGTTTTGATTCATAACCAATCTTATGATAAATTCTCCAATTCCCCGTATTTGTATGCTATATAACGCACAATTTCACAATATAGACATTCTTCACAAAACCCTTTCAAAATATTGAACCGAAGTAATACGTACGACCACAAATTGGTCTACGAGTATAAAACATATCGGTAGCACCACCTGTCCCGATCCTATCTTCCTCTTCCTCTCCCCCCTTCCTTCTGATTTTGTATTTTTTTTTTTAACTTGTTAGCTTCATAAATAAAACATCTGTATTTAACCACTGTTAGCACAAGAAACTTTGTTGGCTTACCTTTTGTTAAACTTCCTTTTTATGTATATTTATTTTAAAAGCTGTTCGTTTCTTAGAAATAAATAATAACGTTTTCTTAATGAACGGATTTTTTACTAAGTTGTTGTCATCACCCAACAAAATATAAATTCTTATATTTTTCTCGTATGTTCTATGCAACAAAATTCCAAAAGTTTGATATCTACAGTCTAGTACATATAAATAGTAAAGTATATATAAATATGTTGTCAATATTAGCCCGTTTTCACGGGGCGTCATCTCGCGGCGAGAAGTTAAATATACGCCAGTAAATAAATAAGCGGAGTCTAGATAAATAAATACTTGTACTCTGAAATAAATACTTGTACGTGCAATAACTTAGAATGCGTGGATAGTGTAAAATATTTAGGAATCATTATTGATAAATTCCTAAGATGGGAAGAACACGTCATCTCAATTGCCACAAAAGTCAGAAAACTCACTCACCTTTTCATAACTATTAGAAACATTCTAAACGTAAAAGATCTAAAATCAATATATTATGCCATGTGTAATTCTTTACTTGAATATGCATCCTTAGGATGGGGCGGTTGTGCCAAAACAATTTTGGATCCCCTGGCAAAAGCGCAGAAATCCCTAATAAGAGTCATCCTTAAAAACCCTTCAGGTACCCCAGTGATGAATTATTCAAAGAAATGCAAGTTCTTGATGTCAGACAACTGTATAACTGTATATCAGGAAAATTGTATTACACACACATAAACAACATCACCACTACCCATCTATCGAGCACTATCACGACACCAGACACTCAAGAAGTAATCCAATAGTTTCAACAAAAACCATGACATCCCTTGCTCAAAGACAATTTTCATACTTAGGACCAAAATTATTCAACATAATACCCAATACATGGAAAATGAAAAGTACAAACGTCCTGCGTAAACTGATCAATGTATGGCTTCTCGATTTAGGGAGGGTCAAAAGCGAACATATGCTCATTAATATGTATGTACAATTTTAATAAAACCTTCTTATGTAATACATCACTACTACTAAATCAAAAAAAAAAAAAATGCACATCATACTTTAATCTTGTATACTTTAAACTTTTATACTTTATACTTTAAACTTTTGCATCTCATATGTAATTCGTTATTACTACCCACTAAATTTATTGTAAAAAAAAAAGCATATCATACTCAATAATTTATTTTTCAAACTTTTATACTTTATATTTTAAACTTGTACATCTCAATTGTAATTCTTTATTACTCTACACTAATTTAAAAATGCATATCATACTTTAGAATCTTATACTTTAAACTTTACTCTCACTATACACTTTTACATCTCAAATGTAATTTATTATTTCTCTACAGTAAACTAAAAAATGCATATCATACCTTTAACTTATATTCTTTAAACTTGTATACTTTATATTTTAAACTTTTACATCTCATTTGTAATTCATTATTATTCTACACTAATTGAAAAAAAAATTGCAACATACTTAAAAAAAAAATTTAAAAAAACTCTTTTTTTTTTCTTTTTTTTTATTGAATTTACTTTATGGATTGTTTTATATTCTTTTATGTGTATGTATATTAATATGAACTAATCTTATCAATTTGACTGTCCTAAAACGGGATTTGCTCCTAGTTGGACAGTCAAAGCCTTCTGAAATATTTCTGTCAAATAATGTATGTTTCAAATAAATATTATTATTATTATTATTATTATTATTATTATTAGATATTGGTCGGCTCTCGGCTTACTGCAATCTGCCAGCTCGATTTCCGCCATTGCTATTAATTTCAATACTATTTCGGACCTAGAAATATGACGCTATCAATCATATTTTGCAGATTAATTAGATACGTTCCGTTAGGGTTGGAGCGGCATGTCGCCTTCTGCCACGAGCCACAAGCTTGAACTCAGCCAGTGGGCTGTCTAATGTATCTACCTGTGAATTATTACGCGGATGATTAACCTGTTTGGACTGCTAGTGACCTAACATTCCTTTAAATTGTAAATATTTGTGTATGTCTGGAGAATATATCGGATGCAGGGCTAAGGCTTCATCGCAAACCGTCGTCCGCAACACAAGTTCTAACACGCAACTGACCATATCGCAGAAAAAAGGATCGACACTTCTAGCTGAACGCTGTTATAAAAAGGACAGACAAACGGATGGGGATGGGGAAGGTTAGGTTACAAGGGGAAGTTATGGGAGACAATTACATCGACAGGATTTACCCTGGAGATGGCCTCTTAGATGTGAAGTCTGCTCCGGACATTAGCTTAGCTCAGATCGGCAGGGACATTAGCTTCTCATCGTTCAGTTCAGGTCGTGGATCGATCGCAATCTTATAATTGGGTTAAGGGCGTTTCTAATTCTACGATAAATGAGTACAGGGAAGTGCTTTCATACTCAGAGTTTATTTTAAGGTCAGACAAACATTGTAGGTTAAGAACAATCGAGTAGTTAGTAAAAAGTTCCTATTCTAGACATGATTCTATTGTAAAATTTCTCTCTTTCTGATTCAAATCTCTAACCGGGTAATGCAAATGTAACAAGGGCTTGAACAACACAATAAGGGGAGATGGAAAATCAGCTTACATGAGGTGATCTGGTCGGATGGCAGGAGTTTCTTGGCAATGACGCCAGGGCTGGACATCTCTGCACTGAATTTAACTGGCTTTTTAATTAGTAAGTCACCCTGATGAGTGCTTTGGCACCAAATGGCACGACCAGCTGCGGGCTTCAGCCCGCCTGCATAGTACTTGGCCGTAATAAAGTAGTAACACAAAATAGCCGCCTCTTTTCGGAGACGCAGTTATCCCCTCGAGCTCCAGGCGGAAAGTACGTCTCAAGGGCAGCAAGGAGCGGCCGTCAAGCTGCCGTGGCGCTGGCGTCTCTTCCTTTTGTTCTGTTGTCAGATCGTGCAAATGTATGCTCTGATTGGTTTAATTTGGACGCTAGAATCGCCTGATTGGTTAATTATGGAGGGAAATGATGTGATTGCTTGCCTAGCTTATTTGTTAAGACGAGTAGCTAGAACTCATCTCAGGGCCATCCTTTCGTTACATAACAACGCTTATAGTCCGTGGGTCGGCCGTATTGAATGCTTCCCCCAGCTTTGATTCTAATACGACTCTTTGGTCTGTTAGCAATAGTTATTTTGAAATAAAGTAAATAATAACCTTTGAAGTCCAAAAAGCAAATGAAAAACCTTTTAGAGACCTTTCAGTAATTATACCGTGGACATGTTTCCTATTTCAGCTTTAGTTTTAGTTATTTTCTAGTACTTATTTCTTGTCTTTTGAGTCTTCTTAAACATTCTTAACTCCAAAAACACAAGGTATTACAAGATCTCGGAAACTGCACCTAACCTTATCTTTAATAATTCTTGGCTCACTTTTAAAATGCTATTTAAATGTATGAAGAGTCACTTTCCCCCTTTAAAAGGTTGTCTGACTTTCATCTCTTCTTAACTCTATCCTTAGCTCTCGAAACACAAAGATCTCGCTGGTAAATATTTCAAAGATTGCACGTAAAATTGTTTTTAGGACGCATTAAAAATAACCAGCTAAAATTATAAGGAGCCTTTCGCGCTTTCTACCGCCGAAAATTTAAATGAAATTACATGCGGTTTTATTGACCATAAAACACGAAATAAAAACACAATGTCAAAGGATTATGAAAAACATCGTGCGCTTTCAAAAGCTTTCCAAAGCTTCCGCAACTTGTATTTTCGTAAAATTGCAAAGCTCTCTGCTCTGCGTTATTTATCTATTTCGTTTTCCGTAAGCCGGGCGATCCAAATACCGACAAACCATGTTGAGGAAACTGCTTCTGCGATATTTCCTATACTTTCGTGTTTTTGTAATGTATTTGAAATCCTAAAATTTACAGAAATCGACTGGTATTAAATATTGCTTTACTTGTTTTGATACAGTAAAGTGTACTTTTACATTAAATTAAAATGTTAATTAATGAACAATGTATCTACTTATTTGATTGAACCCTTCACGTTTTGATTGTTGTAACTTTTTCAGACAAATTTATTTTTTGATTTTTATATGTGGTGAGTGCATGATTAATAAATTTAAAAAAAACGTTTTTAAATTTTGTATGATAATGCTAATAATAATAATAATTGTATGATTTGTATAGCGCCGTTTTTGTTAAAAATCACCTCAAGGGCCATGTACAAATATTTCTTGTTATTCTCTATTTAATTATGTACAAACAGATGCAGAAAAAATGCTTACCTGGCCGGTCACTTCAGATGAACACAGTTCTATTTGAAAATTTAGAAATTTTTAACTTAGAAATGATATGATTTTTACAGTTGCTATTTTATCCTCCTTTTCTATTGATGTTACATTTATTAGAAGATTAATTGAACAAGAAGAGTTGGTATTTATTTGAAATATTTATCATTTTTAGGACTGGAGAATATTTATAAAATGACCCTAAAAAGTTTTTAGTAGATATTAACTTTAGTTATTTACAGTGTTGCTGCGGGCTATGGACGCATTTGCACACCTGTGCGTGATTTTTTTTTTCGACAAAATATGAACACAAAAAAAATAATACATAGCATGTAAGTTATTAGAACCCATGAAATTTGGATTTGTTAACAATCATGTGTACCTAACTAAATGCACGTACATTCTCCTTCCTCGCCAACAAGTTTTGAACATTGCAATCTCATCACTGCTCTGAATACCAAATACACTGGTCGCTAAACTACCCTTTGCGGGGAATCTCATCCTTGCAGGAATTTCCTGGGCGTCTAGATTTTCCAGAATGTACCCTGTTCGCTGCACAGTGTTGGTATACCCGTTCCACATTCCACCTCGGGTTCAAACCCGTAGCTGTACAGCTATAGGAGTATGTATACTTCTAGAAGGGTTGAAGCAGAATGGACCACGTGTCATATTATATTATGTGCTGGACGCATAACGGGACCGTATTAAATAATTAAAAATGTAATTCCACACCACAAGAATGTGAAGGCAACATTTCAAATTTGGCCTAGGTAAGGTTCTCAACGTTCAGGTCATTGGAAACTGAATTTTTGAACTTTCTTTTTGTCTCAAACAATTTGATTTGAATAATTCAAATGAATGAGTCACAATAATTACATGATTACGTTTATAGATACCTAATATTTACCAGTGGCCGTTTTCTCTAAAGTGTGCAGTGAACTCCCACTAAAAACATAATTTAATAAGGCAAACTTGTATTATAATTTTACCATATTTTAAAACACCGTGCTATTCAAATTCCAAGCTAAAAAATCCACCAGTCCATGTTAATTCTGCTCGAGAGCGAGTGTTTTGATTCCAGCGTCTATGGGACTTTCTCTTCTAAGAAATAGTTCGTACAATCCCATACTCGTGGCGCTTCTGTGGCAAACCGTGGAAGCATGCAAACCTTTAGGAATCTGTTAGCTGCCCCCTGGTGCCCATCGAATACGAGATTTGTTAACACAAAATTTGTACGGAATAGAGTTTTGCTAAAATCAGTAGATTTTTTCTGTGGTCATTGTGTTTTGGGTTTTAATAAAATAAGTTAATTACTGAACATATTAGCTATTTGTATTGAAAAAAGTTTACTTTCATTTTTTATAACGACATTATATTGATTCGCCCAATTATATTGTGTTACTAGGTCACTAATCTCTGGTGCAGTGATGTGATTAAATTCCTTTCGATCTACGGAAAATATGAATAATTATGGAAAAAAATTATTAATAGTGGAGAGAAATATTGTTTTTAAATAATAGTACTTCAAATTTAATTATTAAAAACATCCCAAATTCTTTGATATAAATAAAGGTTTTAAAAATTTTACATACAAATACAACCGGTTCAACATTTGTCTATTCTTACATTATTATTTTTTTGTATTCTGTATATTCCCGATGAGGACAGTATCGCGTTCGAAACATGTTGATATGTATAAAGTGGTGATAAATTCATTTATTATAATTATGAAAAAAACTAACAAAGAATTTACAGATGAGGAACTTCCGATGAGATTGGCCACGAACCGCTGACAATTATAGACGAAGATTATAATTAGACAATGTCAAATCAAACTCAAAAAAGGTGAAGATTACGATGTATTTTTGCTTCCCAAATGTATAAAATATTAGTCGTTTGGCTTAAATATAAGGTGAGTTAACTGCAGATTTTAAAACTTCGCGACTTTACCTCAGGGACATCAAAAACTCTTACCGTGTTTTCGTGCCATTTTTTCTAAATATTTAACTCCCTCCGCCGCCGTATTTATGGCCGTAAAAATCAGCACTCTGTAGAATTTGCGCCGCTGTAAATCACAATTTAACCGAGTCATAATTCTCACCCGCACTGATTAATGATTATTTCTCTTAAAACACTCCCAACACCCGTGGACCCGTAAAGACTTTATCCCGAGAGCACTAAAGAAAAGATATTAATGTTGGCGATAAATTATCAGGTTACGTTTCGTCTGATTTCCATTACTTGTCATAAATTCCGCATTGTTTTATTTCCATCGTCAACCCTTCCAGACAAAAATTGCTGTCTTGGTGGTTTTTATTTTTTTATTTTGTTTTTCATGCCGGCTTTAAGCAGTCATATAATTTTGTTTTTAAAGGGGGTTAAATGGGTATATGGATAGTCAATATCTCTTTAATTACGATCATTCGTGTATATTTTAAAATAAAGATCTTATAGTTTTGGTCTTGTTTTTTTTTTGTATTCTTACAAAACCTATAAGCACATAATCTACATTTAAATATATTAGTACTAGATTCAAAAAGAAAAAAAATATATTTGTAGGTACCATTACCATTCTTTGGTACAGATAATATTTATTGCGTGCTGGAACCATGCACGCAGCTACACGTTTCCGTCATTCAACTAGCACGGTGGTGGGTGATGCGCACACATCTAACTTGCTCACGCTATTACCAAAGCTGAGTGAGGGGGTGAGGTAATCGGCCGCCGGACCGCTAACAGGTACCAAATGTTCTTTTACGGTCGTTAAATCAGTAGATCACCAGTCGCCGGCCAAAGGCCACGTTCGTTACTGAATGTAAAGGATTTTTTTTAATGATATTTACTATATTATTATTTATTTTTTCATGAAAACACATTGAATTTGGAATAAAACCCCTTACCCGACCCCCATGGCAACTCAAGTTTTCTTCTGCTTCTTGGCATTCCGAGGGTGAACAATATTTACACTAATGCTTTTACTTTTTGGGTGGATTTAAAAAAAATTATATACCTTCCGCGATTACCTCGGCTTTTTGTTGTGGCCGATATGTGCGCGGATACATGGTTTTTGCAGCTGTAGAAAAATAAACTCCCGCCGGCTTGTCCATAAGGGTTTTTCTTGCACTCTACTCGAATAAGAAACTCATCTTGATAATGTACTGAACGTATTTATGTGTTCTCCAATAATTCTCTCCCTAGACTCTTCGTGCTTGAACCTCGTAAAATATAACATTAAATTTTAATAAATAAAATATTATAAACCATCGGTTGTACGTGCCCTACATATCATTCCAAATGCTTGATTTTGTTGTTGGCAGCAAAAAGAATATTATGAGTTAAAGTGAGAAAAGACAGCTGAACATTTATAAGATCTGATCCACTAAATACCGCTTGACTCGCTTCATTTTCCTGTCGTTGCTATTGCAGATTTTGTGGATCCATAAAATTCATTGATTTAATAAACAATTATTCCTCCATTGCCCGCTGACAAAGTTAAGCATATCCATTTTTTATTAGTTCTTTGTAAAGGTTGTACATGTATGTGACTTAATTAATAAATTATAAATGTAAAGAGAGTATGTAAGTATAATGCATAATATTATAACACTAGTATAAAGTCACACTATTCACATTCCTCATCGCTAGGGTTTTCTGTTCTAAGGCGGCCTGCATTTTTTTTTACTCAATATCCGTATTGTAAATAATAATAACATCGTATTTCTGTAACGCAGTTTTGTGATACTTCATATTAAGTTTAATCAACCATCTCGCCTTCCATGCAGATTTAAGCGCCTTGTTTCATTTACATTCAAACGTCGTATCGTATGTACTTTTATGTTATATGTACTCTCGGCATGAACCGATTCAATAATTTAATATACGTATCTTCCTCTTGCGTTCCCGACTCCACCTTTCTTTCGACAAACACTCCTTTCTCCATCCACTCGCTCTACGCGCCAAATATTATAGCTAATAATTTTGCACATTACCTCAAAAGCTACCTACGTTTTTTTTCATATGAGAATTTTACACCCTTATAAACTGAAAGCTTTTTGAAATCAGTTTTCAGAAATCAGAAGTTCCCGTTTAATCTTTATAATATGCCTAAACTTGTTACCTGAATATTGCTGAACACTGAGTTCTCCAGTTGTTTAAAACCGCTGCGTCAAAGCCTCCTCTCTCGGAGCGCGCCCCTTCCGGTGAAATCAAATCACCCAACGTCCCTTTGAGCTAACAAGTGGTATTCATTACTGCAGCGGTGTGAGATGGAGATGTGATCTGAACTCTTGATGCGTCACTAACGAAGCATGCAGCGGAACATATTTGACACAGTTTCTTCCATTCGCCCGGAGATGATCTCTAACTTATAAACGTAATATGATTTCATGTTTTAACATGTGGTCTACCCACAACTATCTTATTTGACGTAGTGCTCTGTATGGCATATATATATTTTTTACGGTAACTCCACACAGGAGGCCCTGAAGGAAATAATTTCCCTCGAGGCCTATATCATCTTAGGGGATGCTGTGTGGAGGGTATTTTAAAGGATAAGAAGGAGAGGAACCTGGAACACAAGTCGGCAGATCATTTCACAGCCGAGCTGTTGAACACTAGAACGAGTCATACAAGCGACTCGTTCTCATGTGGCAAATGTCAACCGTGTGCAAATGTTGTGCGCGCGTTTGGCGTGTTTCCCGACTGTGCACCGGTGCCGAAGGGTCAATGACGCTAGTTCCTCTGAGTATCTTCCATTAAAATACCGGTAGAATAAGGACAGCATTCCCACCTGACGTCTGAGGTTTTTTTTCGGATATTTTAGGACTTCCGACCAGCTGGCTGCCAAATTTAACAGTGGGGCGCGCTTGCGATTTGTACAGGGTCAGCAGTTGTGTATTATAGTGTCTGCGAGTACTATACAGTACGCCCAGCTTCTGAGAGGCTAACTTTACTCTGGCTTCAATGGAGCCCCCATACCTGAGCTTGTCACTTGGGGTTACACCAATCATACCAATGGAGGACTTGTTGGGAAGATTCCTTCCATTAAAGGAGACTATTTTTTAAATCTTATATATATTATTTATGGAAAGGCGATTTTTCGACGATTACTTTTGGTAAAAAATTACGAAACATTGTTTTGACATTCATTTTAACGTATCGTAATTTTACGTTCATAATTTTTAAAGCAAAATATTTCCGTTTTTTCAACCGTTTTATAACTTTAATCGCGCCGTCGCCGATGGCATTCGATCCTCGACCTTCGGCTCTGATTCGTCCTAAATAAGCTTAAAGGGTCGTAAAATTACCCCATAACGACATGCCCCCGAAATTGAATGTGGCGAAAGTAAGTCGCGGAGGGATAATCGGGAGGCAAATTGACTTTTCATTTATGAAATTACAAAAAACGCTTCTCAGATAATAAAACTCTAAAAGCCTCTGTCAGCCTTTGATGGCGCGTGGCTTGGGAAATATTTGGGCTACAGGAAAATATGAAAACTATATAATGAATAAAAATAAAAACGTATTTTTTAGAAATCGAATGAAACTCTTGACGCAAATAGAAATAGAGTCCACTTTTTTGGCTAGCGTAAGAATGTAGCAGTTTCACAATGCTTGACAAAGGGTAAAACTATTCCATTGAAAATAAACGCATACTAGTATTTTACCCCATTCGTTCTATTTAAATTTACAATTTGGCAGTCTCCTAAGTTTCCTGGTAATTTGTATTTGAGATAGTGCAATTTAAGTGATATTATGGCTCATAATATTTGCTTTAAAATAACTTAACTCTCAGAACACTTTTTGTATAATTGAAATTGAAATGTTCTTCTACTGAATTTTGATTATTCCCCGAAATTCAATCGTTTACCCCTGCAGGTGAGCTCTGCATATAGTTCTGGTGTTTTATGGTGAACAACTATCCACCTTTTTATCAACTTTCAGTAATCTATCATTGCATGCAGTAAGAATTATCTGTTAGTTTTATCACAATGCGGTTTAAAAATAATAATAATAATAGTCCTTTATTCCAGAAACAATGGAGGGGTAGTACAATGCAATAAATTACATATGTTACAATGATTTTTTAAAACAACATTATGTAAATATAAGAAAAACAATGTGCTAGATGAGGGAGGACACATCTCAAAACGAACGATTTGAATTACGACAGATCGTCGGCAATTATGGAGTAGTAATAATAATAATAATATTTGGATGATCTGTACGGGGCCTTTTTGTAAAAAAAGTGATGTAAAACAAAGTTATTGTTTTATTTTTTAAATTATAATGTCACATCACCAAGTTACCGCTTCATATGAAAATACAAAAAAGAACACCTTACGGGCACTGTACGAGTATATAGCAGGGATGGCCAGTACGTTGATCGCGATCTATTGGTCGATCGTGAAGGTATTTTTGTCAATCGCGGACATATATCATTGGAACGAGTCAAAAGTACTCGACGTTTCATCTCTTAAACTCTATTATCTCTTCTCTTACTTCACCTATCTCACTCAGTCACCGCTATTTTCAACTTGCTACTGATGTTTAGTAAACATCGGGATCTTTCTGTGAGTACACACGTGTCATTAAAGATGTGTACTTCATTGTTGTAGTAGCACATACATAACTAGATTATTATCGTTTATTCGATTTTTTAAATACGTTTTTATATATGTATAAAACATATCAGTTGATCGCCACAATTTTTTTTTATCTAAGCTCCTCTGGTGCATTTTTTTCCAACACTATATCTCACTGTTAACTACGGGTAATTTATTATAATAGCTTATAACTTACGACTAACATATTGCATGCACCAGCTCATCGGTCAATTATATAAAACTATAAGTAGGTACAATGTATTACCAACGAGGGTGATACTGCATAAAAATGTTCATTTTACTAATGTTGATTATTTTTACGTTTATTTTGTACATAATTCCGAAAGTTGTTTTTTTCAATTTATACATAGGTTTAAAAACATGAAACGAAAGAATGAAACAGAATTAAGGATCGAATATTGAATTAGATATTTACACCTAAAAATAACACGTGTATTATAATCGTTCTTGCTGAAATTAACAAATTCTTGTTTACATCCTAAATTAATTGAACATACCAGAACCGAAATTATTTGTATTAAATTAGAGTGAATTTCAATTTTCATTTCAGATTCCATGGAATAATTGTGGCGTACATTTCACCTCTGGCCTTAATGTATATTTGTATTGTTAAATGTAATATATAAATATACATCATCGGGCCGCTTCTCAAACACTTGTGAATAAATTACTTGCTCTTACTCCCGGGGATTTTAAGATGAAGTACCTCCTCCATTGATCACGTGAATTTCATTTAAACGAAAATCATTTCAAGAGCTTCTCTAAACCACCGCTACGATAATTAACCATTTGTGGTTATTGTTTTTTAAACTGTCTAGTGTAAGGCTGGATTATATTATGTTTCGGGTACTCAGTGCTCGCAGCAGTTGGACGGAGAAAGTAGAAATGGGTAGAGACGGAATAACACCTATAGTATGACGCAGATGTACTTAGAAAAAGTTGTGTCAAAGCAATTTTGGACATGAAGGTGGAATGTCAAAAGAATATATATGTCGGGGAAATAGATAGAAATAATGTAATATCGAGGAAATATATGACATTGGTGAAATGGAAAAAAGGAGTCGCGGACGTTCTGTTCAGACTTAGAACAATCAAATTCTGATGTCGAGCCTTGTCAACAATCGAAAAATAAATATAATTATTTAGCTCTTGTAGTTTTTTTTTACTGTATAATATTAATTACATACAATTGGAACTTGTACACGTTAAACCACTGCAAGTAGCTTGTCAGCAGGAGTTTAATTCAACAACGTTATATAATACAACAATAAATAACGATCATCATACAAATGTAGCGCAATAATAAAACAATATAGGTGCATGCATGTTGTGATCAATGTACACAAATTGGAAAAAATATTAAAAATGATCTTAAAACAGCATTGTTATGGAGATACTAAACTCCAATTACATAATGTCGATTTAATTAATATTATAAAAATATTGAAATATCAGCAAGTATTCAACAAATTGAGAAATAATAATAAATATAAAAAGTAGTAAAGTTTTATTACAGGATAGACTTAATACAATAGTAGCACTTCAATAATTTTAAAGATTCCCGTTGTATCGATCTTTGTGTATTCACATTTAATAAACAAACGTTTGAGTTTTGATTACCTGTATAGTTATTGTAGGTAAAATTGAATTATTCAATTTGTTCGCTATTCGTATAAATAAACAATAAATAGACAGGACTGTCAAAACGTAACGTTTGCTAATCTGTGTTACTATTCATCATGGTGTTATCTGCCATGAGATCAGAGCTATGACGGAAGAACAAAACACGATATGTAACGTTTTACGTTGGCACCATAGAAACCGCTTCGTGTATCCTATTTTTCCTTGTGGTTTTACATGATTTTACTACACACATGCCTCTGAATTTTCATTTTTATTCCATTCGGTCTACTTTCGCCTCTTCACGTTCCATTTCTCACTAGCATACACCAGGATTTATATTTCTTAATCAAAACTCCATTGTATCCTACTACATTATTTTATTTAGAAATGATGATTACTTAACTCGGTTCTCCGTGAATAAAATCTCGTGGATTCAACCCTCTGTCAATGTCCTGATCATCAAATAACGTAAGTACTTTCAAACACGTAAATCCTTCAACTTTATCCAATAATTTGCCCCTCACGACTATACCTCTTGAAAGCCGGATTTTCTGCCGACAAATCACTAGAAACTGGAGCATTTACCGGGTTTGCCTAGCCGGACGCCAGCTGAGTGTAATTTCGTAATTACTCACTTGTGTTATGTCAAATGATGTTATTTGGAAATGTTCCCTTCAGACCAGATAATGTGTTTATATTGTTTTTATTAAAATTATATCTAAGTATATATCATACGTAGTTTCTCCAGAATAGCTTCATATATTTAGAGAAATGCTTTCTCATGTTACAAAAAATTAGTTAATTAAATAATACGAAAATATTTTTGAAGTTTTACTGAATTTCTTGGGGTGTTTAATCGGGTAAAGTTCAAGTATTTATTAGAACATCTATATGAAAACTTGATATCAAACACGAGACTCGTATACCTATGGTCAATGGCGGCCAACTCTGATATCAGTGATAAGTTTTTTTTTTCAGTTGACGCGCTGTGACTAACGAGAAAACATAGTATAATTCATTTGAATAATATTTATTTGAGTATTATACGAACATACTTTAAGCCTCAAAATCCCTTAAGAACATGACCATTCCGAATCAGCGCCATAGTGCGCGTTGGCGGTCGACGAAATAATATGGATGCACCATATGGCACATTGTTGGCATTCTACAAGTCAAAAAATGTATTCATAAATCTTTTACATGCACCATTAAATCAGTCAGCATACATTTCATCGACCATACTTATAAAGATTGCTGATTTTTCGTATTGTTAGAAATATATACTCACCACATCATCAGCGTACAACATACAATAATAATATTTCTATGATTTATATACGGACGTTTTTGTGAAAAATCGCTTCAAGGGTGCTATAGACCACCTATTATTACTCAGAAATCCATCATAAAGACCATTTCAAAGGTCCCCATGAGGACGTCAACAACGGAAATTTTTAAACATTTGACCATCTATTATTACTCAGAAATCGATCATAAGGAACCATTTCAAAGATTCATGAGGACGTCAACTTAACGGAAATTTTTAAACATTTGACCATCTATTATTGCTCAGAAATCGATCGCAAAAGGCCATTTCAAGGTCCCCATGAGGACGTCAACAACGGGGAATTTTAAACATTTGACCATCTATTATTACTCAAGAAATCGATCACTTAAAGGGCCATTTCAAAGGTCCCCCATGGGGACGTCAACAACGGAAATTTTTAAACATTTGACCATCTATTATTACTCAGAAATCGATCATAAAGACCATTTCAAAGGTCCCCATGAGGACGTCAACAACGGAAATTTTTAAACATTTGACCATCTATTATTACTCAGAAATCGATCATAAAGACCATTTCAAAGGTCCCCAAGAGGACGTCAACAACGGAAATTTTTAAACATTTGACCATCTATTATTACTCAGAAATCGATCATAAAGACCATTTCAAAGGTCCCCATGAGGACGTCAACAACGGAAATTTTTAAACATTTGACCATCTATTATTACTCAGAAATCGATCATAAAGACCATATCAAAGGTCCCCATAAGGACGTCAACAACGGAAATTTTTAAACATTTGACCATCTATTATTACTCAGAAATCGATCATAAAGACCATTTCAAAGGTCCCCATGAGGACGTCAACAACGGAAATTTTTAAACATTTGACCATCTATTATTACTCAGAAATCGATCATAAAGACCATTTCAAAGGTCCCCATGAGGACGTCAACAACGGAAATTTTTAAACATTTGACCATCTATTATTACTCAGAAATCGATCATAAAGACCATTTCAAAGGTCCCCAAGAGGACGTCAACAACGGAAATTTTTAAACATTTGACCATCTATTATTACTCAGAAATCGATCATAAAGACCATTTCAAAGGTCCCCATGAGGACGTCAACAACGGAAATTTTTAAACATTTGACCATCTATTATTACTCAGAAATCGATCATAAAGACCATTTCAAAGGTCCCCATGAGGACGTTCCAAGTACGAGTACACAAAATTTTTCTAGTTTATCGTCTCAAAAAGAACAATATGACTCGTAAAATCACTCCTCATAATCATAATACCAGAGCTAAGTAACTAGGCAAGCTAAATGTATCTAAGTGTAATTAATACTACTTTTGGACAAAGAAGCTCTGAATTTTTAGCTGTAAAACTATATAACAAACTCCCTCTTAGCATCAAACACAGTAATTTAATCAATAATTGCATCAAGTCCAGCAAAGCTTGACTTAAGGGATTAACAAAAGAAGATCTGACTAGTATTCTTAAAACAACGTCATAGAAATGACTAGAAATACCCTACCCAATCCTTGAAGTTGAAATATACAAGTCTTTGAAACCCCCTTACTCAAAACCTAGTTCGCCTTATCATAGGATATCCTAGTGAGGAGGACTATGAAAAAAATTCTATAATATATGTATGTATTTTTTATATTTATAGTTTACCTTAAAATCTCTAAAATAAAAAAAAATAATTTAAAAAAATTAAAGAAAACTACTTATGTCATTCAAAATTGCATTCATAGATCTGTAATACCAAATTATATGTAGGTACAATGCATTTGACCCATGAACGTGATGCCACGTTAAAATGTAGAGGTTATTAATTTTATGTACAGGCAGATTATATTAACAAATAATATAGTCAGATAACAAGCAACTTATCTACCTGCAGAGTGTTCATTTTCGCGCCTGGGCCTTCACCTTTCGTATTTTTAAACACAAGAGCGGCCACATTTGTGTTTTTTTATCTGTTGCGATTATTTTGTACGGCACTGAAGCTTCAACGTTTATATACTCTATTGATCTACCACTACCACACGTGGAATGGTAGCGCACATGTTCGGGGGTATTCCGATCATTGTTTTTTACCAGTTGATCCATTAGGATAAAAAGATTTATGGGTGGAAATGCCTTACAAACATGGCCGAGCTTTTTCCATGAAAAATTTTTATACGTAGCTTCCACGGGTTTTTGTTACACAATATATTCGAAACACGGTGGCTGTAGAAGCATTTCATGCAGTATTAATTACAGGGTGTTTATTCCTTTCCTAACTTGTTTATTCAATATAATTGTATGTAAATGCTACTCGGCACCAAATACGTGATAACGTAATAAGGCAGACATATTCAGTAAAAATAATAAAATTTCAATTCTTAACGTTTGAGAAAATGGGAAACGTCGCAAAAAATACGCCCGAATTCGGCTGGATAACGAAATAATTCTGCCGTATCGCTGCGGAAGGAACGATGTCAGGGGCAGTGATCTGTGATGCCACGTCTTTCGTCACGCGGAAAGCCCTCCCGGTGACACGGGCATTGTTAAAACCAATTTTATTGTTATTATTCAGTTAAATAAATGAAAAATAATATATAAATGATTAAAAAAGTTAACTTTGTATTAACCACTTTATTAATATACACATATCTACATGTTTCGAAAGCGATGCTTTCTTCATCAGGAATATATAGAATACTCAAAGAATAAATAAAAATGTGCAAAGCATATTTTTTAATTCATTTATTAATAATGACGCCACAAAGTGACTACCAATCGCTTGTATAAATTAGATTTTTTTTTAAGTTCCCGAAAAAAAGGTATAGGTCACATCTGGGACTCGAACCCAGGATCCTCTAGTCTTACCGGGAATGACGTCTCTACTGAATAAACTATTGTCATATGATTATTTTTGTCGATCTCATGTTTCAATTTAAGAATTGTCAAAATTGTTCCCAATTAATGCCCATATTTTAGGCTTGCTATCTTTTTCTAGTTCTACTCGAATATATTTGCAATCTAGATGGTGTCTCGGATACACCTATGGGATTTTTGTTTATATGAGACATCTATTGTTTTTTGTTCTGTGAGTCTAGAATGAATATTAAATTTAATATTAGGAGATCCAGTATTCCGGTAAGACTAAAGGGTCTGGGTTCGAGTCTTAGTTGCGACCGTTACTTTTTTCCTTATTCTTTTCCGTTCCATATTTCATATGTCAATTAAACGAAAAATATAATACATGATTTTTTTTCTATTCTTATTGTTCTACTCTCAATAGATTGAGCTCCCGGCTCCAGTAGTTCCTGGTTATGGGAGGAATATTTACATACATAATAAAAAAAACTTGATAACTACAAACGTAAATCAAAAAAAAGAAATATTTTAGAATCATAATTTTAAAAGTTACCAAATAGTAATTTATATATGCTAAATGACTACTCCAATGCTTTAATATTGCAATTAGGTTGATAAGCTTCAATATGTTATTCTAATAAATTGAAAAAAACTTCCATTTGGTCAGGGGCAGGGTCTTCAGTTTTAACTAGTCAGAAACTAGAAACTTACAAGTACTCTTTGTTGAATCTGCGATATCCAGTATTACATTTTTTTTTGCTGGTAAATTACCTAATTGTTTTTATGAAATACAAAAATCTTATTTTTTTGTAGAAAGCCATTACTTTGTGGCTTGACTTATTTATTGAATAAAACAAACACTTTGTTTAGGTCCATTAAAATTAATCAAATAAATAAAACCATTAAAATCTATCGTGATATACTTAACAATCAACGTAACTTGTCCTACAGTCCCATATTAAATATATTTCCCGTTAAGGCGATGCAATGGGAAGTAATGCAAAATCATGTGTTTTCGGTTTGAGAATTTGATGGCCTAGAAATATTGTAGACGATTTAATTAAATACTGCAAGTAGAACACGCCTTGACCTTTCGTATAACCGTTCATTTTTTTGTTGTGTCTTTTTATAAGCCTAGAAAAAAGTAAAGTATCGGACATTAAAAAAATGTTTAAATCGCAAACTCTCCTACTTACGAACCCCTTTTCCGATGTTGTCCTATTGTTTATTGTGGTAAATTAAGTTTTTTTAGAATATGACCGTAAAATATTCTAATAATTATGTCTGAGCTTTACAGAATAGAATAAAACACGCATTTTGGTGATGGTATTTTTCCGTAAATCGAAACATGCGGCCGATGTTAAGCGGGACTTTCAACGTTGTCGCCACCTGCATAAGGAGCGCGTGATTTCGTTGGAAATTTAGCCGGTGGATGGCCTTTCCTACTTTTTCTTAATCCCTCCGTCCTTTGACGTTCTATCTCTTTCTATCCATGTAAGCATATCTCTGTCTCACTACTCCATTATTTCGTATTATATTTTGTCTCCCTCTTATTTACATTCTGTATGTCTCAATTCTTGTTGAGTTTTAAATTTAACCTGACGAAGCTTGGGATAAACGAAACTGGATGAATTTGAAATGGATTTGTGGTTATAAACAAAGTGTTTGTTTTATTTAACAAAAATCTGAATGTGATTTCTTATTTTAGCACGATAGTAACTAAGTTTGGTAACCCATTCCCCTAGTTGAACATTATATACGACTTGCAAGTTTTCGTCTTCTAAGAAGGCATAAATCCCATCGCCATGCGCCGGTGCATCCAATCAAAACAATTATATCTCCAATCTTAATCGTCGTACAAAATGCAGCATCCATTGTGTTTCAAATTATCTATGCATAACTTATTTTAAATTATATCCAACAATGGGTATAATTCGGAGCACCGAGCCTCTCTTTAACTCCCTCTTAAGTTATCCGAACACGTGCGGGGGACGGCGACGGCGATACAGAAAGATTTAGGCATGCTAATGTCATAGTTGCGACAATTCTTGCATAGGAATTTCACAGACAGAACCACATGTACACAACAATGGCCTCCTTAACTCGGTCCTCTATTGGAAATGTGTATTGATATTTGAAACTTACCCTTAAATGCAGATAATGTCGCGTCCAATATGCAATATGAACGTTCGTAACATTATGATGTAGATAGGTACTTACCTCAATGCGACAGAATTCTTTTGTTAAGTTATTTTCAATATTACAGGCCCAATTTTAATTGTGAGAAAGGGTTTTTTTCTAGTCGATGAAAGCCTCAAAAAAGTATCGCCAATGGTCGCCATTGTTGCAAGTTGTCGGCTTAAAATGAATACGGGAAATTTTCTCCTAACATAAAAACAACATCATTTTTTTTTTATTATTTTCATTTATATTTATTCTAGTTGCCCGGCGTTGCCCGGGGTTATGAATCGTGTGGAGTAAAGTTTTAAGATTGTGATGTGTTACCCCTACCCCTTCCCCTACCCCTACCCCCACCCCTTTCCCTACCCCTACTCCTCACTCGACCCGTACCCCTCTCACTACCCCTATCCCTACCTAATAATTTTCTTCTTATTTAGTACCAAATTCTGCTTTGAGGGGTGGTCAAGGGGGGTGGTTTTTGAAAGTTCATGACCTTCCTTTTGTTTTGAAAGTCAAATGTGTAAAATTTCATCAATATCGGAATGAAACTGTAGATTTGTGTTACTAAAAACAAACGGACATTCTTCCTTACATTCATTTTGTAGAAGAATGCTTAGGGCCATGCTCTGACGATCCATTTATCGCAATTTGGCTTTGGTACTTTAATATGATAGTGTTATGGGCAGCGTGGAAGTAGATAGAAGACTTGGCAAAACCAAGTGATTCCAATGCTTAATTAAGTCAGATCATGCGAGTTGAAAGAACAGGCGAGATCCGCGTGATATGGATGGTATTCGAAGTTCGAAGAATGTGCCAGGGCGGAGGTGTATGAAATTCGATTATATCTGTATATCCCTACTTAGAAATGGCCTGTTGTTAAGCTATTAACATTACAACCAGTGCCGCCAGATTTCCAAGTAAATATATTCATTTAAAAATCGTTACGCAGAGCCTGTATTCGATCAGTACCTATTGAAAACGACAGTGATCAATACAACGTTATTTTATGTAATATTCGATGGGTACGAAATTCATCAGGTACATTATTGCACATAAAAGTTATACGAACATGGGTATAATATTCCATACTTTTATCAGTCTCAAAATTCCTTAAGTAAGAGAAATTATGTGATACAAAATTATATTTTGCACATTAATAGCCCTAACTCTATATACGAAAACGAATGTTTGCCTCGATTTTCTCGAAAATTAGTATGAAAAACATTGAACCCGCCATGTTGTAACAGGTTATTCCATAGATATTCAAAAAAAGTAGGTTTTAGGTAGAATATTTTCGAAATGGAAAACACAAGTAGGTACCTACTTGAGAACTTTATTATTTAGATATATTGTGAAAAAATATTTTTTTGGAATGAAGTCAAATTTTAAAATTAATGTTTCTCTTTTTGGTGATAGCAATAGTCGTCACAGGGCATTACTTTCGCTGTCAAATCAATTATGGCACCCAAACGATAAGCAAAAATTTACAATTTCCTAACTTCATTCAAAAAAAAAAATCCCTAGCAAGGCCGAGTACACATCAGCTAAATAAATAACTAAACCACACTTATAATACTCGTCTTAATTTTAATGAACAATTTATTATTCCTAAGCTTGTAAATAAATATGGACAAAGAACGTTAGATTACATGCTTCCTACCTGTTTAAATATGTTACCTGATGAATTAAAAAAAATGTATTAAAATAAAACAGATAATGAATATATTGAAAGAAAAGAAACTTAAAGAAACTGTTTGTATATTACATAATTAAGAGGAATTATTATTTTTTGTTGTTGTTATTTTTTTATAGTTGTAATTTTTAATTATTATTATTGTATCAATTCATGTTATTTAACTCAAAATTTTACAAAGCTTATGAGACATTTTTTAATGTTTTACTTAGTCCTCCGTACTAGGGGTTCCTGATAACATTTTTTTAATTATTATTATTATGAAATATTTATATTTAAAAAAATTAAGTGTGTTACATTTGTTTTTATTTCATATGTAAGTTCCCCGTCTATAAAATTATAATAAGATCTTGAAAAAGAAGCACCCGTTAATCAAACTACTAAAGAGTAATAATAGCACATAAATTTGTTTTAAGCCACTTCAATTTAATATATAGATCGCCCGGTTTCGTAAGTATCCTTCCTTCGTCAGGACAATATTAAAACTAACAAGACACAAAATAATGACAGACATAAATTAATATTTAGGTTTGAAGTAGGAGGCGACCAAAGGGGAAGGCGATATTAGGGATTTTCCAGAGATTTATTTTAGGTGATCCCTAAATATTAATTCTAGTAACAACTAAGTAAAAGTATCTTGTAGTCCTATTCTAAATATTTTTCCAGGGAACCGCTCTGTTCCTCCCGAACAGATTTAAATAATTAGTGTTATTTCACAATTTATTCATTTAAAATAATATGTAGCATATTTGCGGCACGTTCCAGAGCGGTAGATACTGTCAGTATCGCCCTGGTGAAAGACATTGACAAATTCGCCATTCAGAATTGAAACGTTGCTTGCAATGTCTTTAGCCGTGTTTGATGGCTAGATCTGAATAGCCAGGTACTACTTTCTCACCTTCCTCTTTCACATCTCCTTCCCCTCCTCAATATATTTAGCCTCACAACATAACCCAATTGGGGATGCCATAGTTTCACTGGCTCCAGGCGGTTGGAAGCAGCTGGCACTCATGTGTGGTATCACGTTAAAAAAATGTAATAAAAATCCGTAAAATTAAAAAAAAAATGAGTAAAAAGGTTACTTTCTTTGGGATGCTGAAAAAAGCCATTTCAAGTCTGCTCAACTCAACAGGGGTATTCAATTTTCTAAATGTTTTTTACGATCAGTCTAATAAGTAGACATATTTTTGCGCGGTATCGAAATTCGTCAATTTGACTGTGTACGAGTATTTAAACCTTTCCGTGTGTATCTATCGAAGTCTAAATCCTGCGCAAACACTTCGCATATCTCCCTTTGGTGTACCTGGAAGTATTTAATAGTAGTATTCTAGTCTCACGGTATATCTAGCACAGTGTTCCGTGTCTGATATTGTAATTGTGTCTATCTCGCTTGGATTGATCCGCCATTGTTTGTTTGCATACGTTTAGGGATAGGCACGGCTCACAAAGGCAGCAATAATCACGACCCAGACGGGCCCACATTTCTAGACAAACAACACTGGTTCTATTATGCGACCAATAAACCATTCATCATTGATGCAAATGTGACAAGATACGATTCACTCTTGATACGAGTACCTACTAGTTCCCCCTTGACTCCGTATTCCATGATTAATATTGTACACAGCAAGCAATGAGTGAGATTAAAGGTTAGAAAATAACTTATGGCCAAACCAATCTGCGAAAGAGGTTCAGATTTTTAGGTAAAAAATCTCGTGGAAAATGAACAAGTAAATAATCTCAAAATACAACCGGTTTACAACTAGACAAATTTGAAATTTCAGGAATCAGAAAAAGCGTTTATAGTCAATTAATTATCAAAAAAAAAAATAGCCGTCTCTTGAATTTATTTTCATGTTAATATTAACAGTAAAAATAATTTATTTTTTAATTTCTAATGTACATTTGTTATTCAATATTTTATAATTTTTTTATTGACATTTTCGATTAATTATTACCTGCTTTAATCAATTATAGTTTATGTTCATAATTTGTCTATTCTTACATTATGGTGTTCCATGTTTATCATCTGTCCATACTTGACATTATTATTTTTTAGCATTCTATATATTCCAGATGAGGAAAGCATCTCTTTCTAAACATGTTGATATGTATATATTAATAAAGTGGTAATTATGAAGTAATTTTTAATTAATTTATTTATAAACGAAATCTAAATTTGTTCGTGGAATAAATTAAAAAAAAAAATAAAAGAGTATAACTGAAAACCTCTTATTATTTCTTTTTTTATATATTTTTACCATACATAATAATTATTGTAATGTACTGTTTTTTTTTCCAAATAAAATATAAATAAAAAATAAACAGACACAAAGGGTTGAATGTTTAAACCTTTTACATTACAAATAACTGCTCTACCATTGGAGCTAACACGCCGAAATGTCGTCCCACCAAATTAACAATAATTACTCCTAGATACTAATGTACATAAAAGGGTTGTTCTTTTATCGTCAGTAAGGGCTACTTCCTTTATATTCATGTATGAGACACTTACATTACGATGCTAAATCGTTTGCTAACAGACGTTGTGAGTTATTTCAAAAGTTACTTTATTACGGCCTTTTGATATCGCACATCCCATGGAAAAGTGTAGTAAGTAAAAAAAAAGGTTTTTTAAAGGAGTTTCAGTTTTTTTAAGGGAATTATGGAAAGACGGTACCGTAGAATGAGGATCCACCAGCAGCAGCTCCCGGAGAAGCAGTGAATATTATAAATATAATAATGTTTTCTTCACTATTCCAAAATAAGACGTAAACCGGAAAATTTTGACTTACTACGCTTTTCTGTAAGATGTGCGATATCTTAATTCAATATCTTTAATTTAAAGTGATTTATTTGCGAAAGTGTCCCCCGTGATAGCTAGATGTCGTATTATTTTATTTTTAATAGTAATGCAATAAATAATAAATTCGTACGTAAAATGCAATAGCGATTTGCACATAAACCCTAAAAGACTTTCCACATGGATTGTCTTTATTTACTGCTAGCCATAAAGCGTTTTGTTTTAAAGGATTTGAATATTCCATTTGGAACACTTCCAGTGCTCTGTTTGAAGTTTTATCCCCACCATTATCTTACCATAGACAAACGTTATTTTAAAGCCATGCCGCGACTGACAAATTTCCATCTAAAATATTTGGCCAATACTCCGCCATAATAGAATTCGTCGTATAAATCGGTGCTCCATAGACAAAGAATTTTTCTTCATAGATATTATGCATTAAATCCGTATGACTGGTAGAATAATTGTAATGATAATTATTAATAATTAATGAACTCCAGGTTAGTTTTCATAATTAAATAATTTTCAAAGATTCAATTTTTCAAAGCTCACCAAAATTCTCCAAATGTCCGGTCGATTTTCATCGGTTTTGAGGTCAGAATGTCAAACGTCAAAACAAGGATTAGCTTTACCGTACATAATATTATATTCTATTCATAGTAAACCATAACTAAACGTAAGTAATAAAATTATGTCCCTTTTTAGAAAGTTTATCTCAAAGAATAATAATAGTGTTTAGCATTAATGTTATCATGATATCCATATTGATAATTGGTTTGCTCATGAATACTCTAGTTTCTTTCATTAATAATAGTTTTTTTTATATCGAATGGTGTAGATGGCGTAAAATGAACTGGTCTCATTAGCTAAGTTGGTTAAGCGGTTACCCCGGATAGGTAGAGGTCCTGGAATCGAGACCCAGATGCGACTGAAATCTTTTATTTTCTTTTGTTTTTTTCGGTTTCGTGGTTCATTTGGGATGTGTTAATATTATCTTCTTCAATTATAAAACAATTATAGAACTTAAAGTCATCCAAATTAAATTAAAATTTCACCAAAACTAAAAAACGTATTTATAATACAAAACAAAACCGAAAAATAAAAATGTACATACTAATCAAAAAACAGAATGCGCACGTGACGTCAGATGTTCCAAATACAATAGTACCAACATAACAAGGTGTTTTGATAATATGATTTTTTATTCACTTTTAAATAACGATTTATGAATTCTACATATACTTATATATACTGGTATACTACTAGTTATATATTCAGAATCGGCGTTAGCTGACTTATATTAATATTTTTTTTAAAGCCATATTTTTCACTGGAGTTCCTTATTAAAACGGTTTTTTTTTAATTTATTAAGAAAGCTCGTTCCAGAAATACATTAAAAACATCAAGGATTTGTAATTCCTGGAATTCTTTTGAAGCACAATGTCGAGAAAAAACGTAAATAGAAAATGTTATGAATCGTCTAAATTCTCTGAAAGAAACTTCTTTAGTGAACATTTATTAGTCTCTTCTTCCCAGTTTTTCTTGGAAAATGTCCTTATTTTTTCTAAGACGTCCATCGAATGCAACATTAAGTTTTATATTATTCAACAGAATTCTCGACCTTCTACAAAAAAGTGTTTCTTTTTTTACCTTTCGAATTTTTTACTATATTACAAATTTTAAACTAGCTTTAACTATGTATTAAGGAATCAATTGTGTTGTGGAACATCCTGTTTGAGAAATAACGATTTTTATACGATTTCGTTTAACCTAGATTGAATTAAGCTGATACTTGGTATATATATGCAGAAAATGAGCTGCTTTATGGATTCCATGGAAAATTACACAAATGCAGTGTAAAAGTGACTTTTTTGTGCATATTTGAGAATTTACGGTAATATTTTATTTTTTGTTTATTTATTCATAAATTTTAAAAATAAAAAACGAAATCATTAGCTACTCATCTCACTAGGACACTCCTGTGTTGAGATGAGCGGCTTTACAATTTTAGTGACACGATATAGTATTATTATTATTATTATTTTAAATAGCACCAAAGTTATTCAGATTAAAAAACACCTATAAAATCTACAGTAAATCTTTACGTCGGGCCGTACATTTATAGATTACAACAATAATTATTTCATTGTAACCCAAATAACCATCATCTGTGCTCCAATTAGCCACAATCATAAGGTGACCATATTTTTGTTAACAAGAAGTATTGAATAAATAATAATAAGCAAATATTATTAAGTAATAAGTAAATAAAATAGATAAGTAAATAGTAATAAGTAAGTAATAATAATATTGCAAATCCTTATTAACTTAATTAACGAATCTGAACTGTTTCACAGTCTACGCCATATTTTTGTCTTCACTTCACGAATGGTGTGCACTTAATGATTTGCATTTTATTGAAAATAAGTGCACTACAATTTCCTTCACAAAGAACAGAAATAAATCTTCAAATACGTATCACACCAATAACGTCGCTTTATTGAACACAACTTCAACCAAAGACTCGAGCGTTACACTTTACTCGGCCCTAAATCTTCAAATACGTATTACACCAATAACGTCTCTTTATTGAACACAACTTCAACCAAAGAGTCGAGCGTCACACTTTACTCGGCCCTAAATCTTCAAATACCTATTACACCAATAACGTATCTTTATTAAACACAACTTCAACCAAAGACTCGAGCGTCACACTTTACTCGGCCCTAAATCTTCAAATACGTATTACACCAATAACGTCTCTTTATTGAACATAACTTCAACCAAAGACTCAGGCGTGACACTTTACTCGGCCCTAAATCTTCAAATACGTATTACACCAATAACGTCGCTTTATTGAACACAACTTCAACCAAAGACTCGGCGTGACATTTTACTCGG
Organism: Halesus radiatus; assembly: GCA_022606495.2. Classification (NCBI taxonomy): domain Eukaryota; kingdom Metazoa; phylum Arthropoda; class Insecta; order Trichoptera; family Limnephilidae; genus Halesus; species Halesus radiatus. The sequence continues at coordinate 34,049 of JAHDVE020008561.1, read as the reverse complement.
CCCTAAATCTTCAAATACGCATCACACTAATAATGTCACTTTATTGAACACAACTTCAACCAAAGATTCGAGCGTGACATTTTACTCGGCCCTAAATCTTCAAATACGTATCACACCAATAACAACGTCGCTTTATTGAACACAACTTCAACCAAAGACTCGAACGTGACATTTTACTCGGCCCTAAATCTTCAAATACGTATTACACCAATAACGTCTCTTTATTGAACACAACTTCAACCAAAGAGTCGAGCGTCACACTTTACTCGGCCCTAAATCTTCAAATACCTATTACACCAATAACGTATCTTTATTAAACACAACTTCAACCAAAGACTCGAGCGTCACACTTTACTCGGCCCTAAATCTTCAAATACGTATTACACCAATAACGTCTCTTTATTGAACATAATCTCAACCAAAGACTCAGGCGTGACATTCTTACGGCCCTAAATCTTCAAATACGTATTACACCAATAACGTCGCTTTATTGAACACAACTTCAACCAAAGACTCGGCGTGACATTTTACTCGGCCCTAAATCTTCAAATACGCATCACACTAATAATGTCACTTTATTGAACACAACTTCAACCAAAGATTCGAGCGTGACATTTTACTCGGCCCTAAATCTTCAAATACGTATCACACCAATAACAACGTCGCTTTATTGAACACAACTTCAACCAAAGACTCGAACGTGACATTTTACTCGGCCCTAAATCTTCAAATACGTATCACACCAATAACAACGTCGCTTTATTGAACACAACTTCAACCAAAGACTCGAGCGTGACATTTTACTCGGCCCTAAATCTCCAAATACGTATCACACCAATAACGTCGCTTTATTGAACACAACTTCAACCAAAGACTCGAGCGTGACATTTTACTCGGCCCTAAATCTTCAAATACGTATCACACCAATAACGTCGCTTTATTGAACACAACTTCAACCAAAGACTCGGGCGTGACATTTTACTCGGCCCTAAATTTCAATAAATATACTCGTACAGATACTGTTTCAAAAAGTCCATCACAAATATTAGCATTAACTCTACGAATCACAAATTGTTTTAAAAGTGCAGAATTAACATTATAACAAATGATTGTACGAAGTATTTTGGAATACGCATCCGCTCCGCATCTCCTAATTATGAAATTCATATTTACGGAATCGAATCCATGCAAAGAAAATGAACCTGTGTGATCGCATATCGTGAAGGTTTATCTGATCAATTTGGAACGTATAATGATCGAATTTCGCACTATAAACTACAATCTCTGTCAGTCGTAAACTTTTGATGTATACATTTTATACAAAATTTTACAACTCGTACATCACTCGTACACCAAACATTTTATCACAAATCAACATTAATACACCAAAAAGAAAATCAACAATGAGGATAAAATGCATTTTCTCTATTAAAACCTATCACACAGATACGGGATATTTCTCTCATTTGCCGCGGACATGGAGACTCGAATTTACGTTATATACGCATCAGATTCCTTATTCTATTAGTGTGTTAATGAGAGCAATATTTCTCACAAAATATATTGATTAATACGATATTTATGTCATGATCTGGCTGGGGCATGATAATTTTCAATTCCGTTACAGTAAAACTTAGCTGATTAAAAAATATCAGCTTTAAACTATATATTTTCCAAAAATTTATAATTTAACCTATTTAAAATATAACAAAATTTAATCTTACACATTCAAAATTAATTACAAAATTAGACTTTGTTTAATTGAATGTAGAAGTGGAATATGGTAGATTCGATCTAAATAATTTATTATAAATATATGCAGAGTCCACAGAAGTATTTAACTGACTAAATAAAGTAAAATAATAAATTTGCTTGTTAAAAATACATACCTTATTAATATTCTATAAATATTTCATATCATATATAACAATTAAAAAATAAATCTAAATTCTGGGACATAGCATAAACACAATGTACAAACTTTGTCGAAAATGTCCTATTGTACAAAATTTTGTACTTTCTATTATCTGTCTTCGATTTTCTCGAAAATTACTTGACCGTTTTCGCTGAAAATAGCAGCTTGTTTTAATTAGTGCCCGGAAGGTTTAGAAATTAGTTTGAATGAAATCCAATATCTTAAACTGTTGCTATAACGTTTTAAAATTAGTATGAGAAACATTAAATCCGACATCTTGTCGTGGGGTTAACCCATAGATATACCACTCTGGTTAGCCACAGATTACACATCCTAAATAAGAAGGTTTGTTTCGGTAGAATATTTTCAAAATGGAAAACACAAATAGGTACCTACTTAATAACTTTATAATTTAGGTTTTATTTTGTCAAGAAATTCAACACTATGCGCTGCTCTAATAGGGAAATTGACATTTTTAATGGCACGATTAATAAATTTTTTTTTTTAAATCTACCATTAATATCAAACTGATAATGCGATGATGCCCCTCATTAGACATTCAATATAAGGTACTACATCAGCACAGGTGACAATAAAGAATTAGTTTATGTACCTATCCATAATATGTTTTCGGTCTTTAACTTGTTTTTAATTTGCTTCATTATAATTTTTGTGAGATAATGATTGTTGTATGTTCCTATTAATTATTTTTGCTTTGTAAACATGCATGTATGTAAGTTTTGAGAATGTTGCCTGTTGTATGTACATACATTATATGTAAATATATCATACAGCCTTGTTTAATCTTAGCCCGCTCACCGACGATCCGATAAGGAACTGGTATTTCACTCGCTACTGCAGACACTGCGCAGAAAAGTCCGACGATGGACTGCGCCGCAAACCGTCACCTTACTTTAGCGATCTTCACTTTTCTGCGCAGTGTCTGCAGTAGTGAGTGAAATACCAGTTCCTTATCGGACCGTCGGAGAACGGAATAAGTAAACACGTTTATTTGCAGGTAATTAAATGTAGTTTAAATTAATGCTGTAGTTTCGTAAAGTCCGTTTTACTTTATAATTTGTAAGAATAGCACTACGCACAATAGTAACGTATTATTATTATTGTTTTGAATAATATCATTCGCCTACCAGGGAAAATGCATGGACAGTGGACACTGCCGACTGATGATATATCCGTTATCATTCTCTCTGAGGTGATAGAGAGACACCTCCATTTCAACTCCAAAAATACATAATACTAAAAATAACCGGTCCCGCCAGTTTCTCCTGTCCTCTCTTATGCGTGGGTACAATAATACTGTATCTGAAACAGCTTCCATAAATCCGGGCATCTTACGCGGGCGTCAACATGACAGGAAAATTGGTATTTTGACCTTAAACGTTTTCCTTGAATTAATACTTCTCGTGACATCCGATTCCCGAACCGGTTTCAGCTGGTATGATGGTTTTCATTACGATTGGTTAAATGCCTGGAAATACACCTTTCTCTCGGTTTTAAATCAATTTCGTATTCCAATTATCATTATTATTTATAATTTACGTCAATTTTTAATGAAACCTGCAATTTACTGATTCGGCATAAACTTTAACAACTTGTTGTTTGAAATCGGGTTAAAAAACTTGAAAGAAGGAAACCTGCAATTATCTCCTACTATATGCAAAGAATTTTACATTCAAATTATTGAAGAAACGGGGATTTCGTTTATCGTTTCGAATAGAATTTTGTCTTCCGAAGCAGTTAAACCTCTAAAAGGGTTATTTCTGACATCGTGGAACTTACATAGTTTTGTTCTCTCTGTGAAGTAAATCTAAATACTTTCATATCCATCATGAGTTACGAAGGTTTGAACAAAGTTTTCAACAGTCAAAATAATAAAAATCGCCGTATTATTTAAAAAAATTCGCAACAAGCGATTTGAAATTTCGTACGGTGCTTGGTAATAAAAATAATAGTGTGTAAATGAATTAAAAAATTACTTCAGTAATAATAATAATAATACTTCTTTATTACAGAAGGTATGCAGGGGTAGTGCAATGCAATACGTTCCGTAAGTGTACATAACACAAACAAAAAAATAACAATAGGTACGAAAAATAAGATGGAAAAAAAGAAAAGAAAAACATAGAAAAATCTCATTAAAATATGCAAAATAAGTTCATTCGCTAAGAGAGAAAGGAAAAATTACCAAGTGGATATTTGATGGTTTCCCGTCTCCAAAGGGCCATCAAGCCACCTTTCCTGTCTTCATCACAAATATATAGAATACTAAAAATAATAAGAACATAATACTCATAATTGTTTTTAGTATTCTATATATTTCTGGTGAAGAAATAATGGCTTTCGAAACAAGAATATATCTGCTTATATTAATAAAGTGGTTAATAAAAAGTATATTTTTCCTTAATTTTTTTTAAAATAATGACGCCTCTAGTGAATTCCAATCATTTGAAGAAATTACTAACTAATGTGTTTAACAATATATTTTATTTTTACTTCTTCTTCTTCCGGTGCCCTCCCCGCTCGGAGGTTGGCTATCATCATTTTATTTAGCAGATTATTTATATTCAAAATACTTGTGCCCTTTACTTTTTGGCAAATTTAGCCACAATTCTTCATAAACCACACACTTAGATAATTATAAAATTCCCCCTTTCCGTAATTAAATTAAATAATAACGTAATCGCCACCTTCCTCGCGAGTTAATTTCCCTCCCCATAAACACACCTTCGTGCTCTGCAATCTCGCCAATCTCAATCAACCGGCTCGTATAATGATCGGATATTATTTGCTCAAAATCCTTTATCTCGGCGGTTATAAATTATATCACGTCTAGACGCATGTTTAGCTCTACTCTGTTACAGAACTGCACGCAATCGCATTCATGCAAACAATGTATTGTTTAAACTTTAAAGCACTATGATTGAGAATGAAACAATGCAATGTGTTTGATATTTTTACAAATATTAATGAATGCAATAAATGGTAGAGTTGTATTATTGTTAATCTATGAACTAGGTACTGCGGTAGGGCAAAATTCTGATCAAATCGTATCTTTGTAGGTTTTTTTTTTTTAATCTACTCCTGTTTATTTTGTGCAATATGCATTATTTCCTAACATAAGCTGTGGCTTTTACTTAAAAATACTGTATAGTATAAACAAATACAAATATTGAAGAAAACTATAAAATGTTTCAAATAAGGAACGTTAAGTATACGGAAACATGAAAAACAATTTCTGAATTTACAAAACTATGTCAATAATGTGTGGATTACAAATATAGTTAAAACAAACATAAAGAAGATTAATATCTTCTCTGTGTATAAATATGAACGTTCGTCTGTCTGTCCAGGATTTTATCGAAAATTACTATACCCGTTTTAGCTGAAAATGGCACAGTTTGTTCTTATTAGTGCCGGGAAGGCTTAGAGAGTAGTTTGAATGAAATCCAATATGTAAAACTGTTGCTATAACGTTTTAAAATTAGTATGAAAAACATTGAACCCATCATGTTGTATTGAAGTTAGCCCATACATATACCACTCTGGTTAGCCACAGATTACATATTCAAAAGAAGAAGTTTTATTTGGGTAGAATTTTGTCAAAATGGAAAACACAAATAGGTACCTACTTAAGAACTTTATTATTTTGAAAAATTGTGAAAAAAATGTTTGGAATGATATAAAATGTTCAAATTGTTTCTTTCTTTATAAATAACATTTTCTTTAGTCGAAACCAAAAAAAAATCATATATTCAGAGAGCCGCCTTTAAAATATACCTAATATTATTGTTATCTTCTTTTTGCTCTGACTTTGATATTTTTTTCGCTTACTCATCAAATATCAGATGTCATTCAGTGAATTAGACTTATACAAAAATAGCCCATCTTATTTATGGCGTTATTTTTAAATAAAATGTATTAATTAATAAAAACGATACAACGTTCAGCCGACTAGTATGAAGTACGATGCCCCGGACGGGTGGAAAATTCCGTTATCTGTGTATAAAATTCCTCAGTCGCTCATTTTTCCCCATTCTAGATTTTTACTGCTGAGGCCATAAAAAACTACCGGCATTTCAAGAGATAAAAGTAAATTTTAATTTCCTTAATAATTTATTGTGATAATAGATTCAAATGTGCATTTTTTATAGCGTATGTTAAACAGAACATGTTTTGGTCATAAACCATTTTTTTAAATATTCTGTTAATGTTAACGTTTTTTCCCTTTTATTCGATTGTACCGTAATAGGGCACGATCCTATCATAAAAGGGTACTAAAGTCCTTTGTTTTACTTTCTTTTAAGGCCTTAACATCATCAATCAGAAATAATGGCGAATTGTAAGTGTCCACTTCTTCATGCAACATTCACCTGTTTCCCTGCATTAAATGTCGGGTTAAAAATAGGCCTTATTATTTTACAAAAACCCTATAATTTGTCTTACCCTTTTCGTATAGAGTACTTTAAAATAGAATAGTAGACATCATAAAATTATGAGTTGTGGTCTCGCCACTGAGAGCCACTGGAACCTCTTTTCCGATACACGGGTCATGTATATTCACGTATAGATAGATTCCATAGCTAGTCCGTAGCAGGTACCTACCCATAATCAATGATAATATCGTGAAGGTCTATCTGATCAATTTAGAACGTATAATGATAGAATTTCGCACTATAAACTACAATCTCTGTCAGTCAGACATAAACTTTCTGATTTATTCCTTTTGTACAAAATTATAGATAATTATAATAATAATAATTGGATGATTTGTATACCGCCGTTTTTGTTTAAAATCACCTCAATGGCCCTCGGTGCATCAATTGATACACCAAACATTTTATCACAAATGAACATTAATACACCAATAAGAAAATCAACAAGGGAGATAAAAGACTTTTTTTTATTAAATCTTATCACACAAATACGGGATATGTCTGTCCTTTACCGCGGACATTAAGAAATTACAATACTGTACACTGCTCTAATAATGAAATAGACATTTTCAATGACACAATTAATCAATTTTAAAAAAAAGTTTTACCATTAATATCAAACTGATAATGTGATGATGCCCTTTATTAAGTATCAAAACAGTGTACCATCAGCACAGGTGACAATGAGGAGTTAGTTTATTCACCTACTTTATAATATATTTTCGACCTTTCATTTTCATTTTCTTTTTCATTCTTATTATCATTTTTGCGAGATAAAGTTTGTTGTTGTTTATTGTATTTATTGATTATTTTTGCTATGTAAACATTCATGTATGTAAATTTTGGGTATATTGCTTGTTTTATGTACTAAAATAACAACAAAAATATATATGCTTATTTTGAAATTAATAAGAATAACTTTGTTTAAAACCATTGTAGTTAATATGGAAATATCTACATATTTCAGAAGCAAAGCTCCCCTCATCAGGATAAACAATATACCTGGTCAATTATCCTGACGAGGGGAGCTTTGTTTCTGAAACGTATAGATATTTTCTTATTAAATATGGTGATTTTAAATAAAGTTATTGTTATTAATTTAAAAATAAGCATACCTTTTTTTGTTTTTCGTTTTATTATTTTAGTACATAAAACAGGCAACATGCCCAAAGACTCCACAAAGTGAATATACATCTTCTGAAGAAAATATATTTGTTTGTTTGCTCTAGTATGCTAATTTCAATCTACTGTATTTCTTTTCATTCGTATGTTTTATTTTTCGTTTTTAATGTTTAGGAAACATGTTCAAACTACATATTTCACAGTCCGCGACATCTGTAAAATGTAAATATTTGAATACTTTTATCAAAATTTCAACTTTTTCTTGCCGGTGCTCTCAACTGAGTTGACATGTCTCTAATTATTCCAATATCTCTATAAGAATACTAAACACAGAGTTCATATTTTAGAGATTACTGCCTAATACGTTTATAAAATCATTATAATATACTCGTATATGTATATATCGAACGCAACAGAAAAGAAGGTTTTGTCGAAAATTCTGGAAAAATATTGTCAATATAGGCACGTATAGCTGAAAGCGTTGCGAGAGGGGTGTGGGGTTTTATTCGCCGCGCCACGATGCGCGGTCGTTAGCAGTAGCCGGCGGTCTGCCGGCAATAATGGACGTATCATGCGTTCTATGCGTAGTCGATGTTTTATTCTCGTCTTCGGCATATATGTACCTACACAACATTTTACTTAAATTGTACATGTATGTACTATTAATAATATGATTTACATAAGAAATGCAAACTATTAATTTTTATCCAACTTAAATATCACAAAACTCTAAATGTACACGGAGTGTACAGCACCAGAACTCGAGGGATTTTCTAGCACTGTGAGGGGAGGGTTAAGTAAAATTTCCAAGTGTTTTTTTAGCAATCCTACATGCAGTTTTAAGTCATTATTAAACATTTTAAATCACCCTTCAGGTGATATTACTAATTACCTGAAAACTTGCCATATATTATTACATATGATATAGAGGCTCATAAATCTGAGTGATACGTAACTCAATCAATATTACTCAATAATATTACCAATTTTTTTTAGTACCCAATTTTACACCCATTTGTTTTCCTCATACCGCCAACCAGTACCTATCAAACACATATACATAATCTCTTTATACTTAATTATTATACTTTTTTATCGATATATTATATTAGCATACTATGTCAACACTTGTCAATTTCAGTGTCCTACAACGGGATTTGTTCCTAGTAGGGCAGCCAAAGCTTTCTTAATGTTGTTGTTAAATAAGGTGTGTTTCAAATAAATAAATATTATTATATAACAACGGATCGATCGGCGGGTAGCTTATATAGCTTTTCAATGTACGTGTTATCCCTTTACGAAACTAAAATCAATATTCTTAGTAATATATTGCGTTGCCCATCCCTCCCAATAGTGCTTACTCGTACATGTTTTGTTTACCATGTATTTACACACTCATAATTCCGACTCAGCCATTTTCAACTCAAGCGTGCCATGGAAGCTTAAAAGTAGTTGCTTTAATAAATAAGTACCCCGTCTATTATTTTATGAAACCCTTTCAACCTTTGCGCAAAATGTAGGCTTTATTAAAACCTGTTTTAGGCGAAAGGCTGTGTTGTTTTGCGAGCCTCCCTTTACCTCTCGGGCTCGAGTCACGATTCGCAGAATTATTTGAATACATGTTTCATTGAAGTTTTTAAAACACAGCTTTGATTCCGCTGTAATTGGACAAATCTTGTGTTTCTGTATCTCTTGTCATTGTGCCGACATAATAGCGGGGCAGGAGTATGGGGATTGATTTTAAACCTTCGTCAAACGTCAGGCGAAATTGAAATCATTTTTAATAATAATAATAATGTTTCCTTATCCTTTTTTAAACAAAATAACAAATAATGATATCCTTCCTCACTGGGATTTCCCGTGCAGAGGATTTCATTTACAAAATATGAAATTACATTATATTAAATTGATGTCCTTGATGAAAAACAAATAATTGTAAGAGAGGTGTTTTAGATGCAGTTGAGTGAGTGGTTTCAGTGTTAGTCTGTATTTTGACCCCGTTGAATAACAAGGTTCCTTTTGACAACAATGTCATTTGAAAATGTGCTCTAAAGAGACTAACTTTAAGGCTCATTATCGCATAACATCGCCGTGTCAGATGGAACCTTGTTATTCCAAGGGGTCGATTTGGTGTTAATATATTCTCTATTTCACATCTCCCTATGTAACGTATTCTTCATTTATTTATTTATCGATTTTTTAATTTATTATTGTTGTTGTGAATTTTAAATGATATTGGGATTTTGTTGTATTGAGTTTAGTACCATAGTATAAGATGTTTTTTGTCCAAATGTTGTGTTTGTGGTTTCTTGTTGTATGTGTTTTTGACTCTGAGATCTAGTGTTTCTAATATGTGTGATTGTTGTTATTTCTTGTTTTTTTTTTATTTTTATTTATGAATGTAAGTAGTATTGTTTTAGATTATCATTGTTTTACTGAATAATGTTACGTTTGTTGAAGCATCAGTGCTAATTCTTACTGGGACTTTAAGTATAATTTTCTTAATGGATTTCTGTGTTCTAATCAGTAAATTAGGAATATTATCGTTAGCACTGCCCCATCCGATAATACCATACTCTAATAGGGATTGGCAGAGAGCCATGTAAAACTTAATCAAATCTTTTGTACTTTACTGTATTACTTTATGTAAACCTTTTACTTTTACTAATGACGTGATTGCTATTATCGGGGAGGGGGACGTCGGAGAGTTATTATTTATTCATTCAAAATAATGATAGTATTATTACGCAATACGATAAACATAATGTTTTTAAATAAAAAAATATTTATTAAAAATTTTACAAATTTACATAGGCTTAGCATTTATCAAAATCCAATTTGAAATATTACTTTTTCTGACCGTTCCGGATTACAAATTTTTGGTTACGTTTTAAATATTTTGTAAAACATATATTGGAACGGTCAGAAAAGTAAATTTAAATTTATAAAATATTTAATAAATATTTTTCTATTTAAAAACATTATGTTTATCGTATGGCGTAATAATACTATCATTGTTTTGAATTAATAAATAATAACTCTACGACGTCCCTCCCTCCCTTAAAGCAATCAATTAAAATATTTGCGCTAAATCCCTGAATTATTTTTAAGAATTATGTTGTTTAGATCTCGTGAAAATACTAGGAAGAGGTGAATAAACCATTTTTCTTATTTTATTTATTAATGTTACATTAAGATCATTAGTTCTTTTTTTTAGAGTAACTCCACACAGAAGGCCCTGGGGGAAATAATTTCCCTCGAGGCCTATGTCATCTTTGGGGATGCTGCGTGGAGAGTCTTTTAGAGGATAGGAAGGAGTGAATCTGAGTCTTGAAGAGACCCATGATGTGGGAGGGAGGAAACACGAAGGCCGACAGATCATTCCACAGTCGATCTGTTGAACACAAGAACGAATAGTAGAAGCGACTCGTTCTCTTGTGACAAATGTTAACCGTGTACAAATGTTGGGCGCGCGTTTGGCGTGTTTCCCGACTGTCCACCGATGCCGAAGGGATCAATGATCTCAGAGCATATTCCATTAAAATACCGGTAGAACAATTGCAATCCGTATGTTAGGATAGGCGAATCTATCAAGCCTTTGTTTATCTCTAGTTGGTCCAGTAAATTTTATCTAAGACCTTTTATTTTTATACGTAGGGGTTTAGGCTCGTTATTGCCAAGCGAAACTTGGTTAATGTTATATTTGATTTACTTTAAATTAAAAAAAAATAGTTGAACTAATAAAACACAATAAGAATTAACATCTGAATTTAATTGTTTTGTTTTTCTAAGCTTTCTGTTCATTTTGTTCCTTTCCGTCGAAAGCAGTTGAAAAATGACAATGAGTCACATTGTAATACTTTGTCTGTGGAACATTCGTCATAACGGAGAGATAAATCGTTCGTAATTTAAAAAACAGAACACAATGTTTTCATTTCAAATTCGGAACGTCATTCTGATTAATGTCTCGCCATTCGATTTATGATATAAAATATGATCCTGATTTATTATTCACGAAATGATATTGGACGGTGCTTAATGTAATATGCGATCAACGACCGAAATATAAATGCATGATTTTAATATAATTCATAACTATAAATCAGGCGATCTGTATGTGTGGAGCGGTAAAACCTCTCGATCGGTGAGCTTTCGCGTCATGAAATTATCGCACTCTTACTGTCTTGTCAATTTTTGAGAGTTGTTTTGACTCGGAATTTATCTTGAACTGAAAAAAATCGCGCAATTTTTTTGGAAGGTTTTGTTATTTTTCGGTGAAATTTGCGTTATTTTTGGCGAAATACGCGTTATTTTGGTGAAATTCGCGTTATTTTCTAGAAAATGGGGCAGCAGATCTAGATGCTACTAATCGTCTAATTGAACCTTCAAGTCCAATTCGAGCCGTCTTCTACGATCGCTCTTTTCGTGTAAATAGCCCTCTCATTTGGAATAAACTTCCCCCAGCTCTTACTAATATCCATAAATTGACTGAATTTAAACGGGCTTTAAAAACAAAATAATTTATAAAATCCTTATGTTAATAAATTTTAATTTCTCTTCAATTTATTATAAAAAGTCATTTCCTCAAGCATCTGGTAGTTGTTTGGTTTCGGTTTCCTCTATATATATTTTTTTATTATTTAAATTTTTTATGTGAAGTCAGTTATTGCTGAACATAACCCTACTCCTGTCTTAAAATGTTACTATTTTTGCAGTATTATTGTGAATGTGTTATTATTGTATAGCCATGCGTACATATTATATAATATTTTGTATTTTTATTCGATGAATATGCACCTAAGGAGTAATGCAGGAGTAATATTAAGAATAAGCAAGAATGTATGCAATATGTTAAGAATATATAAATAGAATATAAAAGGAGCACTGTAGGAATACAACTGTATGGAGTTATTTAATCATTATTTAAGTTTATTTATAGTAAAGCGCACTTAAAGTGAAATAATGCAAAACTGCGCTATATAAATGCTTAGTTATTATTATTCAACAAAAGAAGCGGTGGTATTTTGCCACAAAAGTGGTGAATATTTTATTTTTTTGTATTTTTGTATTGCCTTTTTTTAAATTAATCTTTTTTTAATTATTACAAGAATTAGGGTATACGGCGTTGTCGACAAAAAGTTAGCTGCGTTCCATTTTATGGCTATTCAAGCATAAAAACCGTAAACAAAGAATATTTAGAACGTAGAACAATCTTACTACTTTATTTAAAAATACCAGATCATCAAATGACAAAATTCATATTATTCTATCAATAGACGTCAATGCGAGGCATTTCTTAATACCTAAGTATTTTTCAATAGTTCAGTTTTCGAAAAGGTTTTTGAAACAAGTAGTAAAACTGTAGCTGTAATCTGCGTATTTATTTTTTTAATTATTTATTATATCCGATAAGTTCGCCAATATACAAAGCTAGCTATTTGGATTAAAGAGCTAAAAACAGAATCTTATCCGTATCCATCAATAATGTTTCATTTATTTGACAGCATTATAATACGTCCGATCGCAATATTACGAAGATATTCCTAAGGGAGATTAACTTCATTGGCGTGCAGTCCATACAGGCTGAGAAGCTGTGCCCACCTTAGGAAAGTTGCTCAGAAACTTTGTATGAGGATGTAATGCGTGAATTAAAAAAAGAAATAAGTCAATTGTATTGGAATATTTATATATTTCAGCGGCATTTACTCTTATATGTAAATCTGGCCACAATCATCAACAGACGACAATAATAAACGGCCTTTTTGAAGGCTATTTACATAAATCAATCAATATCAATTTTAGTCAATAATATTATCTTTTTTACCCTCATAGCACCAACCAGTACCTATCAAGCGCATATACTCGTACATAATTGTTTACTCTATAATATTAGTTTTTCTCATATATTCATAAGTACTTAACTATTATACTATACTCAAATTATCTGGTATACGTAAACGATTACCCTGTACATTTTTTTTCTTATCTCTTTGAACTTACCTATTATTCTATATTAATTATTATACTATACTCAGATTATCTGGTATATGCATTTTTTCTGTACTACTTGTTCGCATCTCTTTATACTTAATTATTATCCCTTTTTCTAGATATATCATATTACTATACTATGTCAATACTAGCTTTTAACCATTATTTTTTTGTATAATGGCACATAATATGAAGTAAACTTGTCAATTTGACTGTCCTAAAACGGGTTTGTTCCCAGTTGGGCAGTAAAAGCTTTCTTATTTTTTATTGTTAAGGCCATCCACTGGCTAAAATTTTAACGAAATCACGCGCTCCTTATGTAGGTGGCGACAAGGTTGAAAATCCCGCTGTACATCGGCCGCATGTTTTGATTTCGGTAAAAAAAACATCACCAAAATGCGTGTTTTATTATATTATGTAATGCTCAGACATAATTATTAAAATGTTTTATGTCATATTCTAAAAAACTTAATTTACCACAGTGAACAATACGAAAATATGGGAAAAGGGGTTCATAAGTAGGAGATTTTGCGCTTTAAACATTTTTTTAATGTCTCATACTTTATTTTTTTCTTAGCTTATAAAAAGACATACCAAAAAAATGCATGTTTATATGAAAGGCCAAGGTGTGATCTACTTGCAGTATTTAATTCAATAATCTATGATATGTCTAGGCTAACAAATTCTCAAACCGAAAACACACGATTTTGGGTTACTTCCCATTGCATCGCCTTAAACAATGTGTGTTTCAAATAAATAAAAATATATTCAATGTTGTTATGCAATTACAATCAAAATCGAGTGCAGCCTATCCTTGGTCATAGAGCAATGCAAGCTACTGATTAACTCATACTAAAATAAGTAGAAGTCAATATAATATACGACAACACAACAAACTACACATATTGCACATACTACATACATTGCCTGAAGAATTTAGACATGCTTGCGCTTCTAACAAACCTCCAAATGATGGTCTGAAATCCTATTTTCTTAATACTGTTTTGAAAACAATTCATTATAAGTACCAACTCCTTTAATGGAAGCAATCTTCTCAACAAGCCCCATTGATGTGTTCGGTGTAACCGTAAGTGACCAGCTCAGGTATGGGGGCTCCATCGAAGCCAGAGTAAAGTTAGCCTCTCAGAAGCTGGGCGTACTGTACAGAGCCCGCAGATAATTTAATAGTACACAACTGCTGACCCTGTACAAATCGCAAGTGCGCCCCACAGTAGAATTTGGCAGCCACCGCTGGTCGGGAGCCCCAAAATATCTGAAAGAAACCTTAGACGTCAAATGGGAATGCTGTCCTTATTCTACCGGTATTTTAATGGAAGATGCCTAGAGGAACTAGCGTAATTGACCCTTCGGCACCGGTGCACAGTCGAGAAACACTCCAAACATGTGAAGCGAAGCTAACACAGTCCACAGTGGAGTGCTGATACCAACCCTGATGTATAGCAGTGAGACACGGAACTGGCAGACGAAAGTAGATGAAAGTAGACTGAATACTGTAGAAAGAGGCGAATGTGTGTTAAAACCATGTATGATCGTGTGATTGAGATACGTAAAAAATGCTAGGCTGATGTAAGCGTAATGAGTAAGATTAAGAAAGAGACGCTTAGATGGTCTGGGCATTTAGAGCGATTGAAAGAAGAAAGGAGTATAAAGAGAATATATGACCAGAATGTGGATGGAAGAAGAAGCCGGAGACGTCCGAGGAAGACATGGCACGATCAAGTGAATCAAATACTTGAATCGGGCCATGTTGGAAGTCGGAATAACAGAATAGAATGTATGAAGCAAGAAGTGTATTCCGAGATCGATTTCTTTGACTGTCCGTCCTCTTTGCCTACCCCTGCGGGGAAAGGGCGTGATGGTTAGTTAGTTAGTTAGTTATTCCGTATGTACACCCGTTTTATCTCAATATTTAAAGGCACTTTATAAAAGTGTTCTTTTCTGAAATATTTGAATTAATGCCGTCTATGAGCGCGTATCGTTATAATTATATTTCGAATGCCCTTAATGTGTAGGTACCTACTTATCTTTACAATACAGCATCCAGGCGCTAAACGCTAACTAGCAGGTCCATACTAGAAGTAGGTTTGACGAGTCCCCTGTACCCCGCTGTGTCAGTCACCGGGCAGAAATAGCCCGTGTGAATACCTTCGTGAATTCTTTATGACCAGCTCATGTAAGGGAGGGGCGCCACCCTTCCTGGGATACTGTAACTGGGAGATGCAGCGCTACTATGTAGTATATAACCATGTCGGTAAACGATAGATTGGAGTGATTAGTCGACTGTCGACATACCTAATAATCTATTAATGCTAACACGTTAAAGCATTCCTTTGTAAACTATAACATACGAGTATATCGTATTGCAAAATTTTTGTGTACACCAGGGAACATTTCTCCCTCTTACTGTCTCAACTGTGGTAAGAGGTGCATAAATGTGTACGTAATGTTCTCTATCCAGTGAGCGGGCTGACTATTGCTACTGTTGGGTTTTTATTTAATTTATTTCAAAGAATTTTTGTGTTTTATGTACTAGCGGCACTTGCGGATAGCAATCTTATATTTAAGCCCGCTCACTAAGGTAATGGAGGGTATAAGATGGAATTTGGGCGGAGACGGAGGGGGTCGGTGCTGGGGGTCCAGCGGCCGAGTTTGGAGATAGAGGGATTCGATTTCGATTCAAATAATAACATACTCATGATTTTTATTGCTAGACCGAACATTACTGTTGATGTACAGTTGATTTAAATAAATATATTTGAATACCGCACAAGAATCCCAACTACTCCCAACCGTCTGGAGCCAGTGAGACTATAGCATCCCCGATTGGAGTATGTTTTGAGGCTAGAGGTAGTGAGGATGGGAAGGAGATGGGGAAGAGGCAGGTGGGGAAGTACCTGGTTATCCAAATCATCAATCATGACTAAAGCCATTTCAAGCAACGTTACAATTCTGAATGGTGGTGTTTCACCAGGGCGATACTATATTCCACTTTGGAAATTAAGGTTTAAAAAAAAACTTGAAATAATAGCCTTAAAGACTAAAAAGTTACCTAACCCAACCCTAAAGGCATTCTAACATGTAACATCTAATACATAAAGATACCCTAAAACGCAACGTTAAGAAACCAGAATTAGAGGGACGAGAGGCGAGCTAAGCTTGCCAGCAAATTAGTAAACGGTTCAGCGTGTTCCGGAATTTTGTTAGAGTTTTGGGTTGACCTTTTTTATAAATGTTTGTAATTTGCTTACCACCGTCAAAATCACGCGAAACAAACGTGGATGGTAGTGAACTAAGCTGGTGCCAAAATGGGTTTAAAGTGTTTGAAAACTAGTTTTTTTCGTTTATTTATTGGAACATATTTGTACTTGTTCTTTTATTGCCGCATTTACAGTTTTTCAGTCACTATAAGTCCTTTAGGCTACAAGTCTCTGTTGTCTGCAATGCTCATTAACTAGATATAAATATAATAGATATATAGTCGGGTTCTCCTAACCTTCCTCTATCTCTTCTCTGCGTTCTCCTCATAAGTGTGGTTACCATAGTCCCACTTCCCATTGCTTCTAATCGATTAGAACCCTTGTAAAAAAGATGGTCTAATTCATTTCCTCGTATTGACTACCTATTCCTTACCACGGCGCGAACAGTTCTACCCAGTAACTAGAGTAACACATCACCTCACTTCCATCACTATTGCCCGCCCTCGCTCGATGGGCGGAATATGTAGGGCGGGTGAACGGACCCCGACCAAACTTGAAGGTTTAGGTTTAGGAAGACAGCAATTCCTAGGAAAATACCAAATTTGACGTTGAGATGGGTTACTTAACCGAGTAGTGGAATTCGCGACAGTTCAAAATCGTCGCCGATTCCACGCTGCACCAAGGCTTTTAGGGTCATTTTCGCTTGAGAGGTAGGGCGGAATATGGTATGTGTCACACATTACAATATTTGAAAGCTCTTAGCAGAGTGTGTTTTTAGGGCCCGAGATTGAGATTTCTGTGTTCACGTGGGTTGGTCTGCCACCTATCTGGAGGAGATTTTGTGAGAAACTTGAGCCTGTTGCAGAACATTTTCTTCTGAAAGAGACGGAGGTTATGTGAATATTTTAACCTTTTCAGATCTAGTCGTTATCAATATTTAAAGTTTTATAAAATAAAACAATAACTTTGTTTTACATCACTTTTATTTATACTAGGCTAAAGTATAAATAAAAGTGATGTAAAACAAAGTTATTGTTTTATTTTATAAATTATAATGTCACATCACCAAGTTACCGCTTCATATGAAAAAAAATATTTAAAGTTTTGTTGTGACAGTGTATAAATACGGTTTGCAGCTACGTGACATAATATTTCTACGGGTTTGGTGATATTTAAAAAAAATTGTAATTGCTAAAATGCGTAGAAATTTTTAAACATTTTTTATTACATAAAACGAACACTTTGCGTTAAATCGCTAATTTGATTTTAAATCATCACAAACCTATTTCGCTTACCCAAGCTTCGTCAGGGTAAAATTAAAAACTAATACATACACTATATGCTCATAGGTGAGATATACAAATATAATCAGAGGGAGACAAAATATATAACGAAACAGTGGGACAGTGAGACAGAGATTTGCTTGCATTTAATAGAATGGGAAAACACATAAAAAAGAAAGAGACATAACGTCAAAGGAGGGAAGGATTACGAAAGAGTGGGAGATATAATATGGGACTGTAATACAAATTAAGAATAAAATTTTGAATAGTTTTATGACGAAATACGTTGCCATGTTTCTACATAATTCATTGCATTTTTTGTCAAATACAGAGGTTTTATCACATTTCTGTCACATTAAAACAAGTTTTTATTCTAGATACATCTGTATGTGTATCAGTGCGAAATGAAAAATTAATAAATAAACCGCCATAATTTTAAAATACTCATATAATGCTTCAAAGATCCATATGTCATCATAGGAATGACTTGCGAACTGAAAATAATGCGTTGATTTGGATATATCAAATAATAATAAAAAAATCTTTGCAAATTTCATGACGCCAGAACTCACCGATCGAAAGTTGCTGTTTTTTTTCGTAGGTATTGCCTACAATTATTGATTGTTTTTTTATATAACAATGAATAACTTTATTTCTTTAAAATTAGTAGGAATCTCAAAATCTGAGTATTTCGATGTTAGTTTCATATACCCGCATTCCAGTATCTTCCGACTTTAGTCTCAATAACAAGCGGCCGAACCGCACGTAACGTATGGCTCTATTTTTACGGTGAACATAATTCAAAATGTAATCGATTTTACCGTAACTGAAGGCAAGTTACTTCGATTACCCTGAGCGGTCACTTTATCATCATAATCCGGTTATCACAATAAAATATCTCTCAACTGCTATACTGTTATATAATCTGTGCAATGAATTGACTCCCGGCGCTGTAGGAGATTCAGTCGATGAAATAAATATGTAGGATACATTATTTTTAATTCAATTTGCGTTGTTCCCCTTGTTGCTTACTCCCGGACACTAATAGCTGATGGTCTCTCAATGCTATTATACTATTCATCGACCAAATATCTCCGGTTATCACAATAAAATATCTCTCAACTGCTAAACTGTTATATAATCTGTGCAATGAATTGACTCCCGGCGCTGTAAGAGTTTCAGTCGATGAAATAAATATGTAAGATACATTATTTTAAATTCAAATTGCGTTGTTCCCCTGTTGCTTACTCCCGGACACTAATAGCTGATGGTCTCTCAATGCTATTATACTATTCATCGACCAAATATCTCCGGTTATCACAATAAAATATCTCTCAACTGCTAAACTGTTATATAATCTGTGCAATGAATTGACTCCCGGCGCTGTAAGAGTTTCAGTCGATGAAATAAATATGTAAGATACATTATTTTAAATTCAAATTGCGTTGTTCCCCTGTTGCTTACTCCCGGACACTAATAGCTGATGGTCTCTCAATGCTATTATACTATTCATCGACCAAATATCTCCGGTTATCACAATAAAATATCTCTCAACTGCTATACTGTTATATAATCTGTGCAATGAATTGACTCCCGGCGCTGTAGAAGATTCAGTCGATGAAATAAATATGTAGGATACATTATTTTTAATTCAAATTGCGTTGTTCCCCTGCTGCTTACTCCCGGACACTAATAGCTGAAGGTCTCTGAATGCGAACCATCGACCAAATATATCTATATTTATTTATTAATTTATTTGTTTACGCCCGTTACAGGCCTTTACATGGATTTTTTTATTATTATTTTTAAAATTTATGTTCTTATAAAGTTCTGCGAGTATTTGTTATTATGTCGGCGTTCAAGGGCATTTTCAAACTGCGGTTAATCCACATTGTGACGGCTTGTTTATATGATTTTATTAACCCCCCCCCCCCCCCACATTCTAATTTGGACGGGTTTTAAAAATTATGATTTTTTTATCGGAAATAGCTGTCACAATAATAAAAACTAAAAATACTTGCAGAACTTACTTGATTTACAAAATATAACACCACAGTTAAATAGTTTCAAATAACCTAGCTCTACTAGATGAAAAAACCGTACTAATGCATGCTTATACTGTAACATTGATGTACCAAATATATCAACAACATCGATGTATTTTTTCCCATATGTTGAATCCATCACATGGGGCTGAATTTGAATTGTCACAATAAAATGGTAGGTACTGTCTTGTCCTGCCAGGTGCATGAAAAGCAATCAAATATAGCATTTATGTGATATAAAACGTTGAATTGACAATCTTAAACAAACATGATAATTCTACGTTCAGATAATTTTACTAAGTTTAATTAATAAAGTAGTTAATCGTAGTATATGCATTTTCTATGAAAACTCATTCTAAAATTTACGTATCTCAATAATTTACGTTGGATTCTTTCAATAGAGTGTGAATGAACTTTATAATTCGGAGACTGTGGAATTGTACTCACTAGCGACATATACAATGTTTTTATAGTATTGATATTATTGAAGTCACTTGATACTCTTAAAATAAAGCCCAACATTTTCAAAGCTTTATTGGATATGGTTTCTATATGCTTAATAAAATTTTGTTGAATATCGATGCTCTGTTAAATTAATACATCCAGTAATTTTACTTCCAACGCTTTAGGAGGATTCAGTTAATGAAATACATACGCAAGCATACGATCAATTTAAGTTCTCTATCATAAATAGACATCTAGTATTTTTATGATTAGTTAACTATTTTAACTCGTCTTTCGGTAAAATTAAAACCGCTGTATTCGATCTTATTATGTTAAATAAGTGAATAACTTTAGTGTTATTATTTTTCTTTTGTTTCGTATTGTTAATTCTTATCTGCGTGCCATTCGTATCGTAATGTTCGTGAGCAGTAATGGACCGTAAATAAATAACTATATCATTTGAACAAAAATAGCGGTATGGTGTATTAAAGGGGGAACCGTGGTGACAGAATGAACTCTTTGAGGAGAAATGTGTCTCGGTCAATACATTTTGGCTTAAAGTTATTTCTAGTAGTAAAAGTTGATGATTTCTGAGAGGAACATAAGAGGCATGATGAACCCGGTGAGGAACAATGTGAAAGGGTTTTTTGAACCTATTGAGGAAAAATGCAATAGGGCTTAAATTTATTTATATTAGGAGAAGTTGTGGAATTCCGAAAGGAAAACAAGAGGTAGGATGAACCAAAGGAGGAAAAATGTGAAATGGTTTACTCAACACAGAGAAAATGTGAGAGGTTGAACCTATTGAGGAAAAATGCGACAGGGCTTAAAGTTTATTTTAGTGTGACAAGTTGGTGAATTCTAAGAGGAAAATGAGAGGCGGGATGAACCCAGGGCGGGAAAATGTGAAATGGTTTAGAGAAAATATCAGAGGGTGAAGAGGTTAAAAAAATCGTTGAGGTTTGATGTAATTTTTTTTTCTTAAGAGGGAAACAATGTATCAGGTTGAACTCAGAGTGAAAGAGTAGTGACAGAATGAACTTACGGATGAAAAATGATGACAGGGTTGACGCATTGGGGAAAAACATGTGGCAGGGTTAATTCGAGGGGATTTCACTCGCTTGAGTGTAATTGTGTATACTTTGTATCCATTTTCCAAGTTTTTTAACTAATAAAACTATTTCGTAATACTTCTTGTTCTCTGCATACCATAAAATTTCATAAAAAGTCACTGAAAATCAAAAAAAAAATAGAATCATTAGTAACGTTACTCGTATAACATGATGTGCAACATTGGTTCCCTGATTTGTAATAAGTCCTCCATGTTGGTATGTCTATTAAATATTCTCTCCAGTTGTATAATCCGAGATACGTTCGCCCGGTCGAGTCCCTCCGTCGCTCCGGCAAATTTCTTTTAGAAACAAGATGACCGTATTTAATTTAACGAGATCATTTGTCAGTATTAATATAACAAAGAAGAATCTGTGTCCTGGTAACGATCTCCGTAAAGTGGAGAACGGAGGCTTACGCTGGACCGCTGCGAGATAAAAGTTCAGAAGTCTTGTCTAGTACGTGCTCCCGGCTATTAGCAAGCTCATCACGTCGGACATTAGACTGCACTTAATTAAATATATAACTTAATCAGTTCAAGCCTTTCATAATTATTTAGTTTTTATTTAGTTTAAGTGAAGCTTTTGAAAAAGCTTACTATAAATACGGATAAATGATGTGTTAGTATTTCGTGTCAGTTCGGCTCAGTGACTTAACTCCTTTCATCCCATTAGATTTTTTGATGGTTGTGGTTTTGAGGCTTATTTTTTTATGCCACGGTGATATGAACGAAGATTAGGTAATTAACAAGAACAGAACGCGTATGTAGCGGATGGACGAAGAAAGGAGTGTGAAGAGCAATGGCGGTTCGTGACCTATCTCATTGGGAGTTCAATATTTTTTTTTAAAAGAGATAAAAAATCCTTCTTCATGAAAAAATACCATGTTGCTCTTTTCTATATGACATATTTTTTATCTAAAGGAATTTCATCACATCACTGCATCAGAAATTAGCGACCTAGCAAGGAGAAGCAATTCAACGTTTTATTAAAATATCCGTGGATTATTTTAACAACAACTTAAAACACAATAATCACAGAAAAAAGCAGTTGATATTATTTCCTACAATTTTTTTATTAACAAATATTCATACAGGTGCACACACGGTCTGCTTCTAGATTTCGAAGGATTATACGGTCGATACGGTTTCCCGCCAAAGCGCCACGAAAATAACAATGTTTGAACTATTTATTAGGACAAGAAGCCTCATAGACGCTGAATTCCTAACGCATATATGGAATTCATTTCGAACTCGCTCTCGGGCAGTAATGGCAACCCAAAACCAAGACTTTGCATCTCCAATCTTTGGCGAAAATAGGTTATGAACTAGGCTTTAGTGAGGAGAACCCAAATTTGTACTTGTAAAAATATGGTATCTCTAATTCACACAATTACAAATATGCGTATTTACATATTTCACGGCGTTTTTCCAAGAGGTTCAAATTTTTAATTTAATTTATTTTGGAAAAATTGTTTGTGAAGATAAAAATCTTTTAAGCTGTTGATATGCACAATGCACATAGACAGAAAAAGTCGGAAATCTTTCTCTAAAAAGATATGGCACTATCAATAATTGTCATGGAGCCAAAATAACAGAAACTTTTACGTACGAAGCTAGAACGTGTACGAGAACTTAGGTATTTGTCGTGTAATTCTATATGCCTACTCGTACGAAAAAAGGAAGTCTTATTGAGTTTTTTTAACAATAAAACAAGTACTTTGTTTTAAACCACTAATTTATTTATAAAACATTTCCAACCGATTTCGCTTATCCAAAGCTTCGTCAGGATAAAATTTAAAACTAAACACAAATACATGGAATGAGCATATATACAGGTGAGATACACAAACTTAATATGCAAAAGAGGCAAAGAAAATATAAAACGAAACAATGGAACAGTGAGATAGAGATATCCTTACATTTAATAGAATGAGACAACACGTAAAAAGAAAGAGACAGAAAGTCAAAGGAGGATGGGATTAAAAAAAATTGGGAAATTTCGACCTTTTCTAATATGGAACGTAAGACAAATTAATTTGATTATTGAGAATATTCCTATCAATTTGAATGGCTTCCTTTATTTCTATAGCTTCTAAATTATCTAATCTAATGCCAAAACTACTATTGTTTGACATATAAGCGCAGTTGATATGATCACTGGTACGATCTTTTCTAATTAGACGGTTGGCGAATTCCGAGAAAACATGGCTATTTAAACATCTAAGATGTTCTTTGATTGTAATATTGACATTGCGTGCTGTCTCACCGATATAAAATGCCGAACAGTTATTACAATTTAATTAATAGATGCCCGAGTGGCTTACTTGGTCGTCCGTATCTTTTTAATTAATTAGAAATGTACCTATATTATTATTTGTATAAAAAGCCGGCCTTACTTCAGATGGAAGGATTTTTACGGTGTGACTAAATTATTGATATATAAAACCCTACGCCATTGGTAACCGAGGTTATTATTACTGATAATTAGTTAGTTAGTAAGCCAAAGCGGTTGTGATGAAGCAATTTCACAGTAGCTTTAATAATGTTACCATGCAAGATGCAGCGGATGACCAAATGTTGATTAATCAAGCCAATTTGAGTGTAGTCCGAAATGCATTGGACCATTTAATACGCCAAAGTGCTCGCTTAACCTTTCAATACTCCTACCTATGCTGGTGAAGTCACGAATTCATGAATATAAACATCTTTTTAAAGTGACTTATAATGCCTGAAGGGTTAAATGCCCATCAATTCTCATCAGTGCAATTAATTCGCTTCTAACCGAGGGTTAAACGTATATTCGCGTCGCACTAAATCATCGAGGGGGTAGGTAATGACGGAGAGGCGTCAGCTGCGGCCGGTCCCTCCATTATCTTAATATTGTTGGGTAACTGTAAATATTTAGTTTTATTTATTTATTTTGAGACGGTTGGGAGTACCTTCCCGCAACTTTCTCAGAGTTGTGTACCTACTTGTAAGGTACAGCATCTGTTAATCTGTTTTCAGAAGGTTCCACCTTCTCACACGTTGGCCATTTACCAAAGTTGCTTTGAAACTCTCAGAGTTGGACGTTTATCGCTTATTTATTTAGAGAATGTCCTCGTGGTGTAGAGGTATAAAGTATAAAGTAAAGTACCTGTGTAAACACTTGATTCTGAGTAAATTGCGGGTTGTGTAATGTTGACGTGTTCGAACGACATGATATTGTGATGTCGTGGCGTTTCAATGTTGCGATGTTGCGTTGCTGTGATGTCGTGACGAAATAATGAAGTGATGACGCGATTCTGCAAAGTTGCGATAGTGTGATGTTATGGTGTTGCGATGTCGTGATGAAGTGATGATGTGACGGAGTGATGGGGTGATGTAGTTATGGAGTGGTGCAGTAATGGAGTGGTGGAGTGATGGAGCGATGGAGTGATGGAGTGATGGAGTGATGGAGTGATGGAGTGATGGAGTGATGGAGTGATGGAGTGATGGAGTGATGGAGTGATGGAGTGATGGAGTGATGGAGTGATGGAGTGATGGAGTGATGGAGTGATGGAGTGATGGAGTGATGGAGTGATGGAGTGATGGCGTGATGGAGTGATGGCGTGATGGAGTGATGGCGTGATGGTGTGATGGCGTGATGGAGTGATGACATGATGACGTTAATTTTGTTTGTTGCTTGATGGAAAAGTCAGGTGTCATATCGATAAGTAATCAAACATATACGAGTAGGTATAAAAATAGGCCATGTCGATAGAATTTTGTGGTGATATGAAGTTTGGTCAAACCTAATCGATTCGACCTCTATCCATTCCGACCTCTCTAGACCTTCCAAATATATAACCAACTGCGCTATCGACCGACGCACTATAGCTTGATCGTCCTTCTGTACCAAAATGCCAGGGAGTGGGTGCTACATTAGCGTATTTTTTTTGCAAGTCGGATTTTCTTATACGTGATTAATAGCCCAAGCTTATTTGAATATATTATTGACGTGTTAAGTCCCCGGGGACAGATTTATCATTCCGGCTGGAAACTTAAGGTGCCTTTAGGAAGCTTCGGCCGTTATTTACGTAGATATTTATCGTTAATATAAAGTCACTCCAAAAGTGAATTTCAGATCTATACTTTACCACATGGATTATTTCGGCGCCATCATTTAAACTCGTGCAAATTATTTGTTTAAAGGAGCATCTGCAGAAATGAAGAATTATTCATCTGTGTTTTCATGGGATTAATTTCAGAAAGTACTTTTTTAATGTTCAGCAATCAATTATTTACTTATTATTATTTACCTATTATTATTATTTACTCACTACTTCTTGTTAACAAAAATATGGTCACCCTATGATTGTGGATAATTGGAACACAGATACTTTATGATAGTTATTTGGGTTACAATGAAATTATTAGTATTCTAATTTGTAAATGTACGCCCAAGTTAAAGATTTACTGTAGATTTTATAGTTGATTATAGTCTGAATAACTTTTGTGCTATTAAAAATTTTATTTTTTATTTTTATTCTTTCACTAAAATTGTAAAGCCGCTCATCACAACACAGGACGAGTGTTATGAGTGGCTGATGTTTTTTTTTTTTTAATTTAATAATTAATATTTTAATTTTTTTTTAAATAAAATTATTCCAATTAACCGACCATTAAGCCACATCTTCATAAGAGTAAGAACAGGATGGATCATCTCACAATAATATCCATGCTTCGCCCACACATATACAGCGATTACCTAACTCAAGGATTTGATGTTCTTGAGACTTTCCCAATATCTTTTTCCATCGACTTAGGCATCATATATTACCCCCCTTTTTCCTCCCATTCCCTATAGTAGTCCAAATCATCTGAGCGTCTCTCTCTCTGGCATTTAATCTTGTACATTACGCTTGCATTCGCCTTCTTTTCTGATGTATTCATTATTTGTATACATACATGATTTTACAACACATTTACTCAGGAAATGATCTTTTATTTATTATTTTTAAATCAGTGTTTTTGTCGCAACAGGGGGGAGGCTTTTATGAAAAATATGAAAGTTCGAACTTAAAAAAAAATTATTCCTCTACTTGGCTATAAATAGAAAAAAGAACAAGCATTGCTTTTATACGCAATGGAATTCTATAAGGACTGGACATTAAAAGACTTTTAAAATAAAGACACCTCCTCAAAGAGGCATACATATTTCAAATGTGAGAATTTTGACCTAGTTTTTAAAGCACACCCTTTTATGGCGCTTTTGAAAAGCTCATGAGAACATAGGCGTTCATTTTAGATGCGCTCCAGGGCCGAAAAGTGCACAATGCAAGTTCAGCAAATGAAAATGCATTCCGGTGCATCATGTTTGTCAGCTTGTGAAATCTGCATATTCCCGGACCATATTGTATCGTCCCGCATGTAGATTCTGCAGTCCCTGAATTCGGTTTGCATGGCACGCACAATGCGCGCTGATTGCTGATGAAGTCTGGATAGTTTTTTTCTACGTCCTGCTAATGCGCATTCGCTGAATATTAAATTGGCATTCCAATTAGGTGTTTTACGGTTTTTTTGTCGTAAGAAAATAAATACCGATTGTTGCCTGATTTGTGTGCGCGTATTACGTTTAGTTTAACCTTAAGTAGACTACTTTCATTTCTACCCGACATTCATAAAAAAAATTCTAATAGAGCCAATGAAAAATGGTAGAAGGGAAAAGTTATATTACTTTTTAATAAATAAATTAACTAAGTATTGTTTTTTTCCGGATAAATCAACGAAAAACTTGTTGATTATGATATTCGAATCACTCGTTGGGCAAGTACAATACGTCTGTTCTCTTAATAATTTATGAGCACGAAGATCGAAAATCAGACAAATTCATATTTATACCATTGTATGAAGCTATCACTTTGTGGTTATCTATTATAATCAAATGAACCAATCAAACTTTTGTTTTAACCACATTTATTTTTCACGCCTACCGGTTTCGGAACAACCGTTCCATCATCAGGGCAAAATATATACTAAACAATATTACGAATTCATCGCAGAACATACATAATAAGTGTCACAGTGGGGGTGGGGGCGTGACTAGGGATTATTAAAGAGTGGGGGAAGAGAAAGAGATTCAGGGAGGGGTGAAAGGAAACATATTTAAAATGGGGCTGTAAGATAGTTTTTTTTAAATAATTTCCAAATTATCTAAGCGTTTACCTTTACTATTAATGTGAAGAATATTGATCCCCGTATTTTTATCAAAACTGATTGCTTGAAATGATATGATTAGTGAATTCAGAAAAATTATTATTTTTAAGATATCTTAGATGTTCTTTGATTCTAATGTCGAAATTACGGCTTTTTTTTACATGAATACCACACAAGAGTCCCAACTGCTCCCAACCGTCTGGAGCCAGTGAGACTATGGCATTCCCAATCGGGGAATGTTGTAAAGCTGTAGGTATTGGGGAGGGGAAGGAGAAGGGGTAGAGGAAGGTGGGAAATATACCTGGCTATTCAGATCTGGTCACCAAACACTGCTAAAAGCCATTTCAAGAAACTTTTCAATTCTGAATGGTGGTCTTTCACCGGGGCGATACTGAGAGACATCTTCCACTCTGGAACGTTCACAAATATACTATATATTATTTTTAAATTAATTAATTGTGAAACAGCACAAATTAATTAAATAAAATTTACTTGCGCACACCGGGATTTGAACCCGCGACCTTCGGATTCGTAGTCGAGAGCCTTACCCCTCGAATATAAATAAATGAAAATCATGTTTATCTAAATAAAATATAATAGTCTCAACTCAACAACGCTCGCTTTTTTATTCGTAAAATTAATTAATCTAAATTTTCATGATTGAATAAAACAATAAATCTTTATTTTACCACTTTTAATTCTACGCCGACCTGTTTCGGAACAACATCGTCAGGGCAAATATATACTAACTTAACAATATTACAAAATTATAGCAGAACATATATGTTAGACGTCACAGCGAAGGTGGGGAAACCTAATATATCGTATATTCTGCCATCTTAGTATATATTTTGTTGTGAAGGTGGAACGGTTATTCCGAAACCGGTCTGTCTGAAAAAAAATGGTTTAAACAACGTTTTATTGTGTCATTTAATTATGATGGATAACCACAAAGTGATAGCTTCATACAATAGTATAAATCTTTTTGATTTCATATCTTTTGTGTCTTAACTGTTTATCCCACTTTTTTTTTCAAAAATTAATGTTTAGATTGGTTTACATTTGTGTGTATTTTTTGCTTAGAAGATTGTGATATCTCAGTATTTCTCTAGCATTCGCTAATAATAATAATATTTGAATGATTTGTAGAGCGCCGTTTTTGTGAAAGACCACCTTAAGGACGCTGTGCAAATGTTTTACTTTCCTATGCTCTCTTATCACTAACTATAGACAATCTATTATTACTACTTATGGCTGACAAATCTGCTCTCTGTCCACGATATTTGTCAATAGGGGTTTTACATAGGTGAAATATCGTATTAATAATAATAATAATAATAATAATGTTTTTATTTAATTTCTAATACAATTACAAACATGTTATATTTAATACGTAAGAGAAATTACAGGTACTTATTTAATATTTGTAAAACAATGAAGAAATATACTAAAAATAAAAAAAAAAATAAATTCAGAGATATTTAAATAAATTCAGGCAGTGGTGAAGATCGCGTCAATGAGAAGAGATTCTTTCAAGAATCAATAGAATTTCCCTTTTGAATCTTTCCTCACTGACGCAAAATATGTCGATATCCTGTGAGATTTTGTTCAGGAGCAATATACTCCTCCCCACCGGGAGAACCATTGGCAGGTTGGTTCTACAGGTAGGAAGATAGAATAATCTATGACGACGCTGTCTTAGATAGTCATCAGGAACATAAAGACTTATGCGTTATATCAATATATTCTAAGTTTTTTCGAGATAATCTAACATGTCATTTTCTAACTCGTAGCGCACCCTTGAGGTGATGTTTCACATGATTTTACACATGAAAAAAAAACCTTTTTATTGTTAACAAATAATATTATCACTGACATCAGAATGAATAGAATTGCCTTAACGTACCATTTCGATTGCTGGAGACAAAGGTCATGTGACATCCATTTTGGCATCAGCTTATTTCACTGCCGCCCAAATTACAAAACATTTATAAAAGAGTCTAACTAAATACTCTAACAAGTATTATGGCATCTCTATGTATTACTTGCACTGTGAATATTACTCATTATCTCCTTAATAAACATAGTGTTTCTTCAATAAATGTGGCGTTAAGCTAGACTTATTTCTCGTACATAAACTTTTCAATGAAATCGTCAGTACTCTAGAAATGTCAACTTTCATATCGGAAACAAGTCAATACAAATAGATTTATTAGTTTACCGGTGAAAATAATCATATCACCGTTCCGATGGAGACATCGAATGACTATTTACAGCTAACTTATCTGACCGGACTCTATAAATTTCTTTTGAGTGACAGTGCTTTCAGTTTTAATCCATTTCTAACGGACGCCATCTACTGCCCTGATTAAACAAGAAATAATTAAAATACTGGTATAAAGTACGGAAAAATAACCGTTATTTAAGTTCTTCCAAAGTTGGAACTAACAAAGCAAGGACGCAATTTCCTTATATCTGCTTGAAACTACTTCATGGTTATTTTTTTAAAGACTGAGGCGCTTTCTTGGTTCATACTATAAGTACCCAAATTTGATGTACCTTCGCTTCTTGAATTCATGTAAAATAATAATAATAAATTATTTTTATTATTAATTTAAACATTTTTAAAAATATACGGCAAAAAGTACTGATAAACTACTCAAAAATATTTTTAAAACGTAAAATAAAAACAATTAACAACAATAAATCGTACATAAAATAGTTTTTTAATTATCTAATACAAATAGTTTCTTTCAGCTAGACAAGTTTTCAATTTTTTATATTTTTTATTGTGTATAATAAACTGCGTCCATTTATTATACACATTGACAAAACAATAATGTTTATAAAATTATACGGAATTACAAGAATGAAAATATATTTTCTTATTTATATTTCATTTCAAGTAGGTTTGTGTTGAAAAATCAAGAGAGATGTTATTTAGCAGCACCATACCCCTTGTCGTGCTGTGGTGAGCCAAAACGTTTATTCTTCCATGTGGTATGCATATCAGATCGCGGTGCTGCCCCATGACAGTAGTTGTTTGGTACAAACTGGTATTATACAAGTAGCAAGAAAGCTTTATGTCTAAACGCAGCTTCATTGATGCTAAATATGTCAATGTTATCTTATTTATTAAGAATCTTCTTATTATTTTTAATTATTAACTTTATTTTATTAACTTTTTCTATTTAATTTTTTTTTTTAAATGTATAATTTTTTTTTCACTACAAGTTCATTTGAAAAAATATTCTTTCCTTCCAAACATTTATATTTTCAAAATGTATCTAAATAATAAAGTTCTTAAATAGATAACTACTTGTGTTTTCGATTTTGAAAATATTCTACTCAAACAAACCTTTTTGTGAATATGTAATCTATGGCTAACCAAAGTGGTATATTGATGGGCTAACCTCAATACAACATGAAGGGTTCAATATTTTTCATACTAATTTTAAAACGTTATGGCAAAAGTTTTGCATATTGGATTTAATTCAAACTACTGTCTAAACCCTCCCGGCACTAATAAGAAACTGTGTTATTTTCAGCGAAACCGATCAAGTAATTTTAGATAAAATCGATGACACACAGACAAACATTCATTTTTGTATATAGAGATTTTTAAAACATAAATAATGCATGTCCTGAACCTTCCAACGAATGATTCAAATATTTCTCAGGGTTTTTACATCATTTCGACATATTCGTAAGTCTCTCATTCTCGTATATCAAATATTTGTGTTATATATTTACAAGATATGTTATCTACCTTTTAGAGAATTTAGGTTATCTTCACCATCTCATAAAACTGCTTTCCTGAGCGCCCTGCACTTTGATGAAAATTTACTGATTGATATTTTCAAACCTACCTATTGTAGACCTCAAATTCAAAGTAATACTATCAACCCTACCCTGGACGAATATTTTCAATCAAACTGAATATCTTACCATCTTTTTAAACATTCATTATTGCTTAATTGATAAACTAAAGTTCTTAAAAACTTAAGACAAGATTTTTGTGCATAGCGCAAAGGACACTAGTATATATTGATTAACTTGGCGGGTTTGCGATAAGCCGACGTAGCTCAACAGTAGAGCATCTGACCGGACATCAGAAGGGTGCAGGTTCGAGTCCTGTCGGCGACATTTATCTTTGCTCGGAAAGGTTTTTTTCAATTTGGATGAGTGTTTCAGGCTAATAATTATTGTTTATAAAAATAATTCATTATTGCGTTTAGTTCTTTAGTACCTTAAACGTTAAATTTATGATTAAGGTTGTAACTATAGTTCGAAAGGTTTTACAGTAATCGTGAGATTCATAATTCTAACAATTTTATAGAACTCTTCAACTTGCACAAATGAATTACAGGTTATACAAACCAAGGTAATCTAAAGCCATTTAACTTTAATTCGAGAACATCCACCAACAATTTATACGAAAAAAAAACTGATAACAATATGAAAACTATTCGAGTATAGTATAATATATAAAATAAATAATAAAAATAATAAACTTCATGCAAACACAGAATTCATTACAACGTCTCAAATACACACACTTCACACGACAACATGATAGCATGCATTTAAGCACCATACATACACAATATAGCAATAAATCCATTAGCTACGACCAGTGGCGTGCATTACTCTGTGACCAAAGGTAGGCTCTGTGGAAAGGCTGACAATCTGTGCTTATCCTAAGAAAAACGAACAACAAAAAGTTTTTTTTTATTGCCGAAACAGCTGTCACAATAATAAAAATAAAAACTAATTTACTTGCAGAATTGATAAACTTGCAGTACATTGTTAAATTTGATATACATTATTTTTTGTTTAAATAATATGGATTTCTAAATTAAACACAATTAAGAGAAACGGCTGCGCTGCCTGTTTCATACATAACTTAATTTTGAATTTGAGGCCAAATTACCCATCCAAACTGAATGCTGTATTTTTTAAAAATTAAAGTTTAAGTAAATATCTAGTACGGATGAGAAGTATTTTATTTATTTTTGTTGTCAATAGTTGACATTATTATTTTTTAGTATTCTGTATATTTCTGATGAAGAAAGCATCGCTTTCGAAACATGTTGTTTTGTGTTAATAATGTGGTGAATACAAAGTAATTTTTAATTAATTTATTAATAATGACGCCACACAGTGAATACCAACATTTTGCAGAAAATATAAATATTTTCTGGAATAAAAAAAAACGCCTATTGTTTCTAAAATAAACTATTTTTTTGCGTTAGGTACTTAGTAACCCACGGTTAATAATATATTGCAGTTTGTACCCGAAATTTTGTAGCAGATTTGTGGTTTCATTTTGATCGTTTTAAATTTACACCTATTTTATTTTATTATGATTTCATCTCATAAAATCGGTGAGACCGAAGACGGAATCGGGCGTGTGAGAGCGCTCGTTTTCAATGCAACCACAACATTGGTTTATATTTGAATTTGGAATCGGTTCTCGCGGTTTGGAAAGACATAAACGAAGGCAGACAATCATAGACAAGTTTGATAAATAGATAGATAAGTCTTAGCTTTTTTCCGCGCCATTTCTCCGACTGAAGTGTTCTCCACTCGAGATGCAGTCAGTGATGCAGAAATGCTTAGATGAGTCTCCCTAGCAATCATTCGAATGAAATTGACCTCGGTGTGGTGGCGGACATAATATGGATGAGTTGGCAATTCTTGAAAAACACTGTTTCTATTATTGAATAAATTAATCGGTTTATATTATATCTAACGATACCAAACAGACTTTTTGATCAAACAGATTTAATATAAATAAAAAGATTATCAGTTTTAAAAAATAATATAATGATTTTGTTCTGCAAATCAAATAAACAATAATTAAGTTTAATCTACTGTTTACAAATGCTAAATTAATTGAAAATTACTTCGGAAGAATTATATTAGGTACAATGAGTGTAGAAAATCCAAATATAACTTGCTGAAGTACCCGACGTTACCCGGGGTTTTTAATAGTTTGGAGTAAAGTTTTATAATCGCTAACCCTACTCCTACTCCTACTCCCTGTAATGTTCCTCTTATTTTGAACGTCAAGTTTGCAAAAATTCATCAAGAAGTTCCAAAATTTGGCTTTAAGGGTAGGAAAGGAGAAAGGAGGTGGTTTTTCGAAATATAATATAGACAGTGACCTTACTCTTGCTTTGTGGGTTAAGTGTGAAAAATTTCATCAAGCTAGGAATAATGGCAACATGGCAGGTGGTAAATCTGCAGGTCAAGGTAGGCTTAATATAGAACACGTAAAACATGC